>NW_020869036.1:462659-482659 GCF_003789085.1 Penaeus vannamei | reverse complement strand
CTTCCCACCTGCGTGGCTTTTTCCTTGCTTTCTGGGGCCGACTTGAGACGCCTGCAACATGTCGGCGCATGACCAGATGCGTGCGATGCTGGACCAGCTGATGGGGACGTCCAGAAATGGTTAGTAGAGAGGCAATACGTGTTAAAACGGAGAATGGCATTCTTTTTTGTGTGTGATTTTGGTAGAAAGTGATGATGATGGTGGCGCTGTGTGACGACAATGGCGAGGATTAACCCACCACGCAGCTCTATTCCTTTTTCTGGAGATTTCAGCTTCCTTTCTTTGGAACTTGTGATTTGAGAGAAGTACAGTAATCACTTAAAAAGATGGAACGGCGAGATATATAAATGAAATATGGCCGGGAGTCACATAAAGACGAGACAATACGAGACTGCCATTATAAAGGTGACGAGGCTAAATCGGGCCACCATTTAGTTCTCTGTCTTTTCTCCTTCCCTCTCTCCTTTATTTAGTTATTTGGATTGCAGTATGGAAGCAGCTCTGTTGGATTTTATTCATGGTCAAGAATTTCTTCACTCTACTATGGGGGATGTTCTTGCGTCAACCTCCTTTGGCGATCTCACATGTGACAGAGATCAAAACTACGCTTTGAAACGTGCCTTTGGGTTATTGTGGTGGTTAGTGCTAGGTTGTTCAGGCTCTGTTAAACTGTAAGAGATTTAGTAGATGTTCAAGGGACTTAGATAGTTGGTGAGGTATATCTTTAGTCACAAAGATGTCATGTTGTAGGTTATTGTGTTTGGATGCTTGTATAAGAATTTCGTGGAATTTGGACTGCTGATTCCAAGTCTGTTAGAAAAGGTATTCTTTAAACTTTACTGTTGTCATTATAATTTAATGCTCGATCTACAGATTGTACAGATAAATTATAAAAGGGGATAATAAGTTTGGGTAAGAGTTGGTCTTTAGGGAACACAGATTGTTGTGGCTTTGTACCTGTGTGCTCTGGTAAAGGCCAACAAACTTCCGTCTTGTAGAAGCTGACAAGATAGTGTCTTCGATTTTTATTATCAGATTTTAAATAAGTTGAAATAGTTACCAGAATATGTTGGGGATTTGTAGGCCTTTGCCTGAGTAATGCCAGGCATGCAGATTGTGAGGTAATTTTACACACACAGCAGATCATGACAATTTTGGTGTTGATGGATTCCTCTCATTCTAGTTTCCAAGTATATAGAAATTATTGAATCAGTCATTGTGTTACAGGGGACTGATCCCAACCCTAGCCCAGGAAAACAAAATATTTTCTGCATATTCACGGCAGGAATACGCCTGAGTGCTCAATGCCGAGTCAGTCCAATGCCCTCTCCTGCTGTGAATATTTGGAGGGTTCTTTGCATTCTATTGTGGGATTTGGCAATTACCACCCAATATAGTGACTAAATCTATGTATGTTACTCATATTTTACCTTTTAATTTCCCTGGTACCTTTCAGGCCCTCCCCTGCTATCAGGGCCAAGATTGTCGCTGATGAGGGGTTTCCGCACAATAATTTCTAAATATTTGGATACTATAGAGTGAGAGGAATCCATTGATGTTGAATTCGTCATGATCAGTAATGTAAAATTACAGACTGAATGTTCAACACAGTATCACCATTAGACTGTAAGCCTTCCTTTTATAGATCATGGGAAGTTTTAGGTGCATTTATATAGATCATAACCAGTATTATTACAGTTAAATGAAAAATTAATTTGAAAGCAGCAGACGTTTAGTATTGTTTTATTTCTCTTTGCTTGGAATGGTTCCGTATTTGACAGTAAAATGCCAGGGAGGTGAGGAAGCACTATCTTGCCAGAAACCACATGGTAGAAGTGTGTGTGCCTTTGGCAGTGTGTGTGAAGAGCAGAAGCCACAACTTTGCCAGATTAGTTTCAGTAGTCCATTCTAGCAAGGTCATGACCTCAGATCTTTGCAAACTTGCAGTGGTAAATGAACCACTTTCTATGTTTTGGCGAGATAGTTTTTCAACCTCCCTGGCAAAATAATGTTGAAGGAAGCCACCTTTTAAAACCTGATGCATTTTTAATGCAACAGTGCTATATCATTCTCTACTCTTAATTCACTTTCAGTTAATCTTTACGGTATGGATGCACTTAGTTAAGGCATTTGGAATATATCTTGTAAAGGACAAAATGTTCCAGTAGTCGGTACAAGGACTAATGTACAGACGCAAACAGTAAGGCCATAAATAAAGGAAAATATTGTGGTAAGTCCACCTGGTGCTCCCTAGTTCCAGCTCTATCTTGCTATGCACACTGAGGTGAAAACAATGTTTCCTGGGTAGTGTTGGGGGGGAGGGGATTAACCCTTCCCTTGGGCAGTGCCTGAAGGGCATGCTCAGTCAAGGCAACTTAGATTGATGAGTACATTTTTGACTTGGAGTTGTGGAATTGGTCTCTGGCGAGTGCATTCATACTGTAAAGAACTACCTCATTTTCCACAGTAAAAGGACCTGTATTTTTAGTCAGTAAATCAAAATGAGTAGTATGATACTTGAAAGTTGTACAAACTGTACAGATGTCCCAACATCTAATACAGTTACCCTACCTCTTTACCATATTGTGCCAGATAAATGGTGTGTTAGGAACCAGTCCAAGTTCTGTTTCATATAAGAGTGGAGTTTGTTGGCCTCTGAAGGTGTTTGAAGCAGGAAAGCCAAAGCATTGCTTTGTGTGGTCTTGTTCTGGATAGGTGCCATATTTACCAAAGTCTGTACTGGTTACATCTGGTCATGTTCATTGATTGTCATTTAAAATTCATGGGCAGAGCAACTTGCCCAGAACTTTACAATTGTGCGATTCCAATCATGTATATGCCATCTGCATGAACAGTCTTACTTATATTTCATTTTAACTTTAATTATATAGCTTTATTAGTATTGACATTTATATCTATTCTAATGTTATGTAACACTTCCATATATAATAAATCCAGAATTTTTCTTATCACTTGAATAGATTAAAAGTAGAATGAAAGGGAAGTCTAGTTCTTTTGCCGTCATCTTTGGCAGTTGTACATGTAAATTTGATATGTAAATATGATAAAAATATAGATATCAGTATGACTAAATCAAGTGGAATTTAGAAAACCAATGATAATGAGCAAGTTCATGTGTAATCAGAGATTAAGAATGGGTCAAGGATATGGATATGAAGATTGGGTAAAGGATATAGATAGCAAGTATCCATATTGCCTGCTAGACAGAGCATAAATCCATCATACTAAGGAGAGCTAGACTTCCTCTCTTTATTTTATAGTGCTTTGGGCATACTGCGATGATATTTTTATTGCTGTGGCTGCAGGAAATGAAGGTTGTCATTCTTGATTTAATGAAGACTGTTGGGAACAGTACATTTGCTATACATTATTCATTGATTATTGAACTCATTTTCATGAATACATGATCATGCTGTACAGAACGGCTCAAGGTTATTGATGGTGTATATTAATAGCCTGTAATCTATAATGTACAGAGGACATCTTGTTAAAATGTAATATTGAAATAGTGAATATTAGAATTAACTGTTGATTTCTAGAACAGGAAATAGTACAATATAATAATCTTCATTTGTTTTACTGGAGATTACATATACCTTTTTTTTTTTAACTCATGAATTTCACAAAAATGTAATCAGTTCCAGGCAGGTAGATGAGAAATCTTTGATATTTGGGGAAATAATATTTAAAAGTTACCGAGACACCCACAGTGACTTGTGTGATTGCCATGGCCTATGTGCTTTAAGTGCTCCAGTGAGCGCTAACAAACCTCTATCATGTATCATGTATATATATTCTGACTAGTTTCTTCTTGGAGACCCTGGAAATTTATAGTCAAATTAGGAATTGGCAATTACACTATTCATTACTGGTGTGTCAGTAACTTGGGAGAAAATTGATAGCATGTTATTTTCAATTTATGATCACTTTATTTTATATATGGATAATATCCACTTGACCATACAGTTGGAATATGTCATAATTAGGATGTTAGTTAATATCTTGTCACCCAGTTGCTAGATTGTTGAGATTGTCATTGACTAGTAAGCAGTAAGCCTTTCCAATTTGACTACCTTTGTGATTGATATATTCAATCATATATGAATGATTTATGTGGTTGTTACTTTATGAAAAGTACTCAGATATGGAGGTCAGTTAAGAGTGGTATCAATGCCTCTATCATTGATTGTGAAATCTGTAACTTGAGTTACTGCATATAAAAATTCCTCATACATCTTCAAACTTTCACTTGCTCCAAATATGAACTTTGCTGAACCATGTACTATACTCCAACCTTAAGTAATGAATGAATTGCAAACACATTCGACTAAGACTCCAGTGGCATATTCTCAATTAACACAAATCCCAAAAAAACAATCTCGTGATTGTGACTAGTTTTCTTGAAACTTTTATTATAAAGCCTTTCTTAAAATATTGTAATGTCTTCTGTGTTTGTAAGAAGTGAAATCCCACTGTCATTGTACTCAAGGATTTTTACAGTTCCAGTGCAGTTTCTCAGGTCTTAGACTAGGCCTAAAGGTCAGACTCCCCTTTCTAACATGCTTTGATGATAGTGACCATGAAAGTTGTTTGTAAAATGCTAAGGACAATCTTGTTCTTAAAAGGGAATTGTAAGCTATTTTCTTTTTTTTTTCCCCCCCACCTAAGAAGTAAGGTAATTCAATGCTGATGTATTATTATGGTTATGTTGGCAGTTTAGATTAAGGTTGTAATTATTTGAACCAATATTTTTAAAGTTTTCTCATTGATCTAGTGTAGGTACCAGTCAGGACTTTGTATTCTAATTGATATGGAGTTGTCATAAATAAAGAAAAATCTTTCCTAGAACAGCTTGCTAATAGAATGAATGATGCAGTTTATATGTGGGTTTAGTGTTGGGTTTTAAAGGTTATGTTGTTACTAATAGGAAGCAAATTATACTTGTATAAACTTCATGTAACATAAATGAATGAAACCAAAATGTTTAGTAATTCTTGGACTTTTTTATTAGCATATAAAACTACCATTTTTTCAGCTTTAATGATTTTCTCAGATTTCAAGATTAATATCAGACCAGTTATGAAATGAATGGAATGGCATATGTACTGGCATGTGATCAAGTCCCACATTGTATTAGTATGCATTGAATTGAATTCCTAATGCGGCTGGAAGTCCCGGGAAGCACAAATACAACAGTCATCCTTACCAGGGGTGTACTTCTCTATTTTCATATTATTGGGAATGATATGTTTTGATATGTATACATTTGGTAGTGCATTGTATTGATACATTACACACATGAACAATTTGAGTGATGGTAATCTGTTCAGTTTGAGCATACTTTATATGATTATTCAGTGAATTGATTTGAGTTGACTAGCTTAAAAAGGTAATAATTTTTTAAGCGGTGACATTCAGCCTGGAATGTCAAGTGTAAAGACGAGCTGTGTGGCACTTGCGGCATAAATTAGAAGATTAAACCTAAAAGATGTAAGGTAGCTCTTCAGGAAGGAGGTATACAAGGTTCTTGAAGCTTCATACACGGAAGGCTAAATATGTAGATGAAGTTGCCATCGATAGTCTTTTCTTTAGCTCCCTTAAAGTTAATGAGACAGTTTTAGAATTAGATATTTACATATCAGTTCCATCAATTCTAATTTAGTTATATCTTGTTAGTTTAGTTATTATATATGTTTGTATTCCACTTTCCATTTCCTCTGTCAATAACTTTATATCCTTGGGAACAAAACACAATTTGCTCATGTTTAGTTTTGAGGTCAACATATTCTCTTGACATAAGTCTACCTTTGTGTGAGCACACCAATAGAATTTATGTAAACAAATAATGTCTTTGAAAATCTTATGATAATTAAAGTTTTTATCATCGTCATCATCATCAGTCATCATCATCATCAGTCATCATCATCATCATCATCATCATCATTCAGTCAGTCATCATCATCAGTCAGTCATCATCATCATCAGTCATCATCATCATCATCATCATCAGTCAGTCATCATCATCAGTCAGTCATCATCATCATCAGTCAGTCATCATCAGTCATCATCATCATCAGTCAGTCATCATCATCATCATCAGTCAGTCATCATCAGTCATCATCATCATCATCAGTCATCATCATCATCATCAGTCATCATCATCATCATCAGTCATCATCATCATCATCAGTCAGTCATCATCATCAGTCAGTCATCATCATCAGTCAGTCATCATCATCATCATCATCATCATCATCATCATCATCATCAGTCATCAATCATCATCATCATCAGTCAGTCAATCATCATCATCATCATCAGTCAGTCAATCATCATCATCATCATCAGTCAGTCATCATCATCATCATCAGTCAGTCAATCATCATCATCATCAGTCAGTCAATCATCATCAATCATCATCATCAGTCATCATCATCATCATCAATCAATCATCATCATCATCATCATCATCATCATCAGTCAGTCAATCATCATCATCAGTCAGTCATTATCATCAGTCAGTCATTATCATCAATTAGTCATCTTCAATATCAATAATCATCATAATTAACCTATTAACGCTGGTATATTTTGAAGTCAAAAAGAATAGTTTCCGGGCGGCTACAAAATTGGCGTGCGGGGCTGGCCCGGAATCTGCCCGCCCGCTGGCCATGGCCCACGACGTATTTGGAGCACAAGCTCTAATCCAACGGCAGTGTTTATTTTTCTGGGTGTCTCATATATGGGACACCCGTCGTAAATGGGTTAATCAGCATTATTATTCATTATTATTAATCATCATCAATATCATTATCATCAATCATCATCAGTCTGAAATTTTTAAAAACTGGACAGAAAGAAAAAAAAAATTAAAAGTAATCCCTTAAAGAACACAAAACAATAGTCTTAGTAGTGCAAAACACACTGCAGAAAGGGAAGATTCGTCCCCAATTGCTTATCAAAGGTACATCCACAGTGCTAGTGCTAGTGCTAGAAGCAGTCAGAATTCTTACCTTGAAGAATATATGTAGTGTATGTTGGCCTTTGTCGGAGCATCCACAGAATGGAAGCCATGGTGATTGCATGCCTGAGTGTCAAGGGTGTTGTCTAAGGTTTAAGGATTACCTGTTCATGTTTTAATCAATTAAGTCATTGATACATGTTGCAATTGAGTATTGTTAATTATGTATATTTTTTTTAGTACTGGTAGTGTTATAAGTGATGCCACTGTAGCTGTTGTTACTACAATATTTATATATTTTTTATTGATGGCTTAGATGGAATGATTTTTAGACTATATAGATGATTATAAGTACAATTTTCTCATACCTTTTTCGTTTAGTTCAGGTGGAGAATCAGCAGCCCAAATTTCGAGGAGTTGAATGGAGAATTGTTTCTGTTCATACAGTATTGCTATTGATTAGGGTGTTGTTCGAAAGGGTTAGGGAGTCGAAGCTATGTTAGGAATGGGCTCCAGGTCTGCCTTTGAAATTGCTGGTTAGGTTCTTTTGTGTGAGTGGACAGGTTGGCAGGGATTCCAAGGGATAGTATTGTTTTGAAGAAGGTCCTCTGTGAAATGATGATTCTTGTTGGAAAAAGAAAAGACATGTCCAGTTATATTTCCTGTCTTATATATATATATATATATATATATATATATATATATATATATATATATATATATATATATATATATATATATATATATATATATTATATATTTTATTGTTTCTCGGTTATTTGCACATTTTTCGTTTGTTGGTAATGATAATGCAATTAATGGTTTAATAAAAAATAACTAAAACTGTAATTGCTTTACTTTGGTGATGCTTAAGGTGATTTAAATTTTTATAATTACAGTAAATTGATTTCAGTAGGTTTCATGTATTTCAACCAATGCTGTACCATAAGTTTTCAATTTTGATTATTAGTTTTTCTATTCGTACTCTAGATTATATTGATTTATTAATATCACTAAAACTCTTTACCCATATTGAGTATTGAGTCGTATGTCAAGTTATTTATGTGATGGTTGAAATCTATTTGTGTTCAGTTTCAAATGTATTATTATTTGTAACTGACCTGTAATGGCTTATCAAATGTATATTTAAGCTAAATAATAAATTGTGTAATTTTGTGATAAATGAAATTTGGTAAATTAGAGTAATTGCTCAGTATGATAATTTGTTGATACAGTATTATTAATTGTTTTTAATTATTATTGTTTAATTTGCTTTGCCATCATGTCACCAAAGTATATATTAAGGCATCAATGGGTGCTTGACTCTGGATAGTCTAGAAATTAAGCATTTATTTGAAATATTTACAGTGATTGTATTTGAGGTCACTTTTTAATGTAACAATCGCATTGGTGCCTTTAATTATCTGATGGAATCATTTAAGAGATTGAAAAAGAAAGAAAAAAGGAAAATTGGAGATCACCAAAGATAGCTTACAGATGCATTTGTCAAATGAAAACCAAATGCTATCAAAGTTCTCAGAATTCATGCACAGACAGCACCTTGACCATGCAGTACTGATGAGAGTGTGAGAGCTATGACTGTCTCTGTCTATGTAGGATGTGAGTGGAGTGACTTAGAGATAGAATATTGTAAGACTCTGAATTCTGCGAGCTGTTTTAACTTCCCGTCACAGTGGTCATAGGATTGGAATATGGAATCGCAAAGAGCTTGTGTCGACTGCAACAGATTTCTTTCAAAGAAAAAAGAGAAAGAAATACGGGGATTAATGATTACTATATCATGTGTTCCTTTGGTTTGCTAAGGTTTCTTTGGTAAAAACGAGGATATTGAGATTGAGTTGTTGATTTATTTTTCTTTTTTTTACAATTATACATTTAATTAAATCATTAGTGTTGTTTAGCATTTCTTTTTTTTCTTTCTTTCTTTAATGATTATGCAGAGATCTTGCCATATTTAATGAGAAGAATCTTGAATTATCCTGATCATTGTTCATGAGAGTATATTTGAGATGCTGTTATTGTCACTTTTTGATAAGCACTTGCCAATCTGTGTGATGCATATGTTCTCTCTCTTTCTGTCTCTCTTTCTCACAAAAAAAAAAAAAAAAAAAAAAAAAAAAAAAAAAAAAAAAAAAAAAAATCAAGGGGAGATAGATGTACTAGAAAGGGTGTTATTTGTGGCATTATGTTTTGCAGAGCAGTAGCTTTGATGCACGTCCTCTGGTGTATATGACTCATATTGATAAGTTAATCCCAATTTCTTCTAGGGTGGAGCAAAGAGCGACACAATGCTTTAACTTGACATGGTGGAATCACTGCGACCACGTGTGTATAACCTGTTGTCTATTTTTCGCCAAATGTCTACTGTTTTATAACCTTTTTGATGATTATGCAATTTATCCAACTCACTGTCCTCTTTTCTGCAAATTGCCAGTTTGGTAGATTCATTTGTTATTCAAATTTAGGAACACAAGAGATGGGACAATCTTTCTGAGCCAGTCTTTTCTTCACAAGAGAAACTAGTTTTAGCAAGTTTACATGAAAGTTGTAAGAAGATGGTACATTGTCCAATACAGATTCTTGTGGTTTACCCTCCTCTAACTCTGTGTCCAATAATGCTCAAAACTGGGCATACTTTGCAGGCATAATCCAGCGGCTGGGAAGATATCTCCATACGGCTTGGGGGTGCTGGTTGTGAGTTTTAGACGCATAATGTCAATATTTAGCCTTTTTTTATTATTTTTTTTTTTATTTCTGAGAACATTTTCAAGATCACTAATGTTTTAGGATGTGGTGTAACCTGGTGTGGGAAATGGAAGGGTGAAAGGGTGAGTGTGTAAGAGTGGAAATCAATTTTGGAGAGTGCATGTGGAGTGATTTTGTGTATCAATTTTCTGGGTCCTTGAGTGACTCCTTTAGCACCTCAGGTTACACCCTCACATGTTAGTGTAAGTTCAGGGTAATGAGAAGGTAACCATGACCTTTGGATATTCTTTGATAATGATTGAAATAGTTTTTTCACCTTGAAAAAAGGAAAGGGGGGTTTCAAAGAGACATTTTTAAAATGCTTATTTGAAGGACTTTGACTTTTTAAATGTTAAAATTTGCATTTTTTTGTGGGGTGTATTTTTCTTGCTAATTTAAAGCAATCACTAGGTCATGGGCCACCTCTTACTGTTAAGACTTTAGAATAGGTTGAAGCATTCATCCAACATGTGCAGCCAAAAATCATTTTGCTTTCCTTAGGTAGATAATGTGTTTGGAATAAAGCTTTATTAACACTTACTGTTCATTAATATAAATTTAGAAGAGAAAAAAAGAGAAAAAAAAGACTAGCCTTTTTTATGACTGCCAGTTTGTATACAGCACCAAGCATTGAGTTTTGGGCTGCATCTCGTTGTGAACATGTACTGATCTGTGGCTGGCGGTTCTCCCATAGGTGATGACAACACATACCGGCTGAAGTTCAGTGACCCAAAGGTGTGCAAGAGTTTCCTTCTCACCTGCTGTCCCCATGAGATCCTTTCGTCAACGGTGAGTAGGATTTTGAGATTCCTTTGTTTCTATATATAAATAGATAGATATAGATATATAATTTTTTTTTTTTTTTTTTAGAATTTACTTACTGTTCATAGCTTGATGAATAAAATAATAATGAATAGTTTAATTTTATGGTGAAAGCTCTTCACACAAATTATGTATTAGTAACTATATCTTGACCACATTTTTGAATGAACTGACATTTGATAAACTCCTCATGTAATATATTATTCATATTCCAGCGAATGGACCTGGGTGAGTGCCCCAAGGTCCATGACTTGGCACTTCGGGCTGACTATGAACAAGCATCCAAAACAAAAGACTACTTCTATGACATTGATGTAAGTATGATTATCTCTAGACTTTTGCTCTTGACTAGAGCTAAATTATTTGCATGAAAACAGTATTAAGGTGTGTGGGGGGGTGGAATGAGTGTGAGTATGAATATATTTATATGTATATGTATCCTCAGTGAAGGGTATGGATGTAACCATCATGACGTAATCATGTATACGTGTCATAACTTGCAGCAGGTGGGCCAGGTGTTCCCAGCTTAGGCCTAGCCACAAAGTCTAGACTAATACATAATATTACATCTGAAAGAAACTGGCCCATGTCATGGATATATTGCTGTATATGTGGGGTATTACTTCTCAGGTTGATAAGGAAATATTCATTCTTGTGATTGATATTTTAAACTGTACACTGATATTATTGTTAATATATTGTAAATAGTTAACAATTACTGTTTTCAGGCAATGGAGCACCTACAGTCCTTCATCACCGACTGTGATCGAAGGACAGAATCGGCTAAGAAGAGACTGGCAGAGACCCAGGAGGAACTGAGCGCTGAGGTTGCTGCCAAGGCTAACAAAGTCCATGACCTTGCCGAACAGATTGGTAAAAAGTTAGCAAAAGCCGAAGGTCTTGGTGCTGATGGGATGGTGGAGGTAAGAGCATACACAGTTTTCAACTCATTCCGACGCAAGATCGGTTTTTAAAAAACTAGCTACAGCAGGTCTTAGCTGAAGGTAAGAGTTGGAAAACGTTAGAATTGAGTTGTGCTTATTTTTCCCTCCATTTTGCTTGGCTGAAACATTAGAAGGATTACATCATCTGGATGAAGATTCAAGTCACTTGCTTATGATTGTCTTCTATCTACCTTAACTGCAGATTTTAGGATCATTTGATATGTATGTAAAGAGGAAAGCAAGTGCAAAAACAGGGATAAGCCTATGATTATTAAGAAATTCTAAATTTGTTTTATATAAAGAATATACTGTAAATTACCATTGTAGGACAAAAATATGAAAAATTTCTAGCTATTCCAGAAGGCTTTCAACTTGAAGATATATTTGCAGGCTTATAACTGTCACTTGCAGCACTTTGGATGTTTATATTACTTTAAGTCCCGAATTAATGTTCCAAAGTGAATAAAATTCGTAGTCTTCAAATTCTAAAGAATTACCCACCAGATGGTCAAAAAATCTATTAACTGTGCATAGATACTAGTATCTAGTAGAATATGTATAAATTCCATTGGGAATTTTTTTGCAGGATATAGACAAGCACAAGCAGAATAATTATCAGGAAAAACATTTATTGCAAGTTACGTTATGAAGTATTTTTTTGCCTGCCTACTCAAAGGCTATGAAGCTAGAAGTGGGACATTGATAGACTGCTGTGAAGTGAGTTATCATTGTTAATGCTTTTATGGTTTCAGGAAATTGCTCTTTGTCATGGACTTGTTTCTAAAAGTTGATTGATTGATGTATTACTAAAACAAAGCATACTGGTATGTTGATTTGGGACTAAGAGTATTGATTTGTTTGATATCATTAGTCAGCGTCTCCTTAGATGTTTTGTGTATTTTTGTTTTTCTTTACCTCACAAATGTGCTTGTTTTTTTTAAATTACAATTAGAGGAATCGGAGGTCCGTATCAGTTCTTAAATTACTTTTATTTTTTGCTGTGTTTAATGTCATGGAGTAAAAGGGTATTTTGATATTCACTGATTTTAATTTCCAGGAGAGTATGAAGCTCATGGAGGAAGTAGAAGATCTTCGGAAACGCAAAGCAGCTGCAGAGCAGGAGTATCGTAATTCCATGCCAGCTTCGAGCTACCAGCAGCAGAAACTGCGAGTGTGTGAGGTCTGCTCTGCCTACCTTGGCATCCATGACAATGACAGACGGCTTGCTGATCATTTTGGCGGGAAGCTGCACTTGGGCTTCATCAAGATCAGAGAAAAGCTTGAGGAATTAAAGGTGAGGTTTTTGTGGTGAATGTTATAGAAGTATAATGCTAAGCTAAAGCATCCCTCCTCAATAAACAGAATGGTTCTTAAACCTTGGTCAGTTATATACTCATTGAAGCAACTGCATACCCTTGTAATTATAATAGTATTCTGTTTATAATTAATATAACAATTACAAGGTGCATGAAATTTAAAATGATTTTGGACCATGCAAATCTAACAAGATAAGTAAATATGAATGAAAAGGTAACAATCTTTTGAACAAGTTGAGAAACACCCCTTTGTATGCCCAGCTTTAGAAATGTATATTTTTAGCAGAATTATCTTGGTAAGAATCCTTAGTATAGATGACGTATTGGTCTTGTCATATAAAAGGTACCCAAATTCATTTGTAAGCCACAGTTTGACGACGGCTTAGCATTCCATAGACATCTCCTCTGTATGTTTATGCAGCAAAAAAACAAAGTACTTTTCTGGTCATTGTTGCTACTTTTCTTTTTAGAAATCACAGTAAAAGTACTGTGTCCGTGAAAGTGCTCATAAAGGCACTTTGTTACAAAGAATGTGGAATTTGGTCACCCAATGAATCATGAATGATAATCTTGGTCTCTGATGATCCTAACCACATATTTTCTGTCCATTAACAGAAAACGGTTGAAAGCCGAAGGGAGAAGAGAAGGGAGGAACGTGAGCTAGAACGCAATGCTCGGTTTGGGGAAATTGCTGACTATGATGTCACAAGGTTTGTTGTCTATCTTTCCCATTGCCATTACCATTACCATTTCTGTACCCCTTCCCCCTTCCTGTTCCTATTCTCCTTTTCCTCTTCCCTGTCATTTCTTGTTTCCTTTTCCTTATCCCTGTCCTTTCTTGCTTCCTTTTCCTTGACCGTATAAATTCTTGTTTCCTTTTCCGTGACCCTGTACATTCTTGTTTTCTTTTCCTTATCCCCATCCTTTCTTGTTTTCTCCTCCTTTTCTGTATCCCAATCCTTTGTTTTCTTTTACTTTTCCTTATCCCTATGCTTTCTTATTTCCTTTTCCTTTTCTTTCCCTTTCCCTTTTCCTGAGTTCATTACCACTTTTGTTTTTTCTCTCCTTTTCCGTCCTTTTTGTGTTTGAGGGTCTTCCCATAGTGCTGAAAGGACGAGAATACCACAGAAAAGACTGCCAATCATAGCATCCTGTCATGCTTTACTGTATTGGAATTTGTTTGTATTAGCTCTAAGCAATTTTTAAGAAAGGCTTAACAGATGGACTTCAAAATCGCAACTAGAAGGCAGAGTAGGAGTCGAGTGTTTTATGTGAATTTTGATTTTGAATAGGATTCAAAAGCTTGTAAATATTTTCCAATAAGATTAGTTGCAGAAAGCCATTCTGATAAAAATTATGACTTCCAGGGATCATGAGAGAGAGAGATACCGGGATGTGGACCGGGATAGGAGGGATCGTTACCGTGACGACGACAGAGAGAGAAGGCGCCGGAGGTCAAGGACAAGATCAAGGTCACGTGAAAGGCGTCGCCGAAGGTCCAGATCTCGTGACCGATATTACAGGTCTCGTTCTCGATCAAGGTCACGTGACCGCAGGTGAGTAATTTTATTGTTGATATTGTTATTGCCATTGTTATTTTTATTAGCATTATTATTAAAAATATTTTTATTAGCATTATTATTATTATTGTTATTATTATTGTTGTTATTATTGTTATTGTTATTATTATTGTTATTGTTATTATTATTGTTATTGTAATTGTCATTGTTTTTGATAATAATAATATTGACCCACTAATGACGGGTGTCCCACATATGAAACACCCGAAAAAATAAATATTGCTGGGCGTCCCGCCAGTGTGTCGCTGTATTGGGGCTCACGCTCTGTGGCCGGTGGGTGGACAGAGTCCGGGGTAGCTCCGCCCACCGATTTGGTAGCCGCCCAGAATCTTTTATTTTCAGCTTCAAAATATACCAGCGTTAATGGGTTAATGATAACAATAACAATAATAGATGATGATAATAATAATGATAATGATTATAATAAAAATAATAACAGTAATAATAAAAATAGTAATAACAACAACAATACTATTATTACTATTATTATTATTATTATTATTATTATTAATATTATTAATATTAATATTGTTCATAAATCTCATTATTATTATAATTATTATTGATATTATTAGTATTAGTAGCATTAGCATTAGCATTATTAGCATTTTTGGTATTACTTTTTTATTATTTTATTTTTATTTTTTTCAATAATCATCTTGTTCATTTTGTACATGTTCCATTCTTGTTGCTTTCTTTCCTTTAATTTGTAAACATATATTGTTTTCATGTTGATTTTACTATTAACTGCTTGCAGCCCATTCTTCATAATGGTTATATTTTTTCCATATATTTCAGGAGGCATTCAAGGAGCAGGGAAAGTTCAAGGCGATCTCGTCGGTCAAGATCCAGAGACCGCCATACACGTTCGCGGGAGAGGTCGCATTCGAGAGGGAGAACTTCACGAGAAAGAGTATCCCGAGATGTGGAGGAAGAAAGAAAATCCCGAGACAAAATCATTGAGGAACCTGAACCACCTGAGAGAAGGTTGATATTGTAGTATTTTTTTTAGTTTTATAACGTTTCTCATCTTGTTGTCCTCATATGGTTCCTCTTCTTGCTCTTATTCTTCCTCTTCCACTTTCTCTTCATATAGATTATAGTTTTTTATAGGTGTATCATTTGTTTCATTTGTGTTTCTTGTTCGAGTACAAGCATGAATATGCAAGATTTTTTTTTTATTTTTTATTTTTTTATTTATTTATTTTTTTATATCTTTGGCTTCATTTTATTCATCTTCCCCATAGTTTCAATGGCAATTTAAGCTGCTCAACCAGAAGCATGTTCTGAAATTGAAGTAAGGTTAGAAAAACAAAGACAATATCCTATTCTTTTTTAAGATGACAGAACCTTAACAAAAACCTGTTTCGCTCTTTCAGGGACGGAAGTCCAGAAAACGGAGAAATCACAGATGACAGGTCCAGAGATGGAATGGAGTGAGAAGGAAAGCCGTGGATTCTGGTACCAACGAATTTGAATTTACGCAAATCAGCAGCCACTGAGTGTTAAAAAGCGTTACTAGAATTTTTTCTATTTCTTTTTAATCTCTACCATATTAGGTTATTTATATAATTTAGCATAATTGCATCCAGATACCTCTCCTTACAGACAAAGAAAAGAAAAAAATTGAATAGTGCAAAAGAGAGAAAGAGGAATGTATCACATTTTCTGTGCAAATCTCTGTATCTCCCTTTTTTTCTTCATCACTTTCACCCAGATATCACCGACACTGCTGTGTCTTAATAATTTACCTGCAAATATAAAGAAAAAAAGAAAAAAAAAAGAAAAGTGTTAGTTTTTAATTATTTTTTTAGGGGTGCGTAGATATGTCGGATGCACACAATTTAAAAATCATGGTTTTTGTTAAAACTTCATATTCTATTTAAGGACATATTCTCATGTGATATAGCACTTCTGTCTTCAAATAGGCATTTATCTCCAAATACCTGATGTTAGTGCTATTTTTCCATAAGCTTTCTTGGTAACAGAAGTTGATGAACCAAGTAACAATAGAGTCTTGGACACAAGTTGATGTAGTGAATGTTAATCAATTCTGTATATAGGCTATACAGTACACTGTCGAAAGATCAGTTTAGATGAATCTTCCTAGAAGATGCATAGTCATGGCCAAAATGTACAATAGTTGACTACTTTTAAAGCAAGTGAATTTCCTGTTCCTGTTTCTTTTGAGGAGTTTCAACAGCAGAGCTGATGTAACCAATCTTGCTACACATTTGCAGTAGCAACTAGAATTGCATAAAATGTAAAAAAGAAAAAAAGCGGGCTTTCTTTTTTTTGTTTCAAGTTATTTTGTTTGCATCATTGATCATGTCAAAGAATATATTCACAATTTTTACCTGAGTGAGGATTCTGATGTACACATGTAATCTTTTTCAATAAATTTGAAATGTTTTGCAGCTGTTTTTAAACCTTACTTCAATTTATTGCATCATATAACAATGCAGAGGTAATGTATTAAAGAAAATTTATGGTAGTGGAAAACAAAACTACTTTATGGAGTGCTAATGCTCAGAGAAGTAATGAAACCTTTGAAATTATTTTATGTTTTTTTGACAAGTACATCATGTATATACAGTTCACATTTACTGTTAAATTTACCATGGAATGTCATTAACATGTCAAGTATTCTGACAGAAAAAGTAAGACGGTAATATTCATCAAGCACATAGACACGAGATAAGAAATCCAGAAGTTAATGTTTGCAGGTTTAACAGGTTTCATGCTAACTTCTGTAAGGAAACTAAGTACAGGTTTGTTACCGAGTATGCTTTCTTTCTCTCCAATTCGTCATTTGTATTCTGTTAAGTGTTGGAAAACGATAACTTTTAGTGGTAGTTCACCGTTACTAAAATTAGTCGACGAAGAGCGACTAAGGTAAAACACTTGGGTCACCCATATCTAAAGAGGCGTTGTCAAGTCCCTTTATTAAGAGAGAAGATCTAAACAACATTTTTTGCTCAGACGTTGGTTATACCAAACCGATTTTCCTTTGGGCCAACCACATAAACCTTGAACAATGAGTATGATAAATTTGCAATTATTTTTGTTTGTTTGTTTTAGGAAAATTTGAAAATTAGAAAAACACAATTCCAGAATAGGAAGGAAAGAATGATCACCATTGTTAATTTTGCTATTAATACTTGTTTGCACTGTAAATGAGCAATTTGAATCGGTGGAATTGTAATTCACCAACAGTGCCCACGTCTATTAACAATAATTATTTCTGCAGTTCTATCAAAGCCTGACATAACATCCATCAGTACTATCAAAGGAACTCAGTTGATGACTCAGTTCTTTATAATTTGTTTTCCATTTCCGAAACTGGACAGGAGGAAAAGAATCAACAATTAGCACCATAGATGCAGGTCATTTTTTAACGATTACTGTAATTATATACTGGGAAACAAGTTTTGCATTATACATTATCTATTTTTGATTTTGAGGTTACTAAGTTACATATCCATACATATATAATGCCCAGGTAAATGGTAAAACAAACAGCAAAATATCTAGAAATGGCTAAAAGTAAATGGTTACGTAGGACCATCCCCCAATCCCTTGCTCCTTGTTGTCTGGGAGGGGGGGCCTAGGAGACAAGACGAAAGTCCGATGATCACCCTACGTTGACCCTCAGCCCTCGCCTCAACTAATTTTGCATGGTCTTTTCTTCTTCCCCTTTCCCTTTCTTTCTTTGCTTCATCCCCTTCTGTCCAAGTACTTCCTAAGGTGCGAGATCGTAATGAAAGGATGAAAGGCTGGCTTTGTGTCCATACTGAACGGTGTACGTACTCCGTTTGCTCTTCCCTATTTACCCTTTTCACTACCATACTAAACTACAGCGCTCTATGGCCCTTGGCAGCTAAGACATTTTTGTCCTACTAGTGAACTCATTTTTACCCCTTTCCCCACAATACTTTATCATAATGCTATATGGCATTTTTGACATTATCCATTCTGAGAATACACAGACACTGCCTTATGAACAAAAAACTTTATATGGCAGCTTCGCTCTCAAACCTCACCCTATTGCTATATTTTGTATAAGCTGCTAATGACCTTAGATGTTGACGCGGCATAATTTTTCAATAAATAGATAAATACAGAGGATCACAGTTGTGTATGTGTGCGCGCAAACACACACACAGATATATATTAGTTGGTAATGTGGCGAAATGCTACTTAAAAGATTAATTATTGACAAGCAATCTAGAGTATATACAGATATACATTTTAACTTTGACAATCGTATGCATAAAAATCGTGTAACGTACATTAGTTTTCAACACAATCTTCGAATGCCAGAATCTTCACGATTGCATGAAGTTTTAACGTAATTTTAGGACTATCAGTTTTATAAAATACTTTATTGTTATCGTCTTGCATTATATTAGTATACCAGTTGATTTTTTGCGATATTATTCCTTAGTAGAGGATTTTGCGCTTCAAAGAGTGGATTCCATAATTTCTTTAAACATACGACCGTTAGCGGCAAAATTATGGAAGAATAGATGAATACCTTAATTATTCATAAACTAGGAGGCATACTGTTATGAAGGAAGACTTTGCATGTTGGAGGATAATCTAATGATATTTGGACGATGATAATACAAAGCTTAGGTGATGAAGGTAATAGTTTTTTTTTCTCTATCGAGGAAAGTTTTCAAATAAATATATTTCAATACTCGCCACAAAATGTCTGTATTAGATTAAAATGTACCGCAGACCATAAGCTGGTGCATCATTCAACCAAATGGCATATACTCTACATGGCGCTGTTATTAGAGGTTACCCCCGGCCCCATCCCTTGTCATGGGGTGGTTAGGAGACGGAGACAGGTCCGATGCACGGGAACACCCCTGCCTCGGACTTCAGCCCTTGCCTCAACTAATTTTCCAAGATCTTTTCTTCCCCATTCGTCCACCTTCTCTTCTGCATCCCCTTCTGTCTACATCCTAAAGTGTGAGAGCCGTGCCGAGAGGATGAAAGGCTGGCTTTGTATAGGTCCTGAACGGCCTTCGTACTCCGTTTGCCCTTCCCTCTTTACCCTTTTCACTACCAATTAACCTACAGTAGTCTACAGCCTTTGACATGAGCGATCGCCTTCGCAAATTCCCGTCGCAAAAGGGCTTCCATCGATTGTGAATACGGCCGCTAACATAATCCTAAACGTTAACTCACTTTACCCCTTTCACCACAATATTTCCTCTAAGTGCTGTATGGCCTTTCATTACCTAGGAGTTTCGTCCCAAAGCCTCTCCACGTCGCTATATTTTGAATCTACCGCTAACATTGACGCGGCAGACAATTCTCAATAAATAAATGGTAGGGGTTGGAATATGCCATGCCTGCCAGGACTCAAGAAGGATAGACAGTCACTACTTCCTTTCAATGGTCCTGCACTACGAGGGCAATGTCACATTGAGGAAAATATTAGGGAAATTTTATTTTGCTGGTAGGAATATGTGTAGAATGATATTAGCAGTAATGATAATGATAATAATAGTGATAATGATGAAAGTTATAATGATTAAAATAATAATGATAATAATAATAATATCATGATAATAAT
>NW_020869036.1:417659-437659 GCF_003789085.1 Penaeus vannamei | reverse complement strand
TCTATCTGATCTATATCTGATAGATATACCTTATCTATCTATCTGATCTATATCTGATAGATATACCTTTATCTATCTGATCTATATCTGATATATACCTTTATCTATTGATCTATATCTGATAGATATACCTATCTGATCTAGATCCTTTATCTATCTGATGATCCTCTATCTATTTGACCGGTTGATATGCATGTCTAGACTGATAGATATGCATCGATTTCTTTATTTTTGCATGTCAAATACACGAATACAATTCTAACAAACCAAATGACGATGACTCATTCAACAGCTGACTTAATATTCGGAGACAGTTTCTCGTGTTACATTTCTCTTTTTTTTTTGAAGTCAAGATAAACTGAGCCGAGAATTAATGCTGTATTGCATTACTTAATACTCAATTTACTGAAAACCTTAAGCGGGTCAAGAAGATTAAAGAAAAAAGGCTCTGATGAAAACCAATACGACAGCTTTTTATCAAAATTCTAACATTTGATATCAAACATTATTGCGTGATTATGGGTCATCATGTCTTATTTTTGGGGAATTTCTGATAATCCGAGAGAAAAAAAATCTAGAGTTCCAGCCAGTTCACAGAGAAAATTATATCAGAGAAATGTCTATATTCTTCTTCTCTAAGATGAAATCCATGAATTGGAAGAGACGAAAAAATCAGAATCTTAAAAAAGAAAACAGACTAGGATAAACTGCATCATTTTTCACACGTAAATATGTTTGATATTTTCATTGCAGATTATTAGCCTTCACTTGCTTTATCCTGTATGCGTAGTTATCTCTTCGATATTCCGTTGATGTGATTTCGCCAAGCAAGATGCGTCGGGGAATTTTATTTGCCTAAATTAAAGACTGGTTTTCCACCTTTACAAGCAAAGTTTGCATGTGCATGAAGTCAAGTAAAAAGAAAGAGAGAGAGAGAAAAAAAGATGCTACACCTGAATACAACTCGATTAAAACATAAAATCATACAAAATACGTAATCCAAAAAAATAAAAAAAAAAAGAGTATTTTAATGCATATCCAAAACTCAGCGCTCGATCATCGTTACTCGCCGAAGAATTTCGCGCCGGGTGAATTCTCAAGGGTATATACCAGCAATGAGCGAAATCCTCACTCCATTCTGCCGGTTGGATATTGCGGACCGGCTATTGGCAATATACTGATTGCATTGTATTATTGCCCTTATTCCCTCCCCACTCACCACACGCCCCAAACCATATCAGTCGTCTGGTCTATCGCCAAAACCTTATGTAACGTAATTTGGTCCAATTATTTACCCTAGAATATAAGATTAAAATTCTTGTGAAATCTACATCATGTAGTGGTTTGACTAGCTCGAACGCGTGCCAGGTGCTTGGAGGCTGGTGAGGTGTGGGCGGAGGGTGTGATATGTCTGGGCCGTGTGGTCGTAAGTGCGTGTGGGAAGTTTGAGAGCGTGCTATAGAAGGAAGGGGGTGTAGGAGTGACCGGCGGATGGGGTGTGTTGTCCTCTGTTGTTGTGCTTCTTTAATATATATAATAGATCATGGTAGATGATGTAAAGTTCTGGTTTAGGGGTTAAATATATAAATATATTATATTTATTCCATTAGTATCCTATACAAAACATTTAATATAGTGAGTGTAGTGTAATGAGGGTGTGGTTATATATATATAATACATATATAATACCTACTATTCTATAATATACATCTGGTGGGGGCGGGCTTTGAAATAATATATATTATATGAACTATATGGAATATACAACGAGCGATAATATGCTGTAGTGTGTAGTAAAATGTGTTCTGTGTTGTGGTGTGAGTCTATGAGGTCATTAATTATGGTGGTGGGCAATTTTGTATAATAGAAACAAGTTGAATGAGATAATAAGTAGAGATATAGGAAAATTATAATGACATAATAAAAAAAAACAAAAATTATAATAGAACTAAGGGAAATAGGGAGGTGATGATTCGCTATGTTCCTGTTCTCATACTTGTTATGTTTTGACACTTGCTGGAACTCTCTTGTCATGTGTTATCTGAGATTCATTATAGATATATGTAATCTACAAATTAAGCTGGGGTGTATGCATGCATTGTCGGATCTTTGTGTGTTGGTTGTGTGTTTCGCGGTTTTATTATGTTCTTGGTAGCTGCGCGGGTGTTGTCCCGTGTTTCCTCACTGCTCTCCTGTTGAGTGGTGGTCTTCTGTTCTCTACTACTTTCTTTACTGTCCTACATCTACTTCTCTCTCTTCTCTCATTAATTAAAATAGGATGATAATGATAATTAATAACATACAACATTATAATGTATATAGAATAAATATATAAAGATATATAAGAATTATATTGTAATACATAATATCATATTGAATATTATATTATAGTTAATAGATATATATAATATAGATATAAGAAGTAATAATAAGATAATAATGAAAGAAATAATAAATATTAAAATATATATATGTATATAATGTACAAAATAATAGTATTATAATAGAATATATAATAATATAGATGGAGATAATATTATACAATACTACACTATAACTCACAACACACAACACACACATCACACATACTAAAACACCACACACACCCACACAACCACCCACACACCACACCACACAATATACATATAAATATTAATAGAATATATATATATAGATAATATACAATATATAATTGATATATGCATGATAGAAGAATATATAAATATACATAATAAATATTATATGTAATATATATATAATATGATTACCTACTATATCACATAATATTACATCACAAACATAACCATCCAATATCAACACCACACCACATACCCACCAACACAACACCACACCATTATAATCTGACATACCACACTACCACAAACACCATATATATATATTATATATAATTTTATAAATAATAATATAGTTATATGTATATAATATTATATGATATCATTATATTTGTATATTAAAATAAAATATATATATGTAATATATATATATATAATAATATATATTATATGAATATATGTTATATTTAATAATATATATATATATATATATAAGTATATATATATATAGTGCTGTTACACACACACACACATAACACACACACACAACACACACACAACACACAACCATACAACACAACACAACAACACCACACACAACACACACACACAGCCACCACCACACACACCACCGCCACACACCAAACAATCCACGAACAACCACACCACATATCTTCCCTTATATACCCCCCCTGAATACTAAAGTATATACATCCCAACCTCTCTCATCTTATACTACTCTTTATTACCCTTACCACCATATTTACTCATCGCCTTATTGTTTCTCATCCCTCTGTCCCAAGTATCCCTTCATCTCACCCTCCCTCCTTCCCCCTATATGTAATTACTTACCCTACTATCCCTCTTTTTGAATAGTCCTACTACCTTCCCTCCCTCCCTCCCCCCTATTCCCTATACTATTATACTAATATATATATGGCCTATATACTGTACTATCATAATACTATACTTATATCCCTATTACACTATACTTATACACCAATTATATTACCACTTACTATCATTAATAATATATAACCATATCTCATATTCTAACTATCAACTACTATATCTTATCTTATATCTTACCTTTTCACCTCTTCACTCTATCCTACACAACCTTCCACTATACCTCCCCCCTCTCCACCTGACGATCGTAACTGAACTCAGCTCTTCGATTACCGCTCTACCTATTCTATTTCACCACCTTTCACCTCTCTCCCTCCTTATATTCTCTTCTCCTTTCTTATATATGATCAATCTATGCATTATCCTATCTATGTACGTATATAGATGTATATATATATATATATTATATATATATATATATATAATATATATATATATATTATATTATGTAGTATATATATATATATATAATATATATATATATATATATATATATATATATATATTTATATATGTAGATATAATATATATAATATTATATATATATATATATATACTATAATATATATATATATATAATATTATATATTATATCATGTAATATATATATATAATATATATATATATATATATATATATATATATATATATATATATATATATATATATATATATATATATATATAATATATTATATATGTATATATAACACATATATGTATATGGATTTATAGACATACAAATATTTGTGTGTGTTTGTGTATGTATGCAAACGCACCTTCTCTCCTATCTATCTATCTATTTCTATCTTGTCTGTTTTGTCTCTCTGTCTGTCTCTCTCTCTCTCTCTCTCTCTCTCTCTCTCTCTCTCTCTCTCTCTTCTCTCTCCCTCTCGCTTTATCCCCCCTCTCTCTCATTCTCTCTCTTTATTTTTATCTCTCTCTCCTCTCTCTCTCTTTGTTTCTTTCTTCCTCTCTCTCTCTCTCTCCCACCCCTCTCTCCCTCTCTCTCCCTCTCTCCTCCCTCCTTTCTCTCTCTCTCCCTCCTCCCTCCCCCTCTCTCTCTCTGTTTCTTCTTCTTCCTCTCTCTCTTTCTCTTTCACTTTCAATCTCTCGTCTCCCTCTCTCTTCCTCCCTCCTCCCTCTCTCTCCTCTCTCTCTCTCCTCTTGTTACACACATCAGCCAGATTTCTAACTTCACCACCATTACCTCCTCATCCATCAAGTGATCTGCGTCCCACTTTCGTTTCCTCGAGTTTGTTCTACTTAAACGATTTTTTTTTCATTTTCTTTATTTTCCTTTCGTGTTTGACTATTTTTTTTTACACATCGATGGTCAGTAAACTCTTTTTTTGACCTGATTTTTTATGGTAATTCTAAATTTTCGAATTCGATATCTTGATTAAAATCTGATCTGTGTTATATTTCCTAACGCTCTAGCTGACCGCGATTGACCTTTTCCTGACATCGTATCTTACTCCTAACATCTTGACTTCCTCTCTTATGTATCTTATCTTTCTCTTTATCTCCTCCCCCCTCTATCTCTATCTCTCTCTCTCTCTCTTCTCTCTCTCTCTCTCTCTCTCCGACTTTTCCGAACACCATACTCCTCTATCTCTCACCCCGGCTCCTTAATCATTAACATGACCCTTGACCCAACACGACCCCTCCTGACCTACCTTACGTCCCGCCCGATTGTTGTGCAAGTTCATGAGGGCGCGGGCGTCTCGCTGCCGCCTCTCATGGGCGTCGATGAAGCGTCGGGCGAAGGCAGTGCCGTGGCGGATGTTGTCGGAACAGCCGCCCCAGGTGAACTGCCCCATCCGGTCCCTGTGGCTCCCCTGGAAGAGCGGGAGAGGCAGGTGAGAGGTGAGTGAGCTGGAGGGGGTATGGTAGGTGAGTTGGAGGGGGTATGGTAGGTTCGAGAGAGGTGAGTTGGAGGGGGTATGGTAGGTGAGTGGAAGGGGTATGGTACGTGAGTTGGAGGGGGTATGGTAGGTGAGTTGGAGGGGATATGGTAGGTTCGAGAGAGGTTGGAAAATGAGTTGGAGGGGGTATGGTACGTGAGTTGGAGGGGGGGCAAGTGAGTTGGGGATGGTACGTGAGTTGGGAGGGGGTATGGTACGTGAGTTGGAGGGGGTATGGCAAGTGAGTTGGAGGGGGTATGGTAGGTGAGTTGGAGGAGATATGGTAGGTTCGAGAGAGGTGAGTTAGAGGGGGTATGGTAGGTGAGTTGGGGAGATATGGTAGGTTCGAGAGAGGTGAGTTAGAAGGGAAAATGGTAGGTGAGTTGGAAGGGGTATGGTACGTGAGTTGGAGGGGGTATGGTACGGTGAGTTGGAAGGGTTGGTACGTGAGTTGGAGGGAGTATGGTAGGTGGTTGGAGGGGGAGTGGTAGAGTAGAGGGATGGTAGGTGAGTCATAGGGGAATGGCATGTGAGTCATAGGGGATATGGTAGGTTCGAGAGCGGTGAGTTAGAGAGAAAAGGTAATTGAGTGGAGTGAACTGTGAGCGAGAGACAGGTGAGAGAGAGAATTGTATTAGTGGAGAAAAGGTAATTGAGTGACAAGTGAGTTAAAGAGGTATGGTGGGTGCGTGAGAGGTGAGAGAGAGGTGAGAAAGAGGGAATGGTAGGTGAGGGGGGGGGGGGGCAAGTTAGACGGAAAATGGTAAGTGAGACATAAGTGTGATGTAGAGGAATGGTAAATGCATGAGAGGTGAGTTATAGGAGAACAGGTAAGTGACAGGTGATTTATAGAGGACTGGTGGGTAAATGATAGTAAATTACAGGTGAATGCTAAGCGAATATTTAACGAATTACAAGGGAATGGTAGTTGAGCCATGGGTAGGTGAGTGACAAGTGAAGTACTAGGAAATGGTAGATGAGTGATGGGCAAGTGACAAGAAAGTGACAGGTAAAATGACCAGGTGAGTGATACATGGGTTACAGATGAGTGGCAGGTGAGTGACTGGTGAATGATAGATGAGTGACAGGTAAATGAAAGGTGAATAATGAATGAATAATGAAAGGCTAATAGGTACATGCCCAATGAACTGCAGCGTTGAATTCAATGAATAAAAATGTCATGGAATACTTTGCATGTTCAATTTCTTGATCTATTTTCCTTTTTGAGGAATTGATGTGACTGGGGATAAAAGAATAAACAATCGGGAGATTTAATTTGTAAGTATGTGCTGTAAGTATGTCGCCACAGTAACACCAGAGGACATAAACTGACACATAATGCTTCAAGATATAACAAGAAAATCACACTGCCAAATGTTGCATGTTGAAAGCGATGGCAATCCAATGCACATAAGCCATATTTTGGGTAATGTAAGCCCTTAAGAAGGTAAATGTACGGTATATGTATTTACCATGTATACCATTGCAGTTGGTTTACCTTGGTACTGGTTATAACTAAATGGCATAGTACTGAATGGCAAAATACTCTCTCATAAAGAAAAACAAACTGAATATTTTTTTTTTTCTTTCTTTTTCATATTTGTTAACCAGTTTATCATCTGAGAGTGTTTTTATTGCGTTGAATCATATCAAAATAAAAATTCACATCTCGCGTTGGACACAGTAGCCAGCACAGAACGAGCCTTCCTCATCATGCTGTCTCATCATATCGAACGACATAGTTATCGCGATGTAAATATAATTGAACGATTATACAAACCGACGCAGGTATCAGCAGACTTCAAACGCTCAACAATAATAGTAATATATCAAGAGAATATATTGTTTTCGTAAGGGTTATTCCACATAGGGAAAACGTGATACAAACGTTCATAACGCGGCGACTGTATCATCCCAGAACAGAAGAAAAGTATAAAAATGTTTTTCTTATTTTACAGAAGAAGGGAAAGAAAGGGAGAGAAATGGAAGGAAAGGGAAGAAAAGGGAGGGAAAGGGAGGGAAATGGAGGGAAGGGGAAGGAAAGGGAGAGAAAGGGAGGGAAAGGGGAGGAAAGGAGGAAGGAAAGGGAAGGAAAGGGAGAGAAAGGGAGGGAAGAGAGGGGATAAGAAAAGAAGGGGAAAGGAAGGCATCTCCTAGGAGTAGGGGAAGGGGAGCGGGAAGGGAAGGGAGAGAGAGGGGAGGAAGAAAGGGAGAGGAGAGGAGAGAGTCATCTTAAACAAGGAGGAAGAGGTAAGGAAAGGAGAAGAAAAAAGCAGCTTTTCAAAGGATGGAAAGAAGGAATGGAATAAGATGAAGAGGAGAGGAAGAGAGTATCTTCCAAGAGGAGGCGAAGGGAAGGGGAAGAGGAAAAGGAGAAGAGGATGGAATCATCTTATAAAAAGAGGGAGAGGGAAGAGGAAGAACAGGGAAGAAGAGGAGAGAAAGGATTCCTTTTTCAAGAGAAAGGGAAGGAGAAGGGAAGAAAAAAATGGAAAAGAGGAGGGAGGGAAGGGAAGAGGAAGAAAGGAGAAGAAAAGAAGCATTTTCCAAGAGAAGGGAAGGAGAAAGGCAGAAGAAGGGAGAAGAGGGAGAGGAGGGAAATATCTCTTAAAAGGATGGGAAGGGAAGGGGAAGAAAATTGAAGAATAAGAGGAAGGAAGCATTTTCCAAGAGGAAGGGAAGAAGGAAAGAAGAGGAGGAGAGGAGGGAAATATCTCTTAAGAGGAGGGGAGAGAAGAGGAGATAAAAAAAAGAATAGGAGAAAAGGAAGCATTTTCCAAAGGAGAAGAAGGAAGAAGGGAAGGAGAAAAGGGAAAAGAGGAGGAGAGGAGGAAAATATCTCTTAAGAGGAGGTGGAAGAGAAGAGGAAAGCAAGGAAGCATTTTCCAAGAGGAAGGAAGAGGAAAAGAGGGAAGAAGAGGACAGGAGAAGAGGCGCAGCTCCGTCGCCCGCTGTAGCCACATCAAGGATTCTGCGTTTTTGTGCTTCCCTTAGACGAACGCTCCCTTTATAACAACTGGTTTGGCGAAAAGTAGCGCAATATATCTTCTTTTTATCCTCCCTTATTTTTATTACTCTGGATAATTATCCGAAGGTGTAAAATAACTGATCTTAAGGAGGTTTAAATGTCGCCTGTCGGATCCTGCGCCGCAGTGGACGGCTCTCCGCGGTTCTTTTTTGTGTCCTTATTCGTCAAATTCTCTTCTTCTTTGTCTTTTTTTACTCTTCCTGTTTTTCGGTACAGCGCGGAGGTCTTCCTTTGCCTCCAGAACCTGATTTGATTATCTTTTGTAGCCTCACTTACGCTCGTGTGGGAGGCATCGTTAGTGGCAGCGACGGACAGCGTTAGATCCGAACGGTCGTAAAGTTAAGGAAGAGCAATATGGTTTAACAACGAATGACTCTTTTCGATGTTAGTGACGCAAAAAAGTGACTCAAAAATCCCAGAGTAACTAGTATCATGAAATACCGTCAATTGCACACGGCGAAAGTGGATTCTAATAAGAAAATATTTTTGAGTCCGTTCTGAGAGAATTCCTTACCTTCTTGGTGATGTCACAGGCGCAGTTCATGATGGCGCCACGACTGCAAGCTCGCGTGATCGCTTGCACAACCCCCGCGCTGTTGATGGCGTAGACAAAGGCAGATTCCCTCGTACCTGCATCAGGCATAACTTAGCTCAGAGACAAATAACAACAGATAATTCAAAAGTTACATTACATATCTTTAATTTTAAAAAAAAATAGTCCCAAAAGAAAGGAAGAAGAAGAAGAAAGAAGGAGAAAACACAATGAAGCCTCAGCAACCTCCACCAAGTCCGAGCGGGGGATCGAACACTCACTTCGCAGAACGTGTCTCCCGAACACAGACGCATCTCGTGGAATGGTGGAGCAGTTCCAACGGGAATCCTGGAACTGCTTCTGGCAATGCTGGACGCCCATCGTGGCACCCTCGGTCACGGCGAGCATGGCGTCGGGGTGCCGCTCACATAGCACCCTCTGGCGCCGCACGAGACCAGGGATGTTTTCGCAGTGAATCCTCGTCGACGTGTACGACGCACTCAGCTGGGACACGAACCTGCGCGCGGAAAGGGTTGTTAGGCATTGGGATTTCAGACGTTATCATCTTTAACAGTTTGTGTAATAGTAGATGATAGACATTATAATTTCATACGTCATCATCTTTAAAAGTTTGTATAATGGTAGAGCATATACACTGTTATTTCATGTTTGTATAATAGTATAACATATACATTGTTCTTTCATGCGTTATCATCTTTAAAACTTTGTATAATGGTAGAACATATACATTGTTATCTCATACGTTAGCATGATTGTATGGTGGTAGAATATATACATACGCAATCAATGCTTTACCCCTACTTTTTATTTCTCTTCCTCCCCTCTCTGTTGTGTTATCAGTTTACCTCTAAAACAATATTATCTTACACCAATTTGCCAAACTGTAACATTTTGGATTTGAATTTCTAAGCAAAGTTCATAAACTCTCTTGTCTTTTGCATACGTCAGCAGTATTATGTATACGTTCGTTCTCGAAGAGCTACGGTGTGTGTGTGTTTTGTATGTGTATCCACAATAAAAATAATATTAGATAGTTCTTAAGATTCTACAAAACAATTAGACAAAATATAACTGTAATACGTATGGCATTAGCGTGTTAAGCAATGATTCAACCATAAATATACATTTCATAAAAAAAAACATTCCATTATGGCTGATTTATTCTCACTCAAGCACAGCGCCCAAATTTTCAACTAGTTGTTTCATAATTCCAATTTTCCGTTTCCCAAGGTATACTATAGTTCAGGATACCTTATATTATGTGAAATATACGATGTAATGAAGCGATGGTAAATGTAAAGCCTTTGAACTATCTCTAAGAGGGTTCGATTTTTGGCGTATATGTTTGTAAAAAACATTATCAATCCAAATAATGATATTGAAAAGATAAAGGAATAAAAAGATAAATTCGATAACTGAAAACACAACCATCCCCGGCGTGCCAATGGACCCCCCAGAAAGCCCAATGCACGCGCGACCCCAGTGCCACCCAAGACCCTCCCCCCCCCTCCCTTGCACCCGACACCCCGGCAGGACCCGAGAGCAGCGTCGACCGCCTCCGAGCCTTCCTCATCCATCACTGACGTCGACGGCGCGAACTGCCTTTGTCTGACGGGCTGAGAGTCGGCTTCGTGACGGACGAGGGCGGAGCGGTTTCTGCGGCGGTCTCTAGGGCTATTATCTATTCATCTATGTATCTATATCTATATGTATGTACGTGTATGTGTGTAAAAAAAAAAAAAAAAAAAAAAAAAAAAAAAATATTATATATATTATATATATATATATTATATATATTATATATATATATAATATATATATATATATATATATATATATATATATATATATATATATATATATATATATATATTATATATGTATGTGTGTGTGTGTGTGTGTGTGTGTGTGTGTGTGTGTGTGTGTGTGTGTGTATGTGTGTGTGTGTGTGTGTGTATCTAGAACTATATATATAGATACATATATATATACATATATATATATATATATTATTATCAAAGGATAATCCTCGGGCGTACAATAAAGGGCGACTAGTAGTGCCTGTTTCAATCACAGCCTTCCATGTAGTGGGGTTCCGTGGGCGTTGCCGGTTTCCCTGTGCCACGTGCTTATTAGCGCCCACGCCTTAATGCGCGAAAGGTAGTACCCGCCACCTGTACCTTCACGTCCTAACGCCACGGATCGCCAAGAGAACGTGGGCGCCTGCAGAATTTTTTTATGATTGCTTCCTTTAAGCCGCGGACTTCACGCTGTGCGGATCCGGGGATTACGCTGCGCCATCGCTAGTGCCTGTTGGTGTGTCGTGTGTGTGTTCTCGCTGTGTGTTGTGTCGCAATGAGGTATAGCCTGTTGTGCTGTGGCGTGGCTGCTCGTGCTGATGTGACTCGTGTGTCGCCTCGCTGAACGTGGTGGGTATTTATTTAAATATAATATATACTGGTAGTATTGGTGGTTCGCGTTTATCTATTGGTTTTTAAAATGCCCAAATACACTATGAGATAACTTAGTCATCTGTATCGGACTGGATACTCAATTGAGACATAGTTTATCGAGCCTCAACTACCGCACACTCAGTCGGATACGCATATTAGGCGGTTCATTAGATGATAATCATAGGAGAGACGTGGTATTTTATATTTTATAAGAATAAACAGGACGAACGAATATGAAGAGCAGAGATAAGAATGTGAAATATGCTTCGTTTCGGTGTCTAGCATCCAACTACTTCCTACACAGATATATCCGAAAGGAGAAACACGCTTACATATATTATAATTCATTATTCGATGGTCTATGTGATTACAAATAAAAGGGAACAGGGTAAGCTAAGCATTCGTTTCGAGCTGTAAATTATTCAAAAACAAGAATAAACTTATTCACAGAAGAGAAAAATGAAAAAAACAGAAAAAATGATACACAAAGGAAGATAAGTCGGCCTCTCACGTTTGTCATAATGGGTAACAGTTCGTGCATCTGGCTTTCAAAAGGAGAATGGCGTGGAATTAACTGCATCTTGTTACGGCTTCCCTTAACACTGATGTCTTTGTGTGTGTGTGTTGACCCGACGGACAGAGCAAGGGCAGTCAGCTGGGGATGTTTCCTTGCGAATATAGCATCCTGGCGCTGTTGGCTCAGAGCTCCCTCTTTCTATATCTATTCTCTGTTGAGTGTATCTGTCTTTCTCAGTTGTCGCTGTTTGTCTATTCTGTTTCTTTGTCTCTATCTGTTTGTCTGTCTGTCTTATCTGTTATATTCTCTGTATCTATTTGTTTGTCTGTCTGACTCCTCTACGTCTCTCTCTTGTTCTATTGTTTTACTCTATCTCTCTCTCTCTACTCTCCTCTCTCTAATTACTTTTACTACGTCTTCTCTCTCTCTCTCATAATATTATTCATATTACTTATCTCATCTACTATTCTCTGTCTCATCGTGATTACAATCTCCTCATATCATAAATGAATCACTGATAATAGCTGTGATCATACGACAGCTCACACACTATACATAATAGTATTCCATGTTATCTCATTCTCTCCCGATTACTCTTGCTACTCACGAATGCATAATCATTATGATAATAATAATAATATGATGGACTCCGGGCCATAAATCTATCTCGTACTCATCATCATCTCAATTCTATGTCTCCATCCCCTTCAATTCTCTCTAGCAATTAATTAATCCGATAATCTATTGTACCGCACTAATCTGATAATCTCTCGCTACATTTGCACACTAAATATCTCTATCGCTAACATGGACATACCCTACATCCCATGATGAATACCTCATCTCATCTTTGCAATAATAATCGTACTCAATCTCAATATAGGATTATTCATGATCCCCGACTAATCTTAGGATACTATAATCTGCTCTCCCTCTCTCTCTCCCTCATTATCCGCAATCCCTAGCTACTTGCATCATCTCCTATACTCCTCTTGCTTCGATGTTAGCGAGACTAACTATCTCATCTCTACTAATCTCCTCAGTCCTCGGACGCAGACAACTGAAGGAATTCACGGGACAGATAAGTCTAGATATGATTTTAGATTCGTAAATTCAACGGACAGATCAAAAACCCCCGACAGCCACACAGCATTTACCAGAAAAAGAGGTTAGATCAGAGAAAAAAGTGGCGCTAGTTTCGTACACAGTTTTATCTTTGTTGACGAATAGTAATAATGTTGATTAGGCCGAGGGTCTCGTCAGGCAGGATTTATCTCGTGGGCTAGTGGTTGTCTAACTACTTCTGGAATCTGAACGAGGCTGGCAAATCATCCGGCCTTGACGTTAGTGACTGCAGAAAGGGTGTTATTACATGTGCGTAGATAAACTGATCCGAGAGCGCGTGACTAGTGGACACTCACGCTATAAATGTGTTGTTCGGGTGTATGTCGGTTGTCTCGTTTGTGTGTGTTGTGTTGTGTTTGTGTGTTATCTCTATAATGGTACTGTTTTGGTCATATGTTTATTGCGTTTTGTGGTTATTGCCGTAGTTCGCTTAATATAACTGCTTTTCATCGATATTTCATATACCTGTTGGCAAACTCTAGTGCATACTGTAGTATGATTGGTTATTGTAAACAAAGTGCAATATTGTAACTACTTGTATATAATGACTCATATTTCACACATATGATTTTTTCGATAATACTATGAGATAATAATATTTGTTGAATTCGGCATAATAGTATAACTCGTAATCTATAATTCACTTATACATTTTTTTTATGATCTTTTTTTTTATATTCGTTCGATCATCCAATAATAAGGTAAGAGTGTTTATCTTGTTGTATTCAAAATTTGTATCCATATAAATAATTTATAGTATAATTGTGATATTACTTAGCTCGCTAACTGCTTAATCTCAATCTTCTTATGAATTACTTACTAATAATAATTATTATAATAATATACAACCAATGAATGATAATAAAAAGGAAAGATAACAATGCTACTCCACAATATAAGAATAATAGATATTATTTTCATGGATTAAATAAATAGAAAAATAACAATATCACTATCTTTTCTCGCGATACTATATTATTTATCAATTATCTGAGCAACATATAAGAATATTTGTTAATCACATTATCATTATGAAATGAGAAAACAAAGAGACCTTCACCCTCTTGTGCGTATCTCCCCCAAATAACAGACTGCAAATTCAATACACTCGCACAACGTGAGCATCAGAAACAACAGCAACACACAAGATGTCATAGCATTCTTCCGCATGTAGACATTCGCCATCGGCGGCCGCTCGCATTCCGCAATCCGTGCATGCATAAACCCCAGCAAAACACGAGACACTTCTAAGAATCGTTCTATATTTCTAGACGTCAGGCTTTGGTTTAACTCGAGATGAAAGGTTTCAAAGGCGCGCGCAGGGTAATTATCCATTATGACCAGTCTTCCTCCGGCGTTTCGATACACACGTAAATGCTCTTACAGCCTGCTATGTGTGTGCAACGCACCAAAGAGATTCAACAGTCCCATGAAATTGTACTCAGCCCTGATTTCGTCTCTTTGACTGTATGTAACATGGCTCACGTGATCATACCTATAATCCCTTTAGGTACCGCTATAAGCAAGCTAATATCATCGGTACTGTGACTAAGGAATGTGACATAACCTTACGCGAGTTTCATTTATACCGCATGCTAATGATAGTGCTCCTACTAAAGCACCTTGACTAAACGCGCCTTTATATAGCCTGCTATATTTATGCCTTATTTTTATACTTAATATATGGGAAACGGTAGACTAATGGTCACTAGGCGTAAATTATCCTTAATATATGGCAACACAGCAGCGGTCGTCATACTCGACATAAGACCCCGAGTTACACACACACACACACACACACACACCACCCACTCACTACATCAATCACACACACACATAATATATATAGCATGGTACTGATTTAATGCCGTAGAATAATCTCCTGTTTATGACCAATCGTGTGTATGTTATAGATCATTTCAATCATAGTGCGAATGGAAAAGTAAATTTGGGATAATATATTCCGCAAAATCATTATATTGTATTTTATATACGACTATCTAAAAATGTGGAAATTCGCTATGTGAGGTATAACTGATATGGTATGTATGTATGTATATATAATAGCCTTTGACATCTTTGGCCCCCTGTAATTGAACACATTAAATGTGTGTATAGCAATTTTCTTTCTTTCTTTCTTTTCTTTTTTTTTCTCTCTCTCACTTTCTCTACAATACATCACACACACACACACACACACACACACACACACACACACACACACACAGATGGCGAGTCAGCAGTACACTAGCAGCACACCACGTAATTCTCATATTTTAAGTGACCCAGTACTGTTTAGGCATAATATTAGTATATAAACTTTGTTACAGTAGGCATCGAATGGTCCGATAAATAGAGGGATACTAGAGTGGACGTCCGGGAGAGGGAGAAATGCAGGGGAGAAGTAGAGTATGGAGCGTGAGGTAAAGGTAAAGAGGTGGGGGGGATGGAGAGCGCGAGGAAAATAAGTAGGGGAGAGTAGAGTGAGTTAGTGTGGAAGTTGTGAAGTGTGTGTGGTGGACTCGTGGGGATGTAGTGTGAGGATAAGGTGGGGTGATAAGGATAGGCAGACAGAATGGAGGAGAAGGGCACGAGCATTGCACGGTGTTGCATCGGACATATGATATAGGTGGGTGGGTACATGCACGTTAAGCGGTTGGTTAGTCTGTAGGGTATATATATATATATATATATATATATTATATATATATACATATATATACATATATATAAATATACATATATTTATACACCATCCATCCATATATAATATAATATATATATATATATATATATATATATATATAATATATATATATATATATATATATATATTGTGCGTGTGTGTACATACATTCATACATACGCACATATACATTTATATCTATGTCTATCTATTTATCTATATGTATGCATGTATCTATCTATTTAGTCAGTAATTACAACTACGTCAGTAGACATTATTCTCCGCAGTAAATCATAACCTTCACAATGACAGAAGCATCGTTGCCCAAAACCTGCATTCTGGATAATTCTAAACTAAGCATTTGATAATTAAAAGTCAAGGAGTGAAATAAAACTACAGTTTTTATTCTTCGTCTTCCTGTATTAGCATATGCTCTATATTCCGAAAAAAAAAGAAAAAAAAAAAAAAAAAAAAAACATGTCGACGTCACCCGGTCCGCGGAGCCAACATCGACTTCCATCAGCATTCTCCTAACTAAATGCAAACGTTGTAAATGCCATATCAGATATGCCTTGTGTCTCGCTGATTGGAATAATGATGCTAATGATCGCAGACTCACTTTATGGAGTTGCATTCTCCCGCAGCAGCCGCCGAGGAGGAGGAGGAGGAGGAGGAGGAGGAGAACCTGCACCGAATCTGCAGAACAAGATGCGAGCGAGATGCGTGCTCGACCTGCTTATTTTGATGGACGCAGGTTCGGTTATCAAGCAAAAGCCGTTTGCTTACAGATGGCCTGATGTTCATTCTCCCAAGAGTCATAAGTGCGGGTTTACTTATTCTGCCGCAGTGGTTAACTATGGCTTGTATACCATAAATACACTTAGCGATGCTGGTCCACCTCGCAAATGGTTGTCTTTGTTAAGAGAGGCCATATTTGGCGCGAACACCAATAACCCCTTGCCTTGCTGTGCCCCGGGCTGCCGCCTCCTCCACATTCTGATCTATTTGAAAGGAATGAGTTTCTCTCTCTCTCTCTCTCTCTCTCTCTCTCTCTCTCTCTCTCTCTCTCTCTCTCTCTCTCTCTCTCTCTCTCTCTCTCTCTCTCTCTCTCTCTCTCTCTTCTCTCTCTCTCTCTCCCGTCTGTTCTCTTCTTTTGTTTTTTTTTGTGGGATGAGTTCAGATATTCAAATTACCCCCGAAAATATGTTTCTGGAGCCGAGCGCGTCGGGTCTGGTTTTAAAGTTTTACTCGTGTTGATATTAATTTGTTAATTATTTTTTTCCTAGTTAAAACAGGAAAAAGTGAATCTCCGATCGAGAGTACTTTATTTTTTGGTATCATCGATTTCAGGAATCAAAATTCATATAGTTAGCATATTCACAGTCTTTCGTTTGCTGTGTTAATTTCCAATGACCTTTGACCTTAGAGTATATATGTATGGAACATATGCATACGCCCATTGTCCTCAAACCGTGATTTAATTCTGCACTTTGTCATTATTATTATTCTTTGTATTATAATGCTTAAATAACTGTTTTACCGATCATAATATCAATAGCTTCATTAGCTGATTTTTTTACTGACTGACAAGATTATCACAACCATGAATAAAAGGATATCATGTTATATACTTTGACTATCACTTCTGCTATCATTATCGCACTAATAATTCCTACTCTTATCTTTGTTATTACTATCTTAATCATCGTTTTGACTTGGCTTGGTACTGTTTTATTCTTTTGCGGCCATTTACATTTTCGTCAAAATTATAGTTGGCGTAATGATACCTCAGCGCATTGCTATTATCGTTATCACCTCTTATCAAGGCGATTATCAACTTCATCAGCGATATAATCATGATGCGAGTGTTAACGCTAATTCAACTCGCTGCAAATATTTACGAAGGGGATGGAAACGCTATCATTTAAATTACGTTCTCCTGTCATAACCATAGTCACACAGATTCGCAGTTGCCTTCGTTTATTGCGTAATTACCGTGTCATTATCTCGTCACTGTCATTATCGTCATCATTATCCTTCCGAGAGAACAAAAAAAAAATTAGTAGTGGGTGCCTGTCTATCTTCCTCCTCCATTTTTTCCCCTTTTTTAAAAACGTTTTTCCTTCTTTCCTTCAAGCACACGTCCTTCTCTCGTCTCTGTCCCGCCATTTCCTCTTCTCGCCGGCACTTACTGTCTCTCTACCAGGCATTAAGTGGTCTGAGCTTGACAAGTGGTTGTGTCCGTCGCTTCTACTGCAAAGGGCATGTCCGTGTTAGTTATTTACAATGACGGGCTCAAGGAAATGGAAATGTACGTACAGGGCAGACGTCTTCATTTGGGATGTCAGTTAATCGGCCTTTTTTTTTTTTTTTTTCTTTCTCCTTCTTTTGGGGTGCTTGATTACCTGTTTTGTCTGTTTGTCTGTCTCTCTCTATCTCCGGTTCTATGTCGTCGTTTTCCGCTCTTTCTTCTTTCTCTCTCTCTCTCTCGTTACTCCCTTCCTTTTTGCATCTTTTTTTTCTCTATCTGTTTATCTATTTATCTATATATATGTATATATTCTATTTATTATCTCTCTCTCTTTCTCCCTCTCTCTCTCTCTCTCTTCCCCCTCCCCTCCCTCTTCTCTCTCTCTCTCTCTCTTCTCTCTCTCTCTATCTCTCTCTCTCTCTCCTCTCTCTCATCATCACTCATCCCTCCCATTCCCTTTACGAAAACCACAATAGCTCATTATGCCCTCCGAGTAATATTCTCGTCATTATCAATACCGAAGAGACATCACAACCCGCGCCGTGCTCATTAGCGCAAAAAAGTAGCGTTCTTATCTCCGCTATTTTCAGCTCGGGGCCAAAGTCGGCATTGCTTCGGTATCCGGCGCCGAATGAAAGAATGCCGACCTCGTGTTCGAATGGTCTTACGGCCTTCCTTCATTCCTGGAAATCGACTTTGCGTGCTTCGGGCGCCATCGGATGTAATTGCTTTCTGTGTCTGATTAAGATTGTTTTTTTTTTTTGTTTGTTTTTTTTCATTGTTAGATTTTTTCGTTTCTTTGTCTCTGTCTCTGTCTCTCTTCTCTCTCTCTTCTTTTTTCTGTTGCCCTTTATTCTTCGTATGTTTGATCTTTTCTGTATCTTTCTGTTTGTCAGTCTCTGTCTTTCCCTCTCTCTCTTCTCTCTGTGTGTGTCTCTGTCTCTCCCTTTCCTCTCTCTCTCTGTCTGTCTCTCTCTCTCCTCTCTTTTTTTTTTTTTTTTTTTTTTTTTTTGCATATTGGATAACTCGTTCTGGTTACAAATGTTGTTTTGCTCGAGCTTGGTTTTGCAAGGTATAAATATCCAGAGTGATTGGATATCTTTGTTTATCCATTCAAAGCTGACCACCATTTATTTATTTACCTTTTTTCTCTCTCCATTTATTTTCTCTATTTCAAAAAAATATGGTTTGAGGTTTCGAAATTTCTCTTTTTTCATGTAAAATAGGATCTGATAAGGTTGGGTGTTTTATTTGTCCATATTTGAATGCGGACGGAATTCAAAAACAAAATTTTAATCTCGTCATTCTGGATTTTACAAAATCCGATGAATGATAGAGTGCGTAAGAGAGAGTGATGGAGAGAGAGAGAGAGAGAGAGAGAAGAGAGAGAGAGAGAGAGAGAGAGAGAGAGAGAGAGAGAGAGAGAGAGGAGAGAGAGAGAGAGAGAGAGAGAGAGAGGAGAGAGAGACAGACAGACAGACAGAGAGACAGAAAGAGAGAAAGAGAGAGATAGACAGACAGAGACAAAGACAAAGAAGACAGATGGACAAACAGACAAAAAAAAAAAAAAAAACAGACATTCCAAAAAGGCTCTTCCATTCTTCAGAAAAAAACTACCATGGTTTCTCCCATTCCTCGCCCCCCCCCTTCCACCCCCGCCCCAGAAGACCTCCCGAAGGAAAACTCAGCGATCGGGTGACACATGATTGCTTCGACGGTCGGCTCTCCTTACAGCCGGCGACCTCCTCTTCGGCGCTGAATAGAGGGCGCACATCAGCCGTGGACATGGCCCTGTAACTCGAGCTCCGAGGGCGTGCAACCAGGCCTAACGGCGTCCTGCGCTTAAGCCTCACCTTTTCTGGAGCGACAGTCGTGGAGGGACGAGGACCTCGCTCTTTCTCTCTCCTGGCGTCTTTGAGGCGCGCGGGAGAGGGAGAAGGAGAGAGAGAGTGAGAAGGGAGGGGAGGGGAGAGGAGAGGGAGGGGAGGGAGAGGGAGGG
>NW_020869036.1:405159-412659 GCF_003789085.1 Penaeus vannamei | reverse complement strand
GAAGGATCAGAGACGGCGGCTCAGACACGCACGCGGAGGCCGAGCGGTGTGAGTACGTCGAAAGAAAAAGAAATGGGCGAAAGGAAGCGATGGAGGAAAGGAAGGTAGAAGGCCAGAAGATAGAAAGAGAGGAGGAGGCGGAAGAAGGAGGAGGAAGAAGGAACGCGGAGGAAGGAGGACAGAAGAAGGAGACAGAAGAAGGAAGCGGAACAAGGAGGGAAGGAAGGAAGGGAAAGGTAAGGGCAAAAGATAGAGGGGGAGGGAAGGAGGGAGAGGAGGGCAGAAGAAGGAGGGGAAGAAGGAGATAGAAGAGGAGGGACAGGAAGGAGGATAGGAAGGAGGCGGAAGAAGGAGGGGAACGGAAGGAGGCAGAAGATAGGAGGGGGAGGAAGGAGGCGGAAGAGGAGGCGGAAGGATAAGGAAGGAGGGAGGAAGGAGGCGGAAAAAGGAGGCAAGGAAGAGGAGGGGAGGAAGGAGGCGGAAAAAGAGGAGGGGGGGGGAGGAAGAGGCGGAAGGAGGGGCGGAAGAAGGAGGAGGAGGAGGCAGAAGGCAGAAGAAGGAGGGGGAGGAAGGAGGATGAGGAAGGAGGCGGAAGAAGGAAGGGGAGGAAGGAAAGCGGTAAGAAGGCAGTGGGAAGGAAGGCGAGGCAGAAGAAGGAGGGGGAGGAGGCAGGCGGAAGAGAAATGGGAAGAAGGAATCCGGAAGAAGGAGGACTGAGGAAGGAGGAGAGAGAATAAGGAGGAGCAGGAAGGAGCGGAAGAAGGCAGTGGGAGGAAGAGGCAGAAGAAGGGAGTGGGGGAAGCAGGAATGAGGAAGGAGGCGGTAAGAAGGAGGGAGAGAAAGGAGGCAGAAGAAAGGAGAGGGAGGAAGGAGGGAGGAAGAGGAGGCGCAGAGAAGGACAGTGGGCAAGGAAGGGAAGCGCAAGAGGAGGGAGGACAGGAAGCGGTGAAAGAAGAAGGGGCGGGAAGAGGCGGTAAGACAGGAGGGGAGGAAGGAGGCAGCTACCGAAGGAGGGGCAGGAAAGGAGGGGAGAGGAAAAGATGCGCAGAAAAAGGAGGCGGAGGAAGGAGATAGAAGTAAGGAGCGGCATAAGAGGAGGGGAGAAGAGCGGAAGAGAGGGGAGAAGGAAGCGGAAGGAGGGGAGAAAGAGGCAGAAGAGGAGGGAGCAAGGAGATGAGGAAGGAGGCGAAGAAGGGGGGAGAAGGGAAGCGGCAAGAAGGAGGGGAGGAAGAAAGCGGAGGAGGCAGGGGGAGGAAAGGAAACGCGAAAAAAGGAGGGGCAAGTATAGGAAGCGGAAAGAAGAGGGAGGAAGAAGCGGAGAAGGAGGGGGAGGAAGGAGGGGGAGGAAGAGGAGGAGGAAGGAGCGATGGAGGAGGAGGCGAAGGAGGGGGAGGAGGAGCGCGCAAGAAGGAGGGGAGAAGGAAGCGGAAGAAGGAGGCGAGGAAGGAAGGGAAGAAGAGAGGGGAGGAAGGAGGCGGTAAGAAGGAGGGAGAAAGGAGCAGTAAGAACGAGGGGGAGGAAGCAGGCGGAAGGAAGGGAATGAAGAAGCGGCAAGAAAGGATGAGGAAGGCCTGTGAGCAGAAGGAGGGGGGAAGGAAGGAGGAGCAGGAAGGAGGCGGAGAAGGAGTGGGGAAGGAGGCAGAGAAGGAGGGGGAGGTAAGGAGGTTATGGAGGAAGGAGGCGAGAAGGAGGGAGGGAAGAGGTCGAAGAAGGAGTGAAGGAGGAAAGGAGGCATGAGGAAGGGCAGGCGGGAAGAAGGAGCGGGAGGAACGGAAGCGCAAGGAAGGTAGGGGGAGGAAGGAGCGGGTACAAGAAGGAGGGCTAGGAAGGAGGCGGAAGAAGGAGGGGGGCGAAGGAGCCAGACGTAAGGAGGCGGAAGGAAGGAGGGGGAAGGAAGAGGCAGAAAAGGAGGGGCGGAGGAAGAGATAGAAGGAAGGAAGGCGGAAGAAGGAGGGGGGAGGCAATGCGGAAGAAGGAGGAGGAAGGAAGCGAAGGAGGGGAGCGAAAGAGGCAGAAGAAGGAGGGGGGGGAGTAAGGAAGATGGGAAGGATGCGGAAGAAAGAAGGAGGGGGAGGAAGGAAGCGGAAGAAGGAGGGGGAGGAAGGAAGCGGAAGAAGGAGAGGGAGCAGAAAAAGGAGGGGGAGGAAGGAAACGTTAAGAAAGGAGGGGAGGAAGATGGCGGTCCAAGAAGAGGGGAGGAAGGAAGCGGAAGAAGAGAGGGGGGAGGAGATGGACGGAAGAAGGAGGGAGAAGGAGGAGGAGGAAGAGGAGGAGGGAAGGAGCGGATAGTAAAGAGGGGGAGGAAGGAGATAGAGAGAAGGAGGATGAGGAGGAAGGCGGAATGAAGGAACGGGAGGAAGGAGCAGAAGAAGGAAGGGGGAAGGAAGCGGGTAAGAAGGAGAGCGAGGAAAGATGGCGGAAGAAGAGGGGGAGGAAGGAAGGGAGAGAAAGAGGAGAGGAAGGAGGCGGAAGAAGGAGGGGGAGGAAGGAGATAGAAGAAGGGGGCATGAGGAAGAGGCGGAACGAAGGAGGGGAGGAGGAGGAATGGAAGGAAGCGGAAAGAGGAGGGCGCAGGAAGGAGCGGAAGGAAGAGGGCAGGAAGGAGCGGAAAGAAGAGGGGAGGAAGGATGCAGAGAAGGAGGAGGGAAGGAAGGATGGGGAAGCAGGAAGATGAGGAAGAAAACGGAAGAGGAGGTGAGGAAGAGGCAAGAAGAAGGAGGGGAAGAGGCAGAAGAGGAAGGCAGAAGGAGGCGGAAGAAGAGGGTGAGGAAGGAGGCAGAAGAAGGAGGGGAGGAGAGATAGGAGAATGAGGATTGAGGAGGAGGCGGTCCAGAAGAGGGGGAGAGAGGATGCAGAAAGAAAAGTTGGAATAAGAGCAGAAGAAGGAGGGGGAGGACCAGCCGGCGCCAGAGGGAAGGGAAGCGGAAAGAAGGAGGGGAGGAAGCGGCATAAGAAGGACGAGGAGGAAGGAAGCGAAGGAGGGGGAGGAAGGAGCAGAAGAAGGAGGGGAGGAAGAGGCATGAGAAGGAGGCGGAAAGAAGGGGGGGGAGAAGAGGAACGGAAGAAGGAGGAGGAAGGAGCAGAGAAGGAAGGGAGGAGGGGAATGAGGAGGAGGCAGAAAAAGGTGGGAGAAAGGTCAAGCAGGAAAGGAAGGAGGGAAGGAAGGAAGCGAAGTAAGGCAGGAGGAAGGAGGAATGAGTAAGGATGTGAGAGAGGGGGGGGGAAGGAGGCAGAAGGACGGAGGAGGAGGAGGAGGAGGAAAGGAGGGAGAGGAAGGAGGCAGAAGAAGGAGCAGAAAGGAGGGGAAGGAATGAGGCAGAAGAAGGAGGCAAGAAGAGGACGGTGGGAGGACAGGAGGATGAGGAAGAAGCGGTAGCAAGGAGGGGGAGGAAGGAGGCAGAAGAAGGAGGGGCAGGAAGGAGATGAGGAAAGGAGGCGGAGAAGGAGGGGGAAGAAGGACGGAAGAAGGAAAGGGGCAGGAAGGAAGCGGCTAAAGAAGGAGGGGCGAGGGAGAGAGGATGAGACGGAGCGGAAGAGGAGGGGAGGAAGAAGCGGAAGAAGGAGGGAGGAGGGAAGATGGAAGGGAGGGAGGGAAAGGGGGGGAGGAAGGAGGCAGAAGAAGAGGGGGAGGTAAGGAAGGATGAGGAGGAGGGCGGAAGAAGGGAGGGGGAGAAGGAAGCGGAAGAAGAGGGGCAGAAAGGAAGCGGAGAAGGAGGGGGAGGAAAGATGGCATGAGAAGAGGCGGGAGAAGCGAGGGGGAGGAAAAGGAAGCGAAGAAGGAGGGGGAGCGAAGGAAGATGAAGGAGGGCGAAGAGGAGGGAGGCAAGAGGCCAGAAGTGAAGGAGGGGGAGGAAGGAGGCGGAGAAGAGGGGAAAGGAAGGACAGCGGGAAGAAAGAGGCGCTAGGAAGGAGGGAGAGGAAGAGAGGGGAGGGAAGGAGGGAGCAGAGGAGGCGGAAGCAAGGAGTGGGAAGGAAGGAGGCAGAGAAGGGCGAAGAAGGAGGGGAGGAAGGAGGCAGAAGAAGGAGGGGCAGGAAGGAGGCGGAAGAAGGAGGGGAGGAAGGAGGGAAGAGGAGGGGAAAGGAGCAGAAGAAGAAGGGGAGGAATAAGGCAGTACGAGGAGGAAGGAGGATGACGGCAGGAAGGAGGAAAGAAGAAGGAGGGGGAGAAGGAGGGGAGAAGGAGGACTGAAGGGGGAGGAGGAATGAGGGAGAGGGAAGGAGCGGAGCGAGGAGCAGAAGAAGGCATGGGGAGCGAACGGAGCAGAAGAAGGGAGGGAGGAAGGAGGCAGGAAGAAGGGGAAGGGAAGAAGGAGGCAGAAGAGGAGGGCAGAAAAGCAGACGAAAAGGAGGGAGAGGGAGGGCGAGAAGGAGAGAAGAAGAAGGAGGGGAGGAAGGAAGCGGGAGGAAGGAACATTAAAGAAGGGGAGGAGGAAGAGAGGGATGAGGAAGAAGGGTAGAGGAGGGAGGCAGAAAGGAAGGAGGAGAAGGAGGCAGAAGAGGAGGAAGGAGGAGACAGCAAGAAGGAGGGGAGAAGGACGGCAAACAAGAGCGAGGGGTAGGAAGGAGACAAGAGAAGGAGGTGAGGAAAGGAGGCAAAAGAAGGAGGGGAGGAAGGAGGCACAAGGAAAGGAGGGAAAAGGAGGCAGAAGAGGAGGGGAGGAAGGAGGGGGAGGAAGAGGCAAAGAGGAGGAGGAAGGAGCAGAAGAAGGAGGAGAGGAAGGAGGCAAAAGCAAGGAGGCGAAGGAGGGGGGAAGGACGAAAGGAGGGGAGGAGGAAGGCAGAAGAAGGAGGGGGAGGAAGGAGGCGAAAGAAGGAGCGGAGGAAGAAGGCAGAAGAAGGAGGGGAGGAAGGAGGCAAAAGAAGGAGGGGGAGAAAGGAGGAGAAGAAGGAGGAGAGGAAGGAGGCAGGAAGAAGGAGGCAGAAGGAGGGGAGAAAGGAGGCCAGAAGAAGGAGGGGGAGGAGAGAGGCAGGAAGAACGGAGGGGAGGGAGCCGAATGGAACGAGGCAAGAAGAAGAGAGGGGCGAGGGGGGCGAACAGGAAACGAAGTCAGAGAAGGAAGGGAGAAGGAGGCAAAAGAATAAGAGGGGAGGAAGGAGGCAGTAAGAAGGAGGGGAGGAAGGAGGCAGAAGAAGGAGGATGAGGAAGGAGGCAGAAGAAGGAGGGGAGGAAGGAGCGAGAAGGAGGGGGGAAGAGGAGAAGAGGAGCTGAAGGAGGCGGGGAGGAGGAAGGAGGGGAGGAGGAGGGGACGAGGAGGGGAGGAAGGAAGAGAGGAAGGAGGAGAGGGAAGGAGGGAGAGCGAAGGAGACAGAAGGAGGATCGGGGAAGGAAGGAGGCAGAAAAAGAGAGGGGGAGGAAGGAGCAGTGTAAGGAGGAGGAGGAAGGAGGGGAGGAAGGAGGTAGGAGGAGAAGAAGGAGGGGAGGAAGGGGCAAGAAGGAGGAGGAGGAAGGAGGTGAGCGTAAGGAGGGGGAGGATTGGAGTGGGGAGGAAGTGAGGAGGGGAAGGGGAGGAGGAGGGAGGGGAGGAAGGAGGTGAGAGACGAGGAAGGGGAGGCAAGGAGGAGGAGAAAGAGGAAGGGAGAGAGAAGGAGGGAGTGGAAGGCAGGGGGGGAGGAGGGTGAGGAAGGAGGGTGCAGGAAGGAGTGAGGAGAGGAGGGGGAGAGAGGGCGAGAAAGAGAGGAGGTATGAGGAAGAGGAAGGAGAGATTAAGGAGGAGGAAGGAAGGGGAAGAGGAAGGAGGATAAAGAGGGGGAGGAGGAGGGGGAGGAGGAGGGGGAGGAAGGGAGGAGAGGAAGGAGGGGGGATAAGGAGGAGGAAGGAGGAGGAAGGAGGAGGAGGAAAGAGGGAGAAGGAGGGAAGGAGGGGGGAGCAAGAGGAAGGAGGAGGAGGAGGGGGAGGAAGGCAGGGGGAGGAGGAGGGAGAAGGAGCGACGGATGAGGAAGGAGGGAGACGGGAAGGAGGGGAGAAGGAGGAGAAGGAAGGAGGGAGAGGAAGGATGGGAGAGGAAGGACGGGGGAGAAAGTAGGGAAGGAAGTGAGAAGGAGGAGGAAAAGAGGGAGAAGAAGTCAGGGGCAGAAGGAGGGAGGAGGAAGGAGGAAGGAGAGCGGAGAAGGAGCGAGAGGACAGTAGGGGAGGAAGAGAGGGAGAGGAAGAGGGGATAAAGGAGGTCTGAGCGAGACGAGGGGGACGGAGGAGAAGAAGAGGAGGAGGGGGGGAAGGAGGCGGAGGAAGAGGGAGAGGAAGGAGGGGGAGGAAGGAGAGAGACGGAAGGAAGAGAGAGGAAGGAGGGAGGAAGGAGGGGGAGAAGGAGGTGGAGGAAGGAGGAGGGGAAGGAGGAGACAGGGAAGTTAGGGGAGGAAGAAGAGGAAGGAGGTGAGGAAGGAGAGAAAGTGAAGGAGGGAGAGGGAAGGAGGGAAAGAGGCAGGGGAGACGGAAGAGAGAAGGAAGGAGAGGGCAGGGAGGACGGGGAGGAGGCAAGGAGGAGGAGGAAGAGGGAGGAGGAAAGGAGCATTGTTATCATGAAATTGGGGGCATGAGGGAGGAGAGGGAGGAGGTGAGAGGAGGAGGGAGGGAAGGAGGAGGGAAGGAGGGCAGAGGAAGAGAGGATGAGGAGGGAGGGAGAAAGACGGAGAGGAAGGAGGAGGAGGAAGGAGGGGAGAGATAGCAGAGGAGACGCAAAGGGAGAGCAAGGAGGGGAGGAGGAGGAGAGGAAGGAGGGCGAGGAAGTCGGGAAGGGAAGGAGGGAGAGGAAGGAGGGGGAGGAAGGAGGGGGAGGAGGAGAGGAGGAAGGAGGGGGAAGGAGGGGGAGGAGGCGAGGAAGGAAGGGGGAGGAAGGAGGGAGAGGAGGAGGGAGAGGAAGGAGGGGAGGAAGGAGGGAGAGGAAGGAGAGGGAGGGAAGGAGAGAGAGGATAGGAGGGGGGTAAGTAGGGGTAAGGAGGGGAGGAAGGAAGGGGAGCAGGAAAGGGAGAGGAAGGAGGGGAGGAGGAGGAGGGAAGGAGGGGGAGGAAAGGAGGGGAGGAGGAGGGAGAGAGAGGGAGAGGAAGGAGGAGGAGGAAGGATGGAAGGAAGGAGAGGGGGAAAGGAGGAGAGGTAAGGAGGTGGGAAGGAAGAGGGGGAGGAAGGAGGGGGAGGAAGGGGGAGAGGAGGAGGGGAGGAAGGAGGGGAGAAGCAGGAGGAGGAAAGTGGAGATGAAGAAGGAGGGGGGAAGGAGGGGGAGGAAAGGCAGGGAGGAAGGAGGAGAGGAAGAGGAGGAGGAAGGAAGAGAGAGGAAGGAGGGGGGGAAGGAGGGGAGGAAGCGAGGGGGAGGAAGGAGGGAGAGGAAGGAGGGGAGGAGAGGAGCGGAGAGAAGGAGGGGGAAGAAGGAGGCGGGAGGAAGAGGAGGGAGGAGGGAGAGGAAGGAGGGGAGGATAGGGAGGATAGGAAGAGCAGAGGAGAGGACGGAGGGAGGAAGGAGGGGGAGGAAGGAGGGAGGAAGGAGGGGAGGTAAGGAGGGAGAGGAAGGA
>NW_020869036.1:404022-405059 GCF_003789085.1 Penaeus vannamei | reverse complement strand
CGGGGGAGGGGTAGGAGGGATGGGAGGGAGGGAAGAAGAAAGAGAGAGAGAGAGAGAGAGAGAGGAGAGAGATGCTGAGAGAGAAAGAGAGAGGAAGGAGAGGAGAGGAGAGGGAGAGAGATGAGAGAGAGAGAGAGAGACGAGAGAGGAGAGGAGAGAAGTGAGAGGGAGGGAGGAGAGGGAGGAGAGGGAGGGGGGAGGGAGGAGAGGAGAGAGAGAGGAGAGAGAGGATGAGAGAGAGAGAGAGAGAGAGAGAGAGAGAGAGGAGAGAATGAGAGAGAGGAGACGAGAGAGAGAGAGATGAGAGAGGAGGGAGGGAGGCGAGAGGGAGAGAAGGGAGGGAGGTGAGAGGGAGAGGAGAGAGAGAGAAGAGAGAGAGAGAGGAGAGAGAGAGAGAGAAGAGAGAGAGAGAAGAGAGACTGGAGAGAGAGAGATGAGAGAGAGAGAGAGGAGAGGATAGAGGGAAGATGAGAGAGGGAGGGAGGGGAGAGGGAGAGGGGGGGAGGGAGGGGAGACGGAGGGAGGGAGGGAGGGAGAGGGAGGAGGGAGGGAGGGAGGGAGGAGGGAGGGAGGGAGGGGAGGGAGGAGGGAGGGAGGGAGAGAGAGAGAGAGAGAAGAGAGAGAGAGAGATAGAGAAGAAGAGAGAGATAGAGAGAGAGAGAGAGAGAGAGAGAGAGAGAGAGAGAGAGAGAGAGAGAGAGAGAGAGAGAGAGAGAGAGAGAGAGAGAGAGAGAGCGAGAGCGAGAGCGGCCGAGAAGGGCGTCTCCGCCGAACCTTAAGACGGCCCACATCTTCCTACAGTTGCCTTACGCCTTTTGTTTGTATTTTGTTTGTCACTTACATCAAGTAATAATTTCTTACATCTTATGCTTTGCAGACCTAAAAGTATAATAAATCTAATAATTGACTCATGGAAAGAGAAATTACCCGCAACCTCATCGCCGTAACAAACAATTATTTAAAATCCTAAGGAAACGCCAACCTCCTGCCGACAAAGCCAAAATGGCGCCCAAGAAAAATATAGAAATAAAAAAAAT
>NW_020869036.1:386522-389022 GCF_003789085.1 Penaeus vannamei | reverse complement strand
GATGACCGCCGCGTGTCGTCGCGAGACTCGCCATTCCGCATTTTCTTTTATTCATTTCCGAAGACTTTCAGTTCAAACGTTGCAAGAATATTGTGTGACAGTAGTCAATAAAGTATCTCCTTGCTGGGCGACTTGGTCACGCGCGACAGAGACTAAGGCGTGTGCTACAGAAAGAGGGAGGGAGAAAGAGAGAGAGAGAGAGAGAGAGAGAGAGAGAGAGAGAGAGAGAGAGAGAAGAGAGAGAGAGAGAGAGAGAGAGAGAGGAGAGAGTGAGAGAGAGAGAGACGAAGATGGGAGAGAGAGAAGAGAGAAAGAGAGAGAGGAAGAGAGAGAGAGAGAGAAAGATGAGAGAGAGAGAGAGAGAGAGAGAGAGAGAGAGAAAGAGAGGAGAGAAGAGAGATTAGAGAGAGAGAGAGGAGAGAAGAGGGAAGAGAGAGAGAGAGAGAGAGAGAGAGAGAAGAGAGAGAAGAGAGAGAGAGAGAGAAAAGAGAGAGAGAGAGAGGAGAGAGAGAGACGAGAGAAGAGAAAAGAGAGAGAGAGAATGACGAGAGAGAAAGAGAAGAGAGAGAGAGAGAGAGAGTGAGAGAGAGAGAGAGAGAGAGAGAGAGAGAGAGAGAGAGAGAGAGAAGAGAGAGAGAGAGAGAGAGGAAAGAAGGGAGAGAAAGAAAGGGAGTAGAGGAGAATGAGTAAGCAACAGCGAAGAAAACACATGAAGACCGAGTATAAAGAAAGAAGAGATTCCTCCTGCTCCCCACCGCCGTGTCCTAATCCCTGCACGCCCGCCCTTCCCTCGGCCGCCCAATTGCGCAGCGCCGCCTCCGCCCGCGCCGGGGAGCGTCCTGCCTCTTAACAGGTGTGTTATTAGTCCGCCCTTCCGCTCGGCTGAGTTATGCTTCATTTGCGCCGCCTGCAAGGAATAAGGAAACATGCTTCGCCTTTTATTCGACGTGGGAAAGTTTCGGCAATTAAAAAACATATTGAAGAAACTCTCTTCACGTCCTATATTATATATATATATATATATATATATATATATATATATATATATATATATATATATTAGTTATCACCATTATGTTTTGTTTTTTTCTAAACATTCTTTGGCATTCTTGTGGAGAATAGTCCAGGGGCTTAGATGGGCTTATATGGCGCCCAAGAAAACGCTTTAAGGCAAAGGAAATTGTTGTTCGGGCGAAGTTATGGCTCTTTCACCTTCCGTGACGGTTTGCTTCTCAGGGCTTCCTTAAAATAAACTTTACCAAATGAGGTTTCTGTTGATGTGTAAAGCAACAGATCTGCAATTGCTTCTCAGAAAAGGCAGACATCACCATTAATATTTCATCATCATTGGTAGAATAATCTTTGATAATACTACTTATCTACATCGCTGTTATCATGATTTTCAAAATTTCCACCATCGTTTTTGCTCGTTACCAATCTCCCAGAAAGATAATGCATTTTCATACAGACTTGTGAACACACCACACACACACACACACACACACACACGCATTCACACACACACACACACACACACGCATTCACACACATACACACACACACGCGCGCGCTATGGAAGTACGGACACAACTCTTCGGTATACCACCGGCTCATTTCATTGCTGTCGAGATAACGTCAGTCGGGAAGAATCTCAAACGATCTTGCTGGACCAATCCGAGGGTCGCGGCCAACAGAAGCACCAAGTGTGCAATCTTGCGGCCTTGGGAAATGCGCTTAAAGTTTCTGGAGTAAAGTTGGTGGCATGCGAGGCTCGGATTTGTGTGGGGGGGAAGGCTACGTGCAGTCGTATGTCTCTTCATAATATATTAGTATCTAGTTATGATGGATATGTATCTTATGTCTGTATAATTTTGGTGTCTGTCTTTCTATCTCTCATTTCTGCCCGCCCCCCCCCCTCTCTCTCTCTCTCTCTCTCTCTCCTCCTCTCTCTCTCTCTTCTCTCTCTCTCTCTCTCTCTCTCTCTCTCTCTCTTGTGTGTCTCTCGTGCTTGTGTGTGTGTTGGTGTGTGTGTGTTGTGTGTGTGTGTGTGTGTGTGTGTGTGTGTGTCTGATTGTCTTCTGTCGGACTCTCTATCTCCTAAAAACCGTTTTTAACATGTTCTCTCTATTTCCACTATTTTTTTCCCTTTCTCTCCGGATTTATTACAGTCTCTGTTCTACCTCCATCCTGTCTCCATTCATCTTCATTTCTCTTTTCGTTTTTCCCTTAATTACTTCTTCGATCCGCGGGACCGGTTTTCCCCGCCTTTAAAGTTCCCTCTAAGTTCCCCTTCCTTCTTCGCTCCCTCTCCTCGGCTCCCTCTCTCCCCTTTGCCGCTCCCTCATTCCATCCCTTTGCCTCTCCCTCCCTTACCTCCCCTTCCCTTCTCCCTCCTTCCTCCGCCGTCTCATCTAATCCATCTCCACCCTTCCATCCTCCCCTAGAGCCCCCTTTCCTTCCTCTCTCTCTCCCTCGCTCTCCCTTTTCCCTCCTTCCCCCT
>NW_020869036.1:356522-359022 GCF_003789085.1 Penaeus vannamei | reverse complement strand
ACACACCGAAAGAGTTCGGAAGTTGCCCCTCCTTCGCAGTGCTAATGAATCCTTAAAAACATTCACGGATCCGGATCCGGACCCGGATCACAGCTAAAATTCAATGGCATCTAAGCAGGACAATGACACACCTCGTAAAAAAAAAAAAAAAAAAAAATCAGAAAAATCTCTTAACCTTAACACTTATCCTGCTAACCAAAGAATAAAAAAACAAACATACAAGCAAACTAACCAACGTTACCAAAAGCATAAACAGCGAACACCCACTCGTTACAGGATTTTCATAACGCAAATGTATGGTAAATGATGTGCACTGATTATGTGTGCATACTATAGATATGTGTCCGTTTTGTGTGTGTGTATGTGTGTGTGTGTGTGTGTGTGTGTGTGTGTGTGTGTGTGTGTGTGTGTGTGTGTGTGTGTGTGTGTGTGTGTGTGTGTGGTGTGTGTGCGTGTGTGTGTGTGTGTGTGTTGGTCTCTCGGCATTGTTCTTTTTCGGTCCTCTCTTTCTCGTTGCTAACTTGCTCATGTACTTGGTCGCTTACTCACACACACCCATGCTTTACTCACCCACCAACACTCATTCACCCACTGACTCAACCACTCAACCCCCCCCCCCAGCAAGACAATTAAACCTAGCCGACCGACCCCCGGCTCCTCCATTCACCCCCTAATGGTGGACTCGGTGATTAGGCAGGAAAATCATCACGACCTCCCCTGCGAAAGAGAACAAATGACACGAGATCTCTCCTGCCATGGTCAGAAGTGGCAGTCCGAGATTAAGGTAGTAAATGAGAGGGGAGCGGGGGGGGGGGGAATAACAGAAGAGGGGGTGAAGCGAAAGGGGGGGGGGGGAGTGCGGAAATGTTGCGCTTGTTTTATTCTTGAAATCATATTCCATGTGACTGCGGACAAGGGAGTGAGAGAGGAAAGGAGAAAGGGGAGAGAGAGGGGCAGGGAAAAGGAGAAGGGAGGAGGGGGGGCAGGGAAAAGGAGAAGGGAGAGAGGGGGGCAGGGAAAAGGAAGAAGGAGAGAGAGGGGGGGGGGGCAGGGAAAAGGAGAAGAGGGAGGAGAGGGGGCAGGGAAAAGGAGAAAGGGAGAGAGGGGGGCAGGGAAAAAGGAGAAGGGAGAGAGGGGGGGGCAGGAAAAGGAAAAGGGAAGAGAGGGGGGCAGGGAAAAAGGAGAGGGAGAGAGGGGGGCAGGGAAAAGGAGAAGGGAGAAGAGGGGGCAGGGAAAAGGAAAAGGGAGAGAAGGGGGCAGGGAAAGAGGAGGAAGGGAGAGAGGGGAGGGGGAGGAGAGAGAGGAGGGAAAAAAGAGGGGGGCAGGCAGGAAAAGGAGAAGGGGAGAGAGGGGGCAGGGAAAAAGGAGAGAAGGGAGAGAGGGGGGCAGGGAAAAGGAAAGGGGAGAGGGGGGCAGGGAAAAGGAGAAGGGAGAGAGGGGGCAGGGAAAGGAAAGAGAGAGGGGGAGGGAAAAGGGAAATGGAAAGGAGAAAACAGGCGATAGGCAGGAGGGTGAAAAGGGGAGGGAGGACATCTTGGTTATTGTTGCTCCGTGGAATTTCTGGGTCCCGGATGTTATATACAAATAAAGACAATCAAAGTTCTCTCTGTTCCTTTAGGATTCACAGGATCTCTCCAAACTTCCGGCAACCGAAAGAAGACTGAGAAATGTTATAAAAATCTGAAGAGAAGCCACACGCTCATCCTTGTAAGAACACCTTGATCCTCTTTCCACCTGCCTATGCTTCACGCCTTCAAGACCCTCGCACTCGCCCTTCCCTCCCTCCCCCTGTCCACCCCCTCTCTCTCTCTCTACCCACTCCCTCTCCCTACCCCTTCCTCTTTCCACCCACTCCCTCCTCCATCCACTCTTGTTTTCCTTTCATTATTTTCGTAAAACCTTCACAACCTCTACACTTACTTCCTACTGTACGTCCCCCTCTACAGCCTACGCATGCCTCCCCGCTCACAAGAATCTCTCTTCCCTCCCTTCTCCCTTTTCTTCCAACCCTTCACACTCACCCCCTCCTCACCTTCCCCCACTTCCTTTACCTCCCATACTCCCTCCCCTCCCCCTTCTTCAAAAATACTCCCTCATCCTCTACACTCCCATCCCCCTTCCCCTCCCTCTCTCTCTCTCTCTCTCTCTCTCTCTCTCTCTCTCTCTCTCTCTCTCTCTCTCTCTCTCTCTCTCTCTCTCTCTCTCTCTCTCTCTCTCTCTCTGTCCCCTCTCCTCCCCTCTCTCTCTCCCTCTCTCCTTCCTCCCTCCCTCTCTCCTCCCTCTCTCTCCCTCTCCTCCTTCCTCTCCTCTCTCCTTCCCTCCCTCCCTCTCTCCTTCCTCCCTCCCTCTCTCCCTCCCTCCTCCTCTCTCCCCCTCCCTCCCTCTCCTTCCCTCCCTCCCTCTCTCCTCTCCCTCCTCTCTCCCTCCTCCTTCCCTCCCTCCCTCCCCTCTCTCCTCCTCCTCCTCTCTCTCTCCTTCCCTCCTCCCTCTCTCTTCCCTC
>NW_020869036.1:331522-334022 GCF_003789085.1 Penaeus vannamei | reverse complement strand
GAAAAGATGATTAATGAAAATCCGAAGGCGTTGATTTGCCGAATTGCAGAATCCGAGCAGCCCGCCCCCTGCACAGCCGCTCGCAGCCCGACAAGGCAACAGCAAATACCCCCCCCCCACTCGGCCGAGAGAAACAAACAGTAAAATGGGCCACGAATCACAAGCACTGGCAAACCAGGCTATGTTGACTTGGCTTTTGTTGATTCAAAATTTACGTTAACGAAGGTGTGTTTGTATGTAGAGTGTGAGCGTGTGTGTGTATGTGTGTGTGTGCGTATGCATACATCTATATCTATATCTATCTATCGATACACACACACACACACACGCACACACACGCACACACACACCACACACACACACACACACACACACACACACACACACACACACACACACATATATATATATATATATATATATATATATATATATATATATATATATATATAAAGAGAGAGAGAGAGAGAGAGAGAGAGAGAGAGAGAGAGAGAGAGAGAGAGAGAGAGAGAGAGAGAGAGAGAGAGAGAGAGAGAGGAGAGAGAGAGAGAGGGGGGGGGTGTTGATGGATACGTGCGTGTGAGCGTATGAATAGCGTGTGCGTATGCAGATGTCTGTGGGTTGAATGACGTTGTAGTTGATGACAGAAGTGAATATTACGATGGCAGTATGTTGGCGCTTGCAAATTAATTATTGATCCCTCTTGAACCCAATCCAGTTTAACTAACTTTATGCTAAATTTGCAAGGTTTAATTATGAATATACTTGTATATTAGATGAAAGTAAAACTGAATTATATCTTAATTCGAAAAAAGTATGCTTACAAAATTTCATCATCAACGCCCACAAGTGTGGCACAGGAATCCTCCCAGTGTGGCAAGGGAAGCGAAGAGAGTTGACGATCAACCATTTCCCTGCATCATCCCATTTCAATGCTCGTGTCCACACAGAGTTGACTATTTTTGTTCACTTTCGCACTCTGCGCTGATCCGAAAGAGGTATCGCGACCCGTGTAATCGCCTCAGTAACTGAACACCGACACTGAAGGGCTACAAGGCACTCGTGGGTGGTCGATCGACCAAGGATCGACAGGGAGAAAAAGGAAGAGTGAAGGGGGCAGGACGGAGGGAGGGAGGAAGGGAGGAGGGAGGGAGGGAGAGGGAGAGGGAGAGAGAGAGAGAGAGAGAGAGAGAGAGAGAGAGAGAGAGAGAGAGAGAGAGAGAGAGAGAGAGAGAGAGAGAGAGAGAGAGAGAGAAAGAGAGAGAGAGAGAGAGGGAGGGAGGGAGGAGGGAGGAGGGAGGGGAGGGAGGGAGGGAGGGAGGGAGGGGAGGGAGGAGAGGGAGAGGGAGAGGAGGGAGAGGGAGAGGGAGAGGGAGAGGGAAGGGATAGGGGGAGAGGGAGAGGGAGGGAGGGAGAGAGGAGGAGAGAGAGAGAGAGAGAGAGAGAGAGAGAGAGAGAGAGAGAGAGAGAGAGAGAGAGAGAGAGAGAGAGAGAGAGAAAGGGATGGGGTAAAGTTGCCTAATGAATGAAGGAAAAGAGAAGTAAAAGAATACTCTCTTTTCTCTCTGATTCCCCTGCTCTCTCTCCCACTTCTACTTCTCTCTCTCTCTCTCTCTCTCTCTCTCTCTCTCTCTCTCTCTCTCTCTCTCTACTACTCTCTCTCTCTCTCTCTATCTCTACCTCTCTCTTTCCCATCCGCCCTTCTCTCGCTCTTCCTTTCCCGCTCGCTTAATTTTCGGTTGAATCGAACTAAACTCCAAATTGATAATCAAACACCATAACTTGATTGTCGGGAATAGTCTGAAGTCTAACTTTTTGCTGGACAGATCCAAATGAGTAATGAAATTATCGTCAGTTAGTCCGGCCCGGTTGAGGCCAGGACTGGTTACCAAAACTGGCGCTTGAGGATATGAGCGCGTGTGTGTGTGCCGCCCCACACACATAAATGACCCTAGGGATTCGCACATATCCGCTGAGGAATTGACCTTTGACCTTTCCACCTGTACCTACTAAATCGCTCTATTCTTTACATGACAAAATAGCAAGAAGTACCACACACATAGCAGCCAATCTAGTCAAATAATACCTGGTTGTCAATGCTTGCTGTCCTACCAGAGAAGGTAAACAAGGGAGAGATCCACACTACGATAACGGCGTAACGAGGTGCTCCCATCCGCCAAGCGTAACTGCCAATGGCATGCCACAACAGCAGGACACTTGATGTGCGTGGGATAGGAGTGCTACATGTTCACAGCCCTGGTTCTTTTCTCTTTTACGGCTGGGATTTATATTTCCTACATAGATTCCGCCCTTAGTCTATTTGTCTGTCTCCATACGGTCCCGTATTAAGACTGATGGTTGTCAAGTTTACCTGCTTGCCTATCTATCTACCCGTCTCCATAAAAGTTTGCATATATTTGTCTGTTTCTTTATGCGCCTGTTTGTCTGTCACTCTCTCTCTATCTCTCTCTCTCTCTCCATCTTCCTTTCTCTCTATCTC
>NW_020869036.1:296025-304756 GCF_003789085.1 Penaeus vannamei | reverse complement strand
CTTTGTTCATTTCGAACGGACCTGTCAGATGCTCAAAAACTGTAACATCTACAAAGATACAATTAACACAGTTTTCAACAAGATATCTGCGCTTGCTAATGATATGTATGTACAGCATTGCAGAGAATCTGTACACAGCCCTGACCATACTGAACAATACTCTGATGTTCTTCAAAATTTAAAAGATGATGGAAATATTGTAATAACAAGACCAGACAAAGGGAAAGGCATAGTTATCCTGAATAAGAATGATTACTATAACAAATATCTAGCATCCTTTCAGACTCATCTAAATTTAAACTTCTACACATTGATCTTCCCAGTCATCTCCTAAAACTTGAGGATAAATTAAACAGGATATTACGACCTTTAAAAGAAACAATCAATGAAACCATATATAACTCCATTCTTGCTTCTGGCTCTCGACCCGGTTACTTATATGGACTCCCAAAAGTTCACAAAATAGGGACACCACTGAGACCTATTGTGTCCTCTATTAATACATTTAACTATAACCTTGCTAAATTCCTTGTCAAAATCATCCAACCCCTAACCATTAATGAGTATACCACTGCCAACACTTTGGATTTTGTGGAAGAAATCAAACAACTCAACATTGAAGATTCCACAGTAATGGCCAGCTTTGACGTGGAATCACTATTCACTAACGTTCCTCTGTCAGAAACTACACAGATTATTACGGACTCCATATCAGACGAGTCCATATCACAGTTTGGTCTAAACAAGAAACAATTTAATTCTTTTCTAAATATTGCCACAAGAGATTCTGTTTTCACATTTGACAACAATTTATATACTCAGATAGATGGTGTAGCTATGGGTTCACCACTTGGCCCAAGTTACGCAAACGCCTTCCTATGTCACCATGAATGTAACTGGTTAAATAACTGTCCAAATGATTTCAAACCAATATTCTACAAAAGGTATATTGATGACACGTTCCTTTTGTTCAAACAACAGTCACACATTGACCATTTCCTTTCTTACCTAAATGACCAACACCCTAACATTAAGTTTACGTGTGAAATAGAAAAGGAAAACGAACTTCCCTTTCTTGACACACTGATATCTAAAGAAAATGGACGCCTTTCCACTACAGTTTACAGAAAACCTACTTTCACCGGTTTGGGAATGAACTTTTTAAGTTTCTCACCTATGAAATATAAGATTAACAGTATCGCCACTCTAATCAACAGAGCTTTCAACATATGTTCCACCTGGATGCAGTTTGACAAAGAAATGAAATTCTTGGTTGATTACTTCAATAACAATGGCTATCCTGACAACGTATTTTACAAGACACTTAGATCATTCCTAGATAACAAATTATGTCCACCCACGAAAATACAGACTGCTCCCAAAGAAACCAAGTATATAAAGTTACCGTATCTTGGACATATAAGCTTCACCATCCGTAAACAATTACGTGAGATACTGAAACATTCATTCCCACAAATTAAATTCAACATTGTTTTTGTGAACTCCTATAATATCAACTCTTTCTTTAAAATGAAAATGCTTCTGCCCTCAGAATTATGTTCAAATATTGTGTATATTTTTAACTGTCCTAGATGCAATGCTAGGTACATTGGATCGTCTACACGATGGTTCAAACATAGAACTTGAGCATATGGGTAAGTCAATAAGAACCAGCCTACCTCTGAGCAGACCATCTTTCTCCGCTATCCGCCATCATTCACAAACAGAAGACCATCCTTTCACTCACAGTGATTTTAAAATTCTGTCTTCCACACCTAACAGACTCGACCTCCTCATCCTAGAATCCCTGCATACCCATAAGATGAAACCCGAGCTGAATGCCAACACAGCCATCCAGTTGTTGACTGTGTAATCACCATAACCACCATTTCACACTTGTTTGGTATGTCCCACCCTTACACACCTTTTTCACTATGTTTCTGCCGTTTTCTTATTGTTTGATTTTATTCCTATTTTATTGTTGCTTTTCTTATGAACTATGTTTTTCTTTTGTTTACTACATCTAATTATATGTTTTCTGGTTCATTATTTCTAGTACTGATGATGGAGATGAATTACGATCTCTGAAACGTTTACAATAAAGATGTTCACCGCAGCACTGTTCTCCTTTTCATTCTACGACTACGGTTCCCGAGTGGAAAATCAACAACCGAAATTATATATATTAATTATATATATATATAGATATATATAATATATATATATATATTATATATATATCTGTGGTGTGTGTGTGTGTGTCGTATTGCCAATTTTTGCATCAAAGATTTAGACTGTACTTACTCCTGCACTTCAAACTGCACTTAAATATTCTGCACTTCAAAGACTGCACTTCTACTGTACTGAAGACTGTACTTACTTCCGCACTGTACTTACCCCATAACGACCACCACAGAAGTCCCTCTACAAAATACTCGCACGCCCCCCCTCTAGGAGCAACAAGCAGAAGCTACAAGGACGACCTCGACGGCATGAATGACACCCACACCTCACTTCCCCCCCCCCCTCTCCCCCCTCCCGTCCCCACAGAAGCCCATTTTAAAACACTAAGTCCTCGAGCTTCAATGAGAGCAGCTGTGTATGGTGGATGGTCGGGGCTGCAGTCGAGAACCATCTGGGAGTGACTTTTAAGGAGTGTATATCCGTCTATCTCTCGTCACTTTTTTTTTTTTGGTTTTTGTTTTTGTTTTTACTTATCCCTTTTCCTTCTCTCTCTCTCTCTCTCTCTCTCTTTCTCTCTCTTTCTTTCCTCAGGGGCGCGCTTTTTTCTTTTTTTTACTTATCCCATTTCTCTCCCTCTCTCTCTCTCTCTCTCTCTCTCTCTCTCTCTTCTTCTCTCTCTCTCTCTTCTCTCTCTCTCTCCTCTCTCTCTCTCTCTCCTCTCTCTTCTCTCGTTGTCCACACTTTCTTTCTTTCTTTACTTATCTCTTCCTTCTCGTCTCTCTCGCTTTGTTTTGTTTATCTGTCTACCTACCTACTGTCTCTCCTCACACTTAATTTTCCTTTTCTTTCTTTCTTTACTTATCCCTTTGCTTCCATCTTCTCTTTGGCTTTGTTTTAGTTATCTGTGTTACTTACCTCTCTCTTTTTCTTTTTTTATGTTTATATTTGTCTGTCTAGCTATATGTCTGATCTTTCTATGTATCTATCTGCGTATTTGTCATCTATCTATTATCTATCCATCTATTTATGTCTACCTATAACTGTCTCTCTCTCTCTCTCTTCTCTCTCTCTCTCTCTCTCTCTCTCTCTCTCTCTCTCTCTATCTATATATATTATTAATATATATATATATATATATATATATATATATAGTATATATATATATAACATATATATATTATATTAATATATATATATATATATATATATATAATACATATATCACATATTGTATATATTATATATATATATATAATATATATATCTTTCTATCTCTCTCTCTCTTATCTATCCGTGTGTGTTTTCAAACCTTTCCTTTTCTCTCATTCCTTGTCTCTGACTCCCCTTCACTTTCACTTTCTTTTAGCCTACGACTGGTATTTTTATTTATCTATTTATTTATTTATTTACTTTGATTGTAAGGAAAAGAAAACAATTATTTCTACAACTAAATAAAGGAATAAATAGTAATAAATAAAATAAATTATATATTTTTTTTTCACTCTCTTCTCTCTCTCTCTCTCTCTCTCTCTCTCTCTCTCTCTTTCTTCTCTCTCTCTCTCTCTCTCTCCTTCTTCTTCTCTCTCTCTCTCTCTCTTTCATTCTTCCCGATATTTTTCATTTGCCCTGTAGAATAATTGTTTTCTTTTCCTTTCAATTATTTTGAAATGTAAAAATTTGAAAGCTGAAATTTCGCTTAATATGAACAGATAAAAAGTAACTATGTATGAAAAACAAAAACAAAGCAAAAAAAAAAAATTCTAAATAAACAAATAGTAAAAACACAATTCGATCTATTTTCTTGTTTTTTTTTTTGTTTTTTGTGTTTTGTTTGCTCAGCTTGTTTCGTATGTGTTAATATGTGCGTAGTTGTGTGTGTGCGTGTGTGTGTGTGCGTGTGTGTGCGAGTATACGTGTTAATATGTACGTTTACGTGTGTGTGTGTACGCGTGTGTGTGTGTGTGCATACGCGTGTGTGTGTGCGTGTATGCGAGTATACGTGAAAGTATGTAGGAGTGTGTGTGATTGTGTGTGTGTACGTGTGTGTGTGTGTGTGTAAATGTTAGTGTATGTGTGTGAGTGGATAAAGGGATGTAATTGCTAAACTGATGTTGAGTCTTTGTAGCATTGTTACGCCTCAGCCAGTCTAGGATATGCCCATCCTCCCACCTCTCTTTTCTTCTCTTTCTCTCTTTCTCCCCTTTCTTTCTCTTTCTCTTTATTTTCTCTTATTCTTTTTCTTTTTCTTGTTCTATTTCATTATTTTTTTCTTTATTTTTCTTTATCTTACTCGTTTTGTCTCCCTCTTTCTTTTTCTGTCTTTCACTCATTTTTACTAGATCGTTCTTTTTTTTGTCATTGCCAATCTCTTTATCATTTCTTTCTTTCTCTCCATGTTTTTTCATTGTCTCCCTCTACCACTTCACTCGCTGCTATTTTCCCTCCTTCCTCCCCCTCTTCCTCCTCTTCCTCTTCCCTCCCCTCCTCCTCCCTTTTTCCTGCCTTCCCTCCCTCTTTCCTCTTCCCTCCCTACTCTCCCCTTTTCCCTCCCCCTCTCCTCCTCCTTCAACCTACCCTTCCCTCCTTCCACCCACCCTCCCCTCCTCCTTCTCCCTTCCCTAAGAGCCATTCAACCCCACATTTCTTGCTTATAAACAACTAAACCACATCATTTGCACATTCACAGGCATCGCAATGACGTCACTCGGCCGACAGAGATGCAGACTGTGGTTTGTGTCGTCTGCAGAATTTAAAAGACTCCTATGTTAATATCTGTAATTGTCTGTTGTGATACGGTAATTGTTATGGCACTGGGTAGTTTGTTTGTGATTGTTTTGGCACTGTGTAGTTTGTTTGTGATTGTTTTGGGCACTGTGTAGTTTGTTTGTGATTGTTTTGGGACTGTGTAGTTTGTTTGTGATTGTTTTGGCACTGGGTAGTTTGTTGTGATTGTTTTGGGCACTGTGTAGTTTGTTTGTGATTGTTTTGGCACTGTGTAGTTTGTTTGTGATTGTTTTGGACTGTGTAGTTTGTTTGTGATTGTTTGGGCACTGTGTAGTTTGTTTGTGATTGTTTTGGACTGTGTAGTTTGTTTGTGATTGTTTTGGCACTGTGTAGTTTGTTTGTGATTGTTTTGGCACTGTGTAGTTTGTTTGTGATTGTTTTGGCACTGTGTAGTTTGTTTGTGATTGTTTTGGCACTGTAGTTACACTGAGTTTTGTTTGTGATTGTTTTGGCACTGTGTAGTTTGTTTGTGATTGTTTGGCACTGTGTAGTTTGTTTGTGATTGTTTTGGCTTAGTTTTGTTGTGATTGTTTTGGCACTGTGTAGTTTGTTTGATTGTTTGGTGTTTGTGCACTGTGTAGTTTGTTTGTTGTAGTTTGTTTGTGATTGTTTGGCACTGTGTAGTTTGTTGTGATTGTTTTTGACTGTGTAGTTTGTTGATTGTTTTGGCACTGTGTAGTTATTGTTTTGGACTGTGTAGTTTTGTTGTGATTGTTTTGGCACTGTGGTAGTTTGTTTTTGATTGTTTTGGCACTGTGTAGTTTTATGTGTATTTGTGTGATTGTTTTGGCACTGTGTAGTTTGTTTGTGATTGTTTTGGCACTGGGTAGTTTGTTTGTGATTGTTTTGGCACTGTGTAGTTTGTCTGTGATTGTTTTGGGACTGTGTAGTTTTGTGATTGTTTAACTGTGTAGTTTGTTTGTGTCTGATTGTTGTTTTTGCACTGTGTAGTTTATTTTGTGATTGTTTTGGGACTGTGTAGTTTTGTTTGTGATTGTTTTGGGACGTGTAGTTTGTTTGTGAGAGTTTTAGATGAGTGAAGTGAGAGAGAGGAATTTAAAGATTTTAAAGATTTGGTTTCAATATCCATTTGTATCTAGGATATTCTTTGCTATGACATATTGTCTGTTTTAATTTTGCCTTTCTAAATCTCCCCTGTGAGAGAGAGAGAGAGAGGAGAGGAGAGAGAAGAGGAGAGAGAGGAGAGAGAGGAGAGAGAAGAGAGAGAAGGAGAGGAGAGAGAGGAGAGAGAGAGAGAGGAAAGAGAGAGACAGAGAAGAGAGAAAAGAGAGAGAAAGAAAGAGAAAGAGGAGAGAGGAGAGTGAGAGAGGAGAGAGAGAGACGAAAAAGAGAGAGGGAGAGAGAGAGAAAAAAAGAGAGAGAGAAAGAGAGAAGAAGAGAGAGAGAGGGGTAGAGAGACAGAAAAAGAGAGAGGAAGAGAGAGAGAGAGAAGACCAGAAAAAGAAGGAGAGAGAGAGGAGAAGAAGAGAGAAAGAGAGAGAGAGATTTAGAGATGAGAAAGAGGTAATTTAGTATAATTCTTGCAGGTGTGAATATTTTTTGAATAGCTCAGTGACCTATTTGCCTTGGCGGAGGTATGGCGCTCTCTGTTGAGTCCTTCTAGATATTATTTAGTATTATTTTTAAACTCTTTTAAACTTTTAAAAGTGATTGCTTATTAGTCTTCGTAAGTTCGTTACTTTATGCACTCAGTGCAAGATGAAATGTGGCTTTCTATTCTGTGGCGTCTTACCAGTTCAGGCTTACTTTTCTTTTCTTTTTTTTTCTTTTTCTTTCTTCTTTTCCCTTTTATTTTCTTCTTTTCCTTTTTGTTTTTTTTATTTTAGAGTTTTTTTTTTTTTTTCTTTTCTTTTTAATTTTTATTTTTTTTTTCTTCTTTTCCTTTTTATTTATTTTATTTTTCCTTCTTTTCTTTTTTCTTTTTATTTTCCTTATTTTTCCTTCTTTTTCTTCTTTTCCTTTTTATCATTTTCTTCTATTTTTTCTTTTCTTCTTCGCTATCTACTATTTCTTCTTCTTTTCTTCATCGTTTTTTTTCTCTTCCTCTTCCTGATGGTTGTTGGCTTTTATACATTACTTTTTGATTGGCTTTCGTTTCTCTGTATCTTTCTTTTTCCTCCTTACTCTCCTTTCTACTTCTTCCAGTTGCTCCCTTTTCTTCTTCTTCTCCTCTCTTCTCTCTCTCTCTCTCTCTCTTCCTCTCTCCTTCTCTCTCCCCTCTTTCATTTCTTCTCTCTCTTGCCGCTACACCCTCGTCTCCCCCTCCTTCGTCTTCTCCCCTCTCCGCTCCTCTCATATTCTCGTGTACTCTCGTCACATCTTTCTCCCCTCCTCTCACTCTCCCTCTCTCTCCTCCGTCAGTCCTCTTTCTCTTCTCTCTCTCTTCTCTCTCCTCTCCCTCCCTCTCCCCTCTCTCTCTCCCTTCTTCTCCTCCCCCCTTCTGTCTTCTTCCCATCTCCTCTTGTTCTTTTCTTCTTCTTTCTTCTGTGCTTTTTGTCTTTCTCTCTCTCTCTCTCTCTGTCCCTCTCATCCCCTCCGTCCCGTGCTTCTCCTCCTCTCCCCTCCCTCTCTCTCTCTCTCTCTTCTCTCCTTGCTCGCTTCCTCTTCTCCTTCCTCTCTACTCTTCTCTTCTCTCTCTCTCCTTCTAATGTCTTCTCTCTCGTCCCTCTCTTCTTTCTCCTTCTTCTCTCTCTCTCGTCTTTCTCTCCCAGGTCAACATCCTTGGTCAAATCCTCTTAAGCATTCAATTTTTCTCTATTAATTTCTCCATTCTTTTCTTTCATTTCTTTCTCTTTCTCTTCTTCTTTCTCTTTTCTCTCTCTTCCTCTTTTCTTCCCTCTCTCCCTCTCTTCGTCATCCTCATTTCCTCCTCCTCTCCCCCTTATCTTTCTCCTCTCCTCCTCTCTCTTCTCTCGTTCTTCTTCTTTCTCTCCTCTTCTCCTTACTACTTCTTCTCTCTCTCTCTCTCTCCCAATTCACATCTAGCATCTCATTTCAACAGTTCGACGCATCATTTCCTCATCATGATCCATCAACTCATGAAAACGTCAACTCATGTCTTTTCTCGTCAACTCATCTACATAAACGTCATCACCATCATTTCATAAAGAGAGTCGTGAATTTGCAATTCTTTCCTCATCAATGCCTCTCTTCATTTCACTAGCATGTCACCTCATCAACCGCTCACTGGTCTCATCAAACTCATCTCTTCTCATTTAAATCATCTCATCTAAAACCAGATAATTTCACATCAACTCATCGATTCATGAAACTACCCCATCATATCGTCACTTCATAATCATATCAGCCTGTCTAACTCCAGATATATCTAAATCTCTTTTCCACTAACTCATCACATCATCACGTCAACTCATGTCATTCATAGCAACTACAGCTCTTCAGTTTGGTCCATTTCATCTCATAAACCATGGTAACATGATCACATCAACTCATTTTATCGCTATTTACAGTCCCTTCAACTTTTCCACGACATAAACTATGATCTTAATAGATCTTTCTCTGTTTCTCTCTCTCTCTCTAACTCTTTCTCTCTCTCTCTCTCTTCTCTCCAATTCTCTCTATTCTCTCTCCCTCTCTCCCTCCCTCCTCCCTCTCTCCCTCCTTCCTCCCTCCCTCTCTCTCCCTCCCTCCATCCCTCCCCCTCTCTCCCTACTTCCTCTCTCTCTCTCTCCCTGCCTCCCCTCTTTCTCCTCCCTCCCTCCCTCTCTCTCCCACCCCTCCC
>NW_020869036.1:269800-282300 GCF_003789085.1 Penaeus vannamei | reverse complement strand
TCCTCTACTCCTTTTCGAATAGCTTCTAATACTGCTGGTATTTTTATATAGTTCTGTGTAACAAAATAATCGTATTTTTCTAATCTTTCGGAATTTTGATCATGATAAAGCATTTGCATGACATATTAACTGGTTTCGCTGCTGCATTTCCTCCAGCAGCTACTATGAGGTCTATCCTAATGCCGCCTTATCCTGACCCCCCCCCCCCCCCCCCGTTCTGCCTTTGAGTGCCCCTTTTGTTCCTCGGCTGCGATGTCATGTGCCTTCCCATTTGCTGCGTTTACTTCTGTCCGCGGTTGTTCATTGGAACTGTAGAGCTCTATGCAAAAGTTTCCTACTAGTTATAATTCCAATTTCTGTTGCATGTCGCTTCTCCGTCTGGTTTCTTTATTGCATGCATTTGGCTTTTCCTTTTTCCAAGTTCCCACGTTTTACGGTTTTGATAGTGCTTGGAATCATTGTTTTTTTAAATCTTTTTAAGTTTAGATTTGCGTTCGTCCTCATTCTTCTCTTTTATTTATAATTTGTTCGATCTGATGATTTTATTTTATCCCTGCCTGGGAGTTTTACTTGTTTTTTCAGCTTACTTTAAGTGCAGATTCCTACATTATCTCGTGTTGATTACACACACACACACACTCACTCACCACACACACACACACACACACACACACACACACACACACACACACACCACCACTCACACACAAACACACCACACACACACACACGCACACACACACACACACACACACACAAACAACACACACACACACAAACTCACACACACACACACACACACACACACACACACACACACACACACTCACTCACTCACACACACACACACACCACACACACCACACACACAACACACACACACAACAACACACACACACTCACACACAACACACACACACACAACACACACACACACACACACACACACACACACACACAGACACTCACATGTATATACTCATATACATACATACATATGTATACATGTGTGTGTGTGTATGTATATATTACATATATACATATATACATACATATGATTATATATATAATATACAAATAAAGCACAAACAGCCTCGAGCACAAACAAACAAACCGCACCTGAACCCAATTCACCTATCGCTGCGTTTCCTTTCCAGCAAGGGACCATAAGGGACACCAGCACCTTCAGCCAAAGAGGATTTTCGACCGTCGAGCAGACCAATGATGTCGATGGAAATGAGTGATGACAATGGCCTTCTCTCCGGCAGAAGGTGTGGTTAATTAGTGATGTTAATTGTGATGTTTTTAATGAAGAGGAACATTTATAGGTTTCAGGGGCTGGTAAGAGGAATTTCCTTGGTGGAAATAATGGAGGACTGAAGATGGAAGGTGATCATAATGAAAGTAATGATAATGAGGATGATAATGATGATAATGAAAATAATGATAATAATGATAATAATGATAATAATGATAATGATAATAATGATAATAATGATAATAATGATAATAATGATAATAATGATAATAATGATAATAATGATAATAATGATAATGATAATTATAATGATAATAATAGTAAGAATGATATAAATGATAATGATAATAATAATGATAATATCAATGAAGACAATGATGCAATCATAATATAATAACATTGATAATACCAAGCGGGACCTGTGGAAATTCCGCAAATAAAATAGGTATTTCTCTCTCTCTTTCACCCTCTTCCTTTTCCTTCCCATTCCCTCTCCCTCTACCTTTCTCTTTTTCTGTCTGTTGATTGCACACACACACGCAGACACACACACGCACACATACACACAGACACACACACACAGACACACACACAGACAGACAGACAGACACACAGACACAGGCACACAGACACACAGACACACACAGACACACACACACACACACACACACACACACACACACACACACACACACACCACACACACACACACACACACTCACTTACTCCCTCCCAAATCTTCCTTAATTCACTCCTCATCCTACCTTTAGCCCAAACCTGCCCTTGTACTCCCCTCCTCTTCCCCTTAAACGGGAGAGGGGAAGAAAAGGAAAGGGGAAGGGGGGGGCGAAAGGTAGAAAGAGAAACTCCTTCTTTATCGACATAATTATTCTCATCAATTCTTGTCCTAAAAGGATTCTCTGAATGAGGTGTGAAGGAGAGTGAATAATGAACGAATGAAAAAATAATGAACGAGTGTATCTGACGCTATTCTACTATATACTGTCGGCAGTATAGTGTGAACTATTTTCTGTTTGAGACAAACAGAGAGAGCGAAGAGAGAGAGCGAGAGAGAGAGAGAGAGCGCGAGAGAGAGGAGAGCGAGAGAGAGAGAGAAGAGAGCGAGAGAGAGAGGAGAGCGGAGAGAGAGGCGAGAGGAGAGAGAGGAGATTGAGAGAGAGAGAGAGAGAGAGAGAGAGAGAGAGAGAGAGAGAGAGAGAGAAGGAGAGAGAGAGGAGAGGAGAAGAGAGAGAGAGAGAGGGGAGAGAGAGAGAGAGAGCGGAGAGAGAGAGAGAAGNCATCCACATCAGCCTCCCCACGTCAGCATCCACATCAGCATCCACATCAGCATCAGCATCCACGTCAGCATTCCACATCAGCATCCACGTCAGCATCCACATCAGCCATCAGCTCCACGTCAGCATCCACATCAGCATCCACGTCCAGTCAGCATCCACATCAGCATCCACACATCCACGCATCCACAATCAGCATCCACGTCAAGCATCCACATCAGCACATTCCACGTCAGCATCCACATCAGCATCCACGTCAGCATCCACATTTTCAGCATCCACATCAGCATCCACATATCAGCATTTCCACAGTCAGATCCACATCAGCATCCACGTCAGCATCCACATCAGCATCCACACATCCACGCATCCACGTCAGCATCCACATCAGCATCCACGTCAGCATCCACATCAGCATCCACGTCAGCATCCACATCAGCATCCACGTCAGCATCCACAGCAATCACTCAGCATCCACGTCAGCATCCACATCAGCATCCACGTCAGCATTCAGCACATCAGCATCCACTCAGCACCACATCAGCATCCACGCATTCCACTCATCAGCATCCACGTCAGCAATCACATCAGCATCCATTCAGCATCCAATCCAGCATCTACAGCATCCACGCAGCATCAGTCAGCATCCACATCAGCATCCACGTCAGCATCCACGTCAGCATCCACATCAGCATCCACGTCAGCATCCACCATCAGCATCCACATTCAGCATCAGCATCAGCATCCACGTCAGCATCCACATCAGCATCCACTCAGCATTCGTCAGCATCCACATCAGCATCCACGTCAGCATCCACATCAGCATCCACGTCAGCATCCACATCAGCATCCACGTCAGCATCCACGTCAGCATCCACATCAGCATCCACAGCATCCAGCATTCCACATCAGCATTTCCACGTCAGCATCCACGTCAAGCATACCACAACGTCAGCATCCACGTCAGCATCCAGTCAGCATTCCACATCAGCATCCACGTCAGCATCCACATTCAGCATCCACGTCAGCATCGCATTCCACATCAGCATCCACTTCAGCATCCACACAGCATCCACGTTCAGCATCCACATCAGCATCCACGTCAGCATCCCACATCCACCCATCAGCATCAGCATCCACGTCAGCATCCACGTCAGCATCCACATCAGCATCCATCAGGCATCCACGTCAGCATTCCCACATCAGCATTCCACGTCAGCATCCACATCAGCATCAGCATCCACATCAGCATCCACGTCAGCATTCCACATCAGCATCCGCACATCCACAGCATCCATCATCATTCAGCATCCACATCAGCATTCCACGTCATCAGCATCCACGTCAGCATCAGCATCCACATTCAGCATCCACGTCAGCATCCACATCAGCATCCACGTCAGCATCCACAATCAGCATTCCACTGTCAGCATCCACATCAGCATCCACGTCAGCATCCACTGTCAGCATCCACAGCATCCACATCAGCTCCATCAGGCATCCAATCAGCATCACGTCAGCATCCACATTCAGCATCCAGTCAGCATCCACTCCAGCATGCATCCACGCATCCACTGTCAGCATCCACGTCAGCATCCAGCATCCACGTTCAGCATCCACGTCAGCATCCACATCAGCATCCAGCATCCACGTCAGCATCCACACATCCAGCATCCACGTTCAGCATCCACATCAGCATCTCCACGTCAGCATCCACATCAGATCCACGTCAGCATCCACATCGCATCCACGTCCAGCATCCCACGTCAGCATCCACGTCAGCATCCACGTTCAGCATCCACATCAGCATCACGTCAGCATCCACTCAGCATCCACATCAGCATCCACGTCAGCATCCACGTCAGCATCCACATCAGCATCCACACGTCAGGCATTCCACATCAGCATCCACGTCAGCATCCAAGCCACATCAGCATCCACGTCAGCTCCACATCAGCATCCACGTCAGCATCCACCATCAGCATCACGTCCACCACCAGTTCCACAGCATCCACCCATCAGCATCCACGTCAGGCATCCACATTCATTCCAGGCATCCACGTCAGCATCCACATTCAGCATCCACTGTCAGCATCCACAATCTCCACATCAGCATCCACGTCAGCATCCACATCAGCATCCACGTCAGCATCCACATCAGCATTCCACGTCAGCATCCACGTCAGCATCCACGTCCACCATCCACGTCAGCATCCACATCAGCATCCACGTCAGGCATCCACGTCAGCATCCACATCAGCATCCACGTCAGCATCCACGTCAGCATTTCCACGTCAGCATCCACCAGCATCCACGGCATCCACGTTCAGCATCCACGTCCAGCAATCCACAGCATCCACTTCAGCATCCACTCAGCATTCCACATCGCATCCACGTCAGCATCCACATCAGCATCCAGTCAGCATCCACATCAGCATCCACCCAGCATCCAGCATCCATCAGCATCCACTCAGCATCCACATCAGCATCCACGTCCATCAAGCATCCACGTCAGCATCCACGCATCACCAGCATTCCACATCAGCATCCACTCCACGTCAGCATCACATCAGCATCCAGCAGCATCCACGTCAGCATCCACATCAGCATCCACGTCAGCATCCACATCAGCATCCACAGTCAGTCAGCATCCACGTCAGCATCCACGTCAGGCATCCACATCAGCATCCACCGTCAGCATCCACATCAGCATCACGGCATCCACGTCAGCATCCACATCAGCATCCACGTCAGCATCCACATCAGCATTCCAGTTCAGCATCCACGTCAGCATCCACGTCAGCATCCACATTCAGCATCCACGTCAGCAATCCACATCAGCATCCACGTCAGCATACCACTCATCAGCACTCACATACAGCATCCAATCAGCATTCCACATCAGCATCCACATAACATGTCACCACATACACGAAGTAGGGAGGAGGAGGAGGAGGAGAGAAAAGGAGGTGGAGGGGGGGGAGGGAGGAGGAGGAGGAGGAGGAGGAGGAGGAGGAGGGGAGGGGGAGGGGGGGAGGGAGGGAAGGAGGAGGAGGAGGGGGAGGAGGAGAGGAGGAGAGGAGGTGGAGGGGGGGAGGAGGGAGGAGGAGGAGGAGGAGGAGGGGGAGGGGGGAGGGAGGAGGGGGGGAGGAGGAAGAAGAGGAGGGGGAGGAGAAGGAGGAGGTGGAGGAGAGAGGAGAGGAGGGGGGGAGGAGAAGGAGGAGGAGGAGGTGGGAGGAGGAAGAGGAAGAGGAGGGGAGGAGGAGGAATTCATATGGCGAAGGAAAGGTGGAGGGAGGAGGATGGGAAGGAAGGGAGGGAGGAAGGAAAGAAAGAAGGAAAGAAAAAGAAAAAGAAAAGAAAGACAAGAAAGAAAGATACTCCGACGACCCGACGCGGCGATGGAAGCAACAGCAGGAACCACCGTCGTCATCATCATCGTCATCATGATCCTCGTCTCATCGTCATTACCATCGTCGTCGTCATCATCATCATCATCCTCGTCATCATCATCATCCTCATCGTCATCATCATCATCATCAATCATCAACAATTATCAATCATCAACAACAAAACAACAACAACAACAACAAAACAACAATAATTATCATCATCTTCATCAACAATCATCAACAATCATCACTACCACCCCCACCATCCCGAAGCGGACCTCGACCCCCGCCTCTTCCAGGAGTCCAGGAGTCCAGGAGTCCAGGAGTCCCCCACACGCCGCTGCTTCTCTTGAGGAGGTCGCGAGTCCCTTCCCGAAGAGGTTGTTGTGTGTTTCGAGGTCCGGGAGAGACGTCAAAGGCCTTGGCTGTCTGGGGAGATGGGGTGGGGTGGGGGAGAGGGTGGGGGTGGGGGGGAAGGTCCTGCGGTGGTGGCGATCCGGGACGGCGGTGGAGGGTACGGGAGGGGGAGGGCATGGGTGGAGGGTATTGGTGGAGGGGCATGGGGGGAGGACACGGGTGGAGGGCACGGGAGCTCGCAGGGGGTGGGAGGGAGTGTGGGGGGGGAGGGGATTGGTAAGTGGCAATGAAAGGGAGAGAGAGGGACGAAGAGAACATACACGCTCTCTCTTCTCTCTTTCTATATCTCTGTCTCTTTCTCCATCTCCATCTCATCTCCATCTCCATCTCCATCTCCATCTCCATCTCCATCTCCATCTCCATCTCCATCTTCCATCTCCATCTCCATCTCCATCTCCATCTCCATCTCCATCTCCATCTCCATCTCCATCTCCATCTCCATCTCCATCTCCATCACCATCTCCATCTCCATCTCCATCTCCATCTCTCCATCTCCATCTCCATTCTCTAATATATATGCGTGTGTGTGTATATGTATGTATGTATGTATGTATTTATGTGTGTGTGTGTTATGTGAATATAGACAGATAGATGTATGTTATATGTGTTAGGTGTCAAGTGATTATTAGATTTGACCAAACTCCACTTCATTAGTTGGTGTTCAGTTACGAAACTCAATGGCTCATCGCTGTTCAGAAAAGCCATAAAATAGATAAATGAAAATAAAAATAATAGTATTAAAAGCCATAAAAGAGATAGATAAATGAAAATAAAAAAATAATAGTAATAATAATGATGATGATAATAGTAATAATGATAATAATATGTATGCTAAGATTAAAAGCAAACTTGGCTTTCTAGAGATATTCTTTACCTCTTTCGACATCCGCTTATATATAAAACACTTTTTGTTGAAGTATATGCGTTGCGTGGCTAAGAAAAAAAAAGAAAAAAAAAAAAGAAAAAATGTTCGCAAAATCTTTATTTGCCAGTTTAGTGCAATACTCTAAGGCATATTTGGCTTCGGATATGAGCACGGCGTCCATACCTTAAGATCATAGATATACATATACGTTGACAGAATTTCACACACACTCACATTTAAACTCACATCTCTCACACCACCTCTCTCTCTCTCTCCCTTCTCCCTTCTTCTCCCTCCTTCCTTCCTTCCCTCCCTTCCTTCCCTCCTTCCTTCTCCCTCTCCCTCTCCCTCTCTCCTTCTCCCTTCTTCCCTTCCCCCTCCTCCTCTCTCCTTCCCTCCTCTCCTCCCTCTCTCTCTCTGAACCACGACATCGGTCCTCATTCCCCAGCGACGAAGGAATCCCCAGTTACGGCGACGACCGAGATCCTAAGAACCGAAGGAGCTAAAGATATCCGGTCAGACTGAGGCCGCTCCTCCATGCTGCTGAATCTTTACTCATAAGGCTGAAGGTCCGTGAGAACCGAAGCTGCTCTGCGGTCGGTGCTTAACATTTTCTTCGGGGTGTTTGTAGGAATGTGGACTCAGAAGAGGAAATGTTGTATGATGGGAGGTGGGTTGTATTTGATGGGTGGCAGACCTGGGGGTAATTTTTTTTTTTCTTTTGTTCACAAGAGGCTCGAAAAGGATGTTATAAAGTCTGAACAGAAGAGTATCTCCCCAGCATAAGAAGAAAAAATGAACGACAAACTTATCTTCTACAACTTAAGATAATAATGATAATAATAATAATAACGCTCACGAATATCTTCGACGAAATAGAAGATTGAACGAAAAATACACCTTAAAAATTAACCAGAGTCCTGATGGAGAGATATTTTATGATGTACCAATAGCCATAATGGAAGCTTATGGAAAATAGATTGTAAAGAAAAACATATGATGGAAAAACACGGAAAAGGAATCAGAAACACGGAAAAGAAACAAATAAGAGAAGCCAAACGTAAAGCAATTTCATGAAGCTCAGTCCCACAATATATCGAGGAGAGACTGAGGACATCGACGTGGAAGTCTATTATTAGAATTTAAATTGACTTCACAATTACAAACAGACGCGACGTTAATTAACAAAGACGTGGACGTTATCAATTAATGCAATTGTTTGTAATGACTGCAGAATTATTATTAATTGAATTACACCCGAAAAGAAGAAATAAAAGTACATGAAAAACCGTCCCCTAAACCTAGCTAATTCCAAGACGAGAACAACAGAATTTAGTTTCCATTTTCAGAACAGATGCTCCGTTCTCGAGAGGGAAGATCTTGAAAATATCCAAACCAACATTTAGTTCAGTGGGATAATAAAGGAATCTGTAGTGAAAATAGGCGGTAGAAACGAAAGGAGGAGAAGTTCCAGTAAGCTTATGCAAAAAAAGAGTGAGAGAAAGTGAAAGAAAACAGGAAACTACGGAATAGATCATAGGAAAGATAAAATCAAGATGACAGTAATAAAACTAGACAATATTTTCGAACAAGTCCTAGCTACGCCAAAGCTCAAAAAAGGACAAAATACAATAACAACAATTATTAACCGATAAACCTCATGTGATACATGTACAAATTCTTCACAAAAATCACATCGTCACAGGGAATGAGGGCTTGGGAAGGGAGGAGAAGGGGACGGGGGAGGGTAAGGGAAGGCAGGGGGGAGGGGAATGTGGGAGGGGGAGGAGATTGGTAAGGGGCGATGAAAGGGAAGAGAGAGGGGACAGAGAGAACATACAAGTTCTTCTCTCTCTCTATCTCTATCTCTTTCTCATCTCTTTTCTCCAATCTCCAATCTCATCTCCATCTCCATCTCATCTCCATCTCCATCTCCATCTCCATCTCCATCTCCATCTCCATCTCCATCTCCATCTCCATCTCATCTCCATTCTCCATCTCTTAAACACTCTCTTTCTAGCCTCTCATATATTATAAATATATATATATATATATAATATATATATATATATATATATATATATATATATATATATATATATAATATATGTTGTGTGTGTGTGTGTTGTGTGTGTGTGTGTGTGTGTATGTGTGTGTGTGTGTGTGTATGTATTTATGTGTGTGTGTGGTTTGTGTATATAGACAAGATGTATGTTTATGTCAGGTATCAAGTGATTATTAGATCTGACCAAACTCCACTTCATTAGTTGGTGTTCAGTTACGAAACTCAATGGCTCATCGCTGTTCAGAAAAGTACAAAAAGATAGATAAATGAAATAAAATAATAACAATAATAGTAATAATGAGATAATGATAGTAATAATAATAATAATGTATGCTAGGATAAAGAGCGAACTTGGCTTTCTAGAGATATACTTGACCTCTTTCGACATCCGCTTATATAACACTGACAACACTCTTTTTTTGAAGTATATGCGTTGCGTGGCTAAGAAAAAAAGAAAAAAAAAAAAAGAAAAAAAATGTTCGCAAATTCTTTATTTGCCAGTTTAGTGAAATACTCTAAGGCATATTTGGCTTCGGATATGAGCACGGCGTCCATACATTAAGATCATAGATAATACATAACACGTTGACAGAATTTCACACACACACAGCTCACTCACATTCAAACGCTTATACATTCTCAACCGCCACCTCATCTCTCTCTCTCCTCCTCCTCCTCCCTCCCCTCCCTTCCCTCTCGCCCCTTCCTTCCTCTCCCTCCCTCTCCCTCCTCCCCTCCTTCCCTCCTCCTCCTCTCCTTCCTCCTCCCTCCCTCCTTCTCTCCCTCTCCCTCTCTGAACCACGACATCGGTCCTCATTCCCAGCGACGAAAGGAATCCCTAGCTACGGCGACGCGAAGACCGAGATCCTAAGAAACCGCAGGAGCTAAAAAATATCCGGTCAGACTGAGGTCGCTCCATGCTGCTGAATCTTTACTCGTATGGCTGAAGATCCGTGAGAAACCGAAGCTGCTCTGCGGTCGGTGCTGAACATTTTCTTCGGGGTGTTGTAAGATGTGGACTCAGAAGAAGGAAATGTATGATGGGAGGTGGGTCGTATTTTAGAGGTGGAATTCGATGGGGTAGGAGACCTGGAGTTTTTTTTTTTTTTTGTTTTTTTTTTTTTGTTCAAAAGCGGCTCGAAAGAAATGTTAATAAAGACTACAGAAGAGATCTCTCCAGCAATAAGAAGAAAAAATGAACGAACAAACATCTTCACAACAACTTAAGAAAGTAATGAATATGAAATGAGAATAATAACGCTCACGAATATCTTCGACGAATAAGAAGATTGAACGAAAAGTACACCCTAAAAATTAACCAGAGTCCTGATGGAGAGATATTTTAGATGTACAGTAGCCATAATGGAAGCCCGTGGAAAATAAATTATAAAGAAAAAAAAAAATGTGACGGAAAACCACAGAAAGGAACCAGAAATAAGAAACCAAACGTAAAGGCAATTTCATGAAGCTCAATCCCACGATATATAGAGGAGAGACTGAGGACATCGACGTGGAAGTCTATTATTAAATTTAAATTGACTCACAATTACAAACAGACGCGACGTTAATTACAAAAGACGTGGACGTTATCAATTAATGCAATTGTTTATAAAATGACTGCAGAATAATTATTAATTGAGTTACACCCCGAAAAGAGAAATAAAAGTAACATTGAAAAACCGTCCCCCTAAACTAGCTATTCCAAGACGAGAACAACAGAATTTAGTTTCCATTTTCAGAAACAGATGCTCCGTTCTCGAGATGGAGAGATTTGAAAATATCCAAACCAACATTTAGTTCAGTGGGATAAAAAAAAGAAAATGTGGTGAAAATAGGCGGTAGAAACGGAAAGGAGAAGTTCCAGTAAGCTTAATGAAAAGAAGAGTGAGAGAAGGTGAAAGAAAACAGGAAACAACGGAATAGATCACAGGAAAGATAAAATCAAGATGTCAGTAATAAAAAACTAGACAATATTTTCGAACAAGTCCTAACTACCACCAAAGCTCAAAAAAGGACAAAATACAATTATCAACGATAAACTTCATGTAAAATATGTACAAATTCTTCACAAAAAATCACATCAAACCCTCTAGTTCCATCCAACCCAGAATGCAGAGGAGTGAGGGTAGAGAGATTAGAGAGAGGGAGAGAAAGAGAGATAGAGGGAGAGAAAAGAGAGATAGAGGGAGAGAAAGAGAGATAGAGGAGAGAGAAAGAGAGACGAGAGGAGAAAAGGGGAGATAGAATCAGAGATAGAGAGATAGAAAAAGAGAGAGAAAGAAAGATAAAGGGAAAGAAAGAGAAATATAAGAAAAAATAAGCTTTGGCATCGAATTTCCAAAATAAGGCAGGAAACAATGAATACAGAATCCTCGGTATGTGGTATTCACCGACTATGAAAAGGCATTCGACTCTGCACAAATGCCAGTTGTATTAGAAGCAATTTGTAAACAAGAGACGACTTTCGGAGAATATTGGGAGGCGGAGGATAGGGCAGCGATCTGGAAGTTCCATGCAGAAACTGATAAAGAATATATATATATATATATATATATATATATATATATATATATATATATATATATATATATATAATATATATAATATATATATATATATATATACACACACACACACACACACACATTCACACACACACACACACACACAACATTCACACACACACACACACACACATGCAAACATCCTGTAAGCTTATATACATATGAGCTCACGCGAAAGGCACGATGTTTGTGGACAAGAGACGGGAGACGAGAGGAGAGAGAGGAGGGAGGAGGAGAGAGGAGAGAGAGGAGGGAAATGCTAGAGAAAATGGAGTAGAAGTCAGACGATTCGAGTAACTGGAGTCCGAGGGCGAAGAAGAGAGAGAAGATTAAGAGAAAAAAAAGGAAGATAGAATGAATAGTAATAACGACCCGAAAATGGATAAAGATGATGAGAGGAACTAAGGAGTAAGACACCAAGTGAAAGACACAGCACTAGACGAAAGTAACAAAGGAAGAGTAGCAAGAGTAAGAGTAAAGAGATAATGAGAGTAGAGATAGCAATAAAGCGAAGAAAGAGGAGATAGAAGACGGGAAGAGTCGTAAGACCAGCAATATCGCTCACGCCCTCCGACTCCCGCTGACGAAGGCGAAGCAGAAGGGGAGAGGAAGTTGCGGAAAATGAGGTGCTAAAGAGGGACATA
>NW_020869036.1:262363-264480 GCF_003789085.1 Penaeus vannamei | reverse complement strand
TTTATTTCATCATAAATAATATTATTATTGTCATTATTACTAGAAGTAGACGTGTAGTAGTATCACTGTTTATCATTATTATCACTATCAATTTATTGTGTTATTTCATTACTACTATTATTTCCTCATACAACAGACACACACACAACACACACACACATACATACTTATATATAAATATATATATATATATATTTATATATATATATATATATATATATATATATATTATTATATATATATAGAGAGAGGAGAGAGGAGTAGAGAGATAGAGAGGAGGAGAGGAGAGGGGGGAGAGAGAGGGAGAGAGAGAGGTAGACTAGAGATAGAGAGAGAGAGAGAGAGAGAGAGAAGGAGAGGAGAGAGAGAGAGAAGAGAGAGAGATAAGAGAGAGAGAGAGAGAGAGAGAGAGAGAGAGAGAGAGGAGGCACGGGTGGAGGAGAGGAGAGAGAAAGAGAGAATGAGAGAGAGAGAAGAGAGATAGATAGATATTTATAGACAGATAAGATAGATGATACGCATATGGATGTATGCATATACGAATCCCTCCGTGGTCCTCACCTTCCTGCCTCGTCCGCCCGCGGCCGTGGCGTCGAAGGAGCCCTGGCAGCCTCTCGTGGCTTATCAGCCTAATACACTTTGATAATAGTTACCGATCATTAGCGCTGCCTCTAACGGCCTTCACGCGCATCGCCGTCATAAAGGTCATTAATCAGAGTCAGTCAATCATGACGACCTATTTTGACCCCGTTTGGCTCAGCGAGGGACCAAAGGGTTAACGGGTGCGGTAAGCGAAGGGGTGGGAAGGGAGGGAGGGAGGAAGAAAGGGGGAAGTGAGAAACGAGAAGAAAGGGGGAAGTGGGAAAAGAGAAGAAAGGAGTGGGAAGAGAGAAAAGAGGGAGGTGGAAATGTAAAAAAGGGGAAGGAGGAAGAAAGGGAGAAGAAATGGAGGTGGAAATTAACATAGGGTCCAAAGGGAGAAGGAAGGGGGAAAATGACGAAGAGAGGATAAAAGAGAGGGGGTAATAAGGAAAGAAGAGAGATAGGGAGAAAATGGAATGGAGGAGGAGGGATAAGAAAGGTAGGGTTGATAGACAGTAGGAAAGTGTAAAGGAAGGAAGGGAGAGGGAAGTGAGAAGAGAGTAGAAAGGGAGGAGAAGGGAAGGAGGAAATGACGAAAAAAAGGATCAGAAAGAAAAGGTAGTGGTAGAAATGAAATAAGAGAGTCTGGAAGTGAAAGGAATGAAGAGGGGAGGTTAGAACTAATGAAGAAGAATGGAGAGAGATAGAAAAAATAATGAATGTAGACACAGGGACAAAGGAACAAAATAACGATAGAAGAAAAGAATTATAAAGACAAAGAAAAGAAAGAAAGGAAAAAAGAAACAGGGGAAAACAGAGTAAAAAAAAAAAATAAATAAAAGAAAGAAATTCAAAGATATACGATAACAAAAAAGAAGGGAGAGAGAGAGAGAGAGAGAGAGAGAGAGAGAGAGAGAGAGAGAGAGAGAGGGGGGGGGGGAAGAAGGGATTAGGGAAGAGAAGCGAAGGTCAAGGCAACAATAGTAGGCGGGGCATCCTGCTGCCAACTAGCTGGTCTCGTCATTACCACGTCACTAATCATGCTGACAGGCTGTTAATAGGCATGACCACGGTGATTGGGTGATTGTGACTGTCATGATTGTGACGGACAACCATCGTGGCGAGAGTGAGTTAGAGTGAATCTTTGAGTTAAAAACATGTCATTACCACATTTAAATGTCAGCGATATAGATGTATTTTTTAAAAATTTCAGTAGGATGGATTTGTGATATGAGTGATATGATTGATGTAAGTGATAGGGGTTGTGATACAGAAATGCAATACGATATGGATTGTGATATGAAGTATGATAGTTAGATATACTTGACCAAAATTACAAGCTCGGTGGATGTCTACAATTAAAATGCTTGTATTTAGGTGGAAAAATACTTGTTGGCGATGGGTATGCTCATAGGGATATAATATCGGACTTTGATTGCATCTTTTTAATACCGTAGATAATGTAATTTGCGAATAATTGTGTATGTATGTATGTATGTATGTATGTGTGTGTAAACACATTTTGTGTGTCTGTG
>NW_020869036.1:247363-249863 GCF_003789085.1 Penaeus vannamei | reverse complement strand
GACTGTGAGAATTGTGTAGAGACAGTATAAGTGTATGTGTGCGTGTGTATATTTGTGCGTCTGTGCATGTGCGTTTGCTTGAGTATGTGTGTGCGTGTCTGCACTTATGGCTGTGTGTTACTTGTGTATTATGATTTTGTTTCTATTTGGGCACGCGCGCGCACAGGCGTGTGTGTGAGAGTGTATCTATAACTATGGGTATATTTGCAGCTACGCATGTCTGTGTACATATACGTATCTACCTCCGTGTGTACGTGTACATCCACACATGTCACGACTAGGCCCGCCAGCCGCCTGACTGGCCTGTGACACTCTAGTTAAACTTTTAGCTCCTCAAGAGAAAAGATAACTCTAACCCTCTCCTTCCGCTCCTTACTCTTAGGTCGACAATCCCTCAAGAACCAATTCCGAAATAACCCATATGGAAGCGAACCTCCAAACCTCAGCCAGAAAGGACACGGCAATAAAACTTTCTTAATCTATTCCCAGGTTGATTGGTCGCGCCGAAGGAGAAGGAGGAGAAGGAGAACAAGTAGGAGGGAGAGAATGAGGAAATGAGGAAGAAGGAGAGAAAAAGGAGGCGAGGAAAAGGAAGAAAAAAAGTGAAGATGAAAAGGGGAGAGAAAGAGGAGAAGGAGAACAAGGAGGATGGAGAGGATAATGAAGAGAAAGAGGAGACGAGGAAGAAGGAGAACTGCGCCGAAGAAGAAGGGTGAGAAAGATAACAAGAAAGAGGATATAAAAGAGGAAGAAAAGGATGAAAAGGAGAACAAAAAGGAAGGAAAAGAAGGAGAAGATGAAAGAGGAGATAAAAGAAATGAACAAGACGAAAAAAGAAGGGAAAAGAGCAAAAACTGAAAAGAAAAAGAAAATGGACAAAGAAGAAGAAAAAAAAAAAAAAAAAAAAAGAAAAGCCTAAAAGGATGGAAAATTTAGCAAAGCTTGAAGGAACTGAATAATAATAATAATAAGAAGAAAAGGGGAAATGTAGAACGAAAAGAAATGAAAATGAAAGGGAAAGTTGATATCTATAACGATAATCATGATGATAGTTATAACAATGATAATGATAACGATGATGATCATCATGATAATAATATTGATAAAGATAATAACAATAACGATAATAACAATAAAATCATAGCGATTGATATACACAATAATCATTATAATCATAATACTGATAATCATATTAATGATGATAATAATAGTAATAATAATGATAATAACAATAATGGTGATGATAATAGCAATGATAATAATAATAATGGTAATAATAATAGTAATAATGATAATAATAATAATAATAATAATGATAATAATAATGATAAATAATAATAATAATAATAACAATAATGGCAACAATGAAAATGATATTAATAAAAATCAAAATAATGATAATAAGAGCAATGATGATAATGATAATGATGATAGCAATGATAATAATAGTAATAATAGAAACAGTAATGAAAGAATTGAAATATGATGATGATAATAATAGTAACAATAATCACAATGATGATTAAATGATGATGATAATTATAATGATAATAATAATGAAAATGAATAAAAAACATTAATAATGATAATGATAATGATAATGATAATAATAATAATAATAATAATAATAATAATAATAATAATAATAATAATAATAATAATAATAATAATAATAATAATAATAATAATAAATAAATAATAATATAATAATAAATAATGATAATATAATAATAATGAATAATAATAATAATAATAGGAGTAATAATAAATAATGAAGATAATGATAACAATGATAAGATAATAATAATAATAATAATATAATAATAATAATAATAATAATAATGATAATAAATATATAATAATGATGATAATAATAAATAATAATAATAATAATAATAATAATAATAATAATAATAATAATAATAATGATAATAATAATAGTAATAATAATGATAATGATGATAATAATAATAACAATGATAATAATAATAATAATAATAACAGTAATAGTAATAGTAATAAAAATTATAATTGTAATAATAATAATTATAATTGTAATGACAATAATAATAAAGTCAATAATAATTATAATTGTAATAATAACTATAATAATAATAATAATAATATAATTAAAACAATAATAATATAATAATAATAACATAATAAGATAATAATATTAATAACAATAATAATGATAATAATATTAATAACATGATAATAATATTAATAATAAATAATATTTGATAACAATAATAATAACAATAATAATAATAATAACAACAATAATAGTATTATTGATAATGGTGATGGTAATGATGATGATAATAATGATAATAGTAATAATAACAATAATAGTCATAATAACGATAAAATGCTTCTACTAAAAGGATAATGATAACAAAACAATAATAGGAATAATAATGATAATGATAATGGTAAGCTGAAGAAGAAAAAGAGGACAAGGAAAACGAAGTGAAGTAGAAAACGAAGAGCAAGAAAA
>NW_020869036.1:219863-237363 GCF_003789085.1 Penaeus vannamei | reverse complement strand
GGATCCCCTGTGTTCCAGACAGAGTCGTAAACAGGGATCGAGGATCCCTTGTGTTCCAGACAGAGTCGTAAACAGGGATCGAGGATCCCTTGTGTTCCAGACAGAGTCGTAAACAGGGATCGAGGATCCCTTGTGTTCCAGACAAAGTCCGGAACATGGATCGAGGATCGGTCCTGTTCCAAACAGAGTCCGAAACAGGGATCGAGGAGGTCGTCCCGTGAGAAACTCGGTTGAAGAGGCTGCTTCTTCGGCGTTCGTGTGTGCATGAATTGACTGGGTATGTATTACGACATTCGGGTATTCATGGGGGAACCTGTGTGTGTGTGTGTGCTCGCGCGCACATGTGTGTGTGTGTGTGTGCTCGCGGACGGGGGTGTGTGTGCGTGTGTGAGCGTGTGTGTGCGTGTGTATGCGCGCGCGTGTGTGTGTGTGTGTGTGTGTTCGCGCGCGCGCGTGTGTGTGTGCGTGTGAGTGTGTGCGAGTGCGTGTGTGTGTGTGTGTTAGTGTGTGCTTGCGCGTGCGTGTGTGTGTGTGTGTGTGTGTTGAGTAAAGTGAAAAATCAATGATGATAGAAAATAGAATATAAAACACTGGAGGTAAGATAATGTCTAAATTGAAGGAGAGAAAAGAGAGAATGTCTAAACAGGCGAGAACAGCGAAAGTTTACTTTTGCATCGGCTTATCATATCTTTGTTCTTTTCCTCTCATTCTTTCCATTCATTCTCATTTCTTTCTGCATCCTTGATACCTATTTTTTTATACAAAAAAAAAAAAAAAAAAAAATGTTGCCTGATACAGCGAGAGGGAATTTCATTTCTCTGGAACATTTTAAATTTCTGAAATGTTCATTGATCTCCTAAGACACCTGGGAGACAATTTGCATTGGCACTACTAGCGATGGTAATGATGAAGTGTAATGATAAAAATAAATAAACCTGAGAAAAACATTATATATATATATATATATATATATATATATATATACACACACACACATATATATGTATATATATATATATATATATATATATATATATATATATACACATATATATGTATATATATATATATATTTATATATATATGCATATATACATATATATGCATATATATATATATATATATATATATAATTATATATATTATATATAATATATATATATTATTATATATATATATATATATATATATATATAAATATATATATATATATGGTATTTTNCCTTTCTCTCCTCCTCCTCCTCACTGGCGTCCTCCTCCTCCTCCTCCTCCTCCTCCTCCTCCTCCTCCTCCTCCTCCTCCTCCTCGCTCTCTTCCCCCTCAGCCCTCCCCCTTTTTCCTTTAAGGTCAAGGAGAGAAGGAAGCCGAGCTCTCCCTCCAAGGTCCAAGTTCTTGCGTCTTTCAAGGTCGTTCCACTCCACATACCCCCCCCCTTCCCCTTCCCTTCCCTTCCCTTCCCCACCATCCCGCCCCCTTCAGTCCAGCACCACCATCTGCGAGCTGGCTTCTGTTACCAAGATGGCGGGTGTTATATTCCATGTCTGTTGCTATGTCTCACGGGGCGGTGTTAGACGCCGGAGGATCCTTACCTCTGACGGAGTACATTTTTCGCCTCTATAAAAAAAGTAAATAAATAAATAAACAAATAAATAAATAAAATAAATAATAACCATATAATCATTAAGAAGAAAAAAAAAACGAAAAGAGAGATAAAACTCACTTCGCCGAAACGACTCGACGAGTGAACAAAGATAAAGATTATGTCTTTGTCATATTCATTTGCTATTATATTCTCAATACATGTGAGGCGTAGGGAGGGGGTGGGTTGGGGGTAGCGGTGTCCGGAAGAAGAGAATGATCATGATAGGAAGGGGAGGATGGGGACGGGGTGGGGAGAGTGAGAGAGGGGGGAGGGGGAAGAGGATGATGAGGAGAGGGAGAAGAAGAAAGAGGAGGAAGAGGAGGGGGAAAGGTGGATGATAACGACAATAATAATGGCGATGATGATGATAAGAATGCTGAGAAGGAAGTAAATGATAAAGAGGTGGAAGAAAAAGAAAAGAAAAAAACAAAAAAAAGGAGCTAAAAAGCCCCCTCCCCCTATCATACCCAATTTTACCATACAAAATACTTTCATCCACTTGGATGAAGGGAAAAGAGGGGAAAGTAGGGGAGGGAGGGGAGAAGATAGGGGGGAGAAAGGTGAGGAAGAGTACAAGAAGTTGGGGGGGGGAGAAAAGTGAACGGAGGGTAGATTAGGCGGAAAGGCGGGAGGAAGACAAGAGTCGAGGAGAAGAGAGAGAAAAAAAAAGCATATCGAGGGACGGACGAGGGAATGGGAGAAAAGAAAAGCGAAGATAAAGGATGAAAAAAAAAAACAAAAAAAACAAGGGAAGTCGAAAAAGTACAAAAAGGGGGGTAAATGAACCTAATGCCCCCAACCGCCCAGGCCACACGACACTGCTGATTTTTTAATGAGCGAACGAGAGAGCAGCCGGAGTATGGAGATCGACGGGGAAACAGACAGACACGCTTGCCTGGTTTGAGTGCGGGAATGTCTCGGTGCATGAGGAGGGGGGGGGGGAGAAAGGGGGGGGGGTGGAGAGGGAGAGGGAATGGTAGTGGACTAGGCTAGGAAGGGGTGGGGGGGCATGAGGGAGGGAAGGGAGTGGACTGGGCTAGGAAGGGGTGGGGGCATGAGAGGGGGTTTGGGGGTAGTGGAATGGGGCAGGAGAAGGGATGGGGGAGGGACGGGTAGGAAGGGGAGGGAGGTGGGCAGCGGAATGGGGGGAGGAGAATAGGGGTGGGGGGGAGGGAGGGATGGAGGCAGCGGAATGGGGACGGAGGATAGGGGTGGAGGAGGGACGGGAGGAAGGGAGTGTTGGGAAGGTGCGAGGGTAGGAGGGGGTCGGGCTGTGGAATAGGTGGAGGGGCAAGGGGAGGGAAGGAATGGAGAACGGAAGGGGAGAGGAGGGGGAGGGGGGTTAAGTCAGTGGAATGGGGGAGGGGGGGTTAACAGGACATGCCAATGTATCTTTTTTTTTCTTTTCTATTTCTTTTCTTCCACAGCTGTGTCTGTCTTTTCCCATGCCCCCCCCCCCCCCCGCTTGCCTTGGCTACAGATTTGCCATCAAATACCTTCATGGCGACACACACGCGCGCGATTAATCATACAAAAAACAGCAGTGAATAAAAAATACAACTAATAAATCTAACCCCAACCAACAACAATAAAAAACATCGACAAAATAAATAAAATGCAACAAGAATAAATCTAATAAAGGAAATTTCATGTGCACATTCGTAGAGAGGAACGCGTGCGTGCAAAGAGGCACGACAACACACATACGCATACACACACACATACGCATATACACACACACTCACAAACACCCCACCCACCCCTAGCCTCAAGGTGAAGGGAGTGGGTAGAGGAGGGGTGGTGGAGTGAAGAGATTAGGGGAGGAAGAAGGGTAAGGGGGAGGGGAAGGGGGGGAAGAGGGGAGGGGAAGGGAGAGGGTAAGGGGGGGAGGGGGGGAAGGATAAGAGGGGAGGGTAAGGGAGAGGGGAAGAGGGAGAGTAAGGAAGAGGGGAGTGGAAAGGGGAAGAGGGGTAAGAGGGAGGGGAAGGGGGGAGGGGAAGGGAGAGGGGAAGAGCGAGGGGAAAGGGAGAGGGTAAGAGGGGGAGTGGAGGGGGGTAAGGGGGGTAAGAGGGGAGGGGAAGGGGACAGGGGAAGGGAGAGGGGGGGCAAATAAAACAGTAGCGGCCATGATGATATCTCGGCCATCACCACAACCCTTGACAAACGGGCGAGCTTCATGCAAAGGTCATACAAGCAAGTGGGTGGGGTGGGGGAGGAAGAGGGAGAGTGAGGCGGGGGGAAGTAAGGGGATGGGGAGGAGTGGGATTGGGTGGAGGAGGGGAGGGGAAGGGGAGGGGGGAAGGAAAGGGTGGAGAAGGAGGACAAAGAGAAGGGGAGGAGGAGGAAGAGGGAAGGAGAGTAGGAGTGAGTGGGTAAAGAGAAAGAGAAAGAGAGAGAGAGAGAGAGAGAGAGAGAGAGAGAGAGAGAGAGAGAGAGAGAGAGAGAGAGAGAGAGAGAGAGAGAGAGAGAGAGAGAGAGAGAGAGAGAGAAATACAACCACCAAATCCCTACCCCCCCCCCTCCTTCCCTCCTCCTGGCAGCATGTCACGGCAAAAGATGAGGGAGAAAGGGGTATACAGAGGAGGGGGGCGGGGGCGTGTTTGTCTTACTCGAAATACATGACGAAGGTCGAAGGTTGAAGTAGAGAAGTGAAAGAGGGGGATGACCTTGACAGAAAGAGGGGAGAGAGAGAGAGGGGAGGAGGGAAGGAGGGAAGGTAAGGAGGGGTGAAGAAGGGTGCGACTCACTGGCAATAATTAGGTATCGACCCACTTGTACATGCTGATGCACACACACACGCGCACACATATATGAACATGTACGTATAGACACGTGGTATAGGGAGCACACTGACACCGTAATACTCTTGTAATATAAATCGTGCTTACATAACGCAAGACCCACAAGGAGTACTCGTGTGGTTACTGATGGAATGAAGAGAGGGGAGGCGTAAGAGAGGGAGGGAGAGGGAGGGAAGTGAGGAGGAGAGGGGAAAGGGAAGGGAAAGAGGGAGGGTGGGTGGGTGGGAAGTGAGTGAGGGTGGAAGAGAGGGAGGGAGGGAGGTGGAAGAGAGGGAGAGAAAGAGAGAAGGAGAGAGGAGAGAAGGAGAGAGGAGAGAAGGAGAAGAGAGAGAGGAGAGAAGGGAGGAGGAAGGGAGGGAGGGAGGAGAGGGAGAGAGAGAGAGAGAGAGAGAGAGAGAGAGAGAGAGAGAGAGAGAGAGAGAGAGAGAGAGAGAGAGAGAGAGAGAGAGAGAGAGAGAGAGAGAGAGAGAGAGAGAGAAAAGCACAGCGGTAGTAAGTTCATCGAGAGTAATTGCAGAAACGTGCCACACGCCTTAATTATCACGACCAACCATTTATACGCTCTTACCCCCCCCCCTTCCCCTTTCCCCCCTCCCCACCTCACCCCACCCATGCCTCTAACCCCGCCCACCCCCTAAACCCCCCTCCCTCCTCCCCCACCGGACTAAATAAATGCAATAATAATGGAGCGTCGTGGCTATAAATGATAAACCAATAAATTTAGCCAATCTATATAAAAAATACAACCAGGCAGCGGTCTAAATGTGATACGCGGTCTAAAATCTCCTGCATCAATAAAAGATCAAGTTTACATCCGCCAGACTGGAATCTGAGGGAGTTCAATCTTTCACGAATGAGTCAGCAAGCCACGAAGACTATGCTTTAGGGAAGAGGAGGAGGAGGAGGAGGAAAATGTGGAAAGGAAGAGGAAAGGGTAGTAGAGGAGAGGGGAAATGCAGAAGAGGAAGAGGAAGTGGGGGGAGGAGGAAGAATATGTAGAAGAGGAAGAGGAAGTGGAAGTGGAGGAGGAATATGTAGAAGAGGAAGAGGAAGAAGTGAAGGAAGAGGAAGTGGAAGTGGAGAATGAGGAATATGTAGAAGAGGAAGAGGAAAAAAAAGTGGAGGAGGAGGAATATGTAGAAGAGGAAGAGGAAGAAGTGGAGGAGGAGAAAAAGTTAGAGACAGAGGAAGAGGAAGTGGAGGAGGAAAATGAAGAATAGGAAGAGGAAGAGAAAGAGAAGGAGGAAAAATGGAAAAGAAGGGGAAAGACAAGGAGAAAGAGGAAGACGAAGAAGAAGAAAGAAGGAAGGAGAAGGGTGGGAAAAAGGCGGGAAAGGAGAGGCATGCCAGGGTCGATAAATAGAGGAAGGGAAAGAGGGAGAACGGAGCGGGTGAGAAAAAGACACAAAGAAAAATTTAGAAAAAGGAAACCATTACGAACCATCCAAAACAGAGGATAAACCAGACGATCCAAAGAAGACAAAATCAAAAGCTGGAGAAAATAACAGAGAGAGAGAGAAGAGGCTCAAAAAAATCAGAGAGAAAGGAGAAGAGAAGAGAAGGGAAGAGGGAGAGAAAGAGAGAGAGAGAGAGGGGGGGGGGGAGGTGACGTCGGGGGTGGAGCAGCCGTGTTGCCAGTATGGTCTCCTCTCCTTTAAGTCACACTCGACCTTTCGCCCAGAACGGTGACGCGACACTTGCCACAATGACATCAAACTGAATAATGTATCTGATTATTATGCCGCAGACTAGCAGGTGTGCGTTTTGCCTTCGGGTGGGAATCGACGCGTGGGCTTGGGCGCGAACCGTAAGCAGACTTTATGGGGTATCCGAGGCTCTGCCCGGATATGCGGCGGCGAGGGAGGCGTGTAAACAAGGGCGTGTGTGTGTGTGGGTGCGTGTGTGTGTGTGTGTGTGTGTGTGTGTGGTGTGTGTGTGTGTGTGTGTGTGTGTGTGTGTGTGTGTGTGTGTGTGTGTGTGTGTGTGTGTGTGTGTGTGTGTGTGTGTGCCGTGTGTGTGCGTGCGTATGTGTGCGTGGTGTGTGGTGTGTGTGTGTATGTGGGTGCGTGTGCGTTTGCGTGTTGCGTGTGCGTGCATGGTAAATCAATGCATATAATCATATCTTTACACATTAATTATACCTTTCAGACCACATCAAATGACGACAGCCTTTCCACCTCCTTGTCAGGACCAAAACCCCTGGGCAGTGAAACGATGAAATGTGAACTCATATTTTGCAACTGTATTTAGTAGCAAATACTTCAGCTAATCAACCCAAGCTGAACACCTTGTATATCTATAGTTAACATTGTATACTCATTCCCAAACGTCGAGATGACAAATCTCTTCCAAATCTCATAAATTAATCTTAAAAGCAGATTCTCGACAGGCTCCTGTGTGTGACAATAACGGATTGGAGAACAATGTTCCATAGGCCTACTTTGTACGGATTCTTATTGTATGAACTTTCTTTTCTATGGAACGCTATATCCTCAATAGCATTACTATCACCATTATTATCAATAATACTGATGGTCATCTACTAATTCATTATAACTTTCACAGCCACAAACACTGTCTGTATTTCTCTCTCTCTCTCTCTCTCTCTCTCTCTCTCTCTCTCTCTCTCTCTTCTCTCTCTCTCTCTCTCTCTCTCTCTCTCTCTCTCTCTCTCTCTCTCTCACACACACACACACACACACACACACACACACACATCCTACTCTGTCACCACACTGCTTGCCTCCACCGACTGTTGAAACAATACCTAGAATGAAAGAGAAAAAACGAGAATTAGAATATAATCCGATAATCTTCAAGTAAAACAGAAGAGAACGTAATATGTAAGGCGAAGAGGAAGAAGAGAACGAAGAGAAATTAGAAGAAGACGAAGAATAAGGTGAATAGGAATTAGAAGAATACGAAGAGGATGACGAAGAATAAGAAGAATAGTACGAAAAGGAAAAGAGGAGGAATGAAACGTACCTACGATAATAAATACATACCTAAAGAAAGAAAAAAATAAAAATGCATGAATGATATTAAAAAAAAATCATCCTTCTCTTTTACTCGAGTAAGAAAAAAAAACACTCAGACCATTAAGAAGATTTCTTAAACCGGAAGTATTAACCCTTCCCCTCCCCCGCCCCCGCCCCCCCCTTCCTTTGACCGAATGCATCAATGGCTGCGTGTGCTTATCAACGGCCATCAGTGTCAACGCGGGCGGGGAGACAGAAGAACGAAGGGGGAGGGGAAGGTGGAGAAGGAGGAGGGGGAAGGGGGAGAAGGAGGAGGGGGAAGGGGGAAAGGAGAAGGGGAGGAGTGGAGGGGAGGATGGGAAAGGGGAAGGTGGAGAAAGAAGGAGGGAGAAGGGGAAAGGAGGAAGGTGGTGAGAAGGGGGAGGGGGAAGGGGGAAGAAGGGGAGGAGGGGAAAGGGGGAAGATGGAGAAGAAGAAGGGGGAGGAGGGGGAACGGGGAAGGGAGGAGGGGAAAAGGGGGAAGGTGGAGAAAGAGGAGGGAAGAGAGGGAAGGGAAAGGTGGACAAGAAGGAGGGGGAGGGGGAAGGGAAAGGGAGGAAGGGAAACGGGAAGATGGAGAAGAAGAAGGGGGAGGAGGGGAAAGGGGGAAGATGGAGGAGGGGGAAAGGGGAAGGAGGAAGGAGGGGGATGGGAGAAGGGAGGGAGGGAAAAGGAGGAAGGTGGAGAAGGAGGGGAAAGGGGGGAAGGTGGAGAAAAAGGAGGGGGAAGAGGGGAAGGGAGGAGGGTGGAAGGGGAGGAGGGAGGAAGATCTAGCTGAGGAGTGGAGGATGAGGTAAGGAGAAGCAAAAAAAAAAAAAAAGAAAGAGAAGGAGAAAAAGAAAGAAAGAAGAGTGCAGGAGTGAGATGAAGGATGAAAGAGGAAACGACAGAGATGGAGAACGAAACGGATACAAATTACGTGCGAGGACGAGAATGCCACATATAAAAAAGTCAGAAACAGAAAGAGAGAAAACAAAGAGAGAAGACAACAAACGTGAGAGAAATGAGACGAAAACAGAGGAGAGATAAGGGAAGAGAGAGAAAAAGAGAGCCGAGCGCCCGAAGACCGACCGGCGCGTGCTTCCGTGTGACAAGAGGACCGAGATGGAGGCGATCTGACCAAGAGGGCGGGGGGGGGGGAGGTGAGATGGAGGAGAGGCCGAAGAAGGAAGGGGAGGGGGGAGTGGGGGAGGGGGGGAGGAAGAGAGAAGGAGGAAGACGAAGGAAGAAGGAAAAAAAAGAAGAGAATATGACAATGGAATTCAAGGAGAGGAAGGGGAGGGAGGGGGGAAGGGGGAAGGGGGGAGGGAGGAGGGGAGGTTGAAGAAGGAAAGAGGATGAAAAGAAGGAAAAGAACGGAGGAAGGAAGAAGGAAATGAAGAAGAGAATATACACATGGAATTGCAAGGGTAAAGGGGGGAAGGGAAGGGAAGACGAAGGAAGAAGGAAAAGGAGAGAATGGAATTGCGAGGAGAGGAGGAAGGGAGGGCGGGGGGGAGAAGAGGGACAGAGAAGAGGAGGAAGAAAAAAAAAGAAGAAGAGAATATGAACAATGGAAATGGCAAGATATGATGAATAGAGGTGAGTTACACGACCGACGAGGAGGAGGAGGTGGAGTAGAAAACACGAAAAAAAAAAAAACGAAAAAAAACAAAATATCGAAAAGACAAAAAAAAGAAAGAAAAAAAAGCGGAATGAGAAGAAGGGGGGAAGAGGGGGGGGGGGCGGGGGGCGGGGGCGGGAGCAAGTAATCTGGTACGAAGATGCTCCCGCACACTCGCGCAGGCTCAGGCACAAGATGCACGCACGAGGGAGCTGACGAGTGCCTGCGAGGTGCTTGGGGATGCGAGGGACGAGGCGAGGGTGGCGAAGGTGAGTCGCTCGTGATGGTGATGGTGGTGATCGTGAGCAAATATGGCACTCATGATGATGACGATGAGGTGATGAGCTGTGGTGGTGATGGGTATGGCTTTAGTATTTTGTGATGATGATGATGATGACTGATGATGATGATGGTGATGATGTGGTGGTGATGGATTTAGTATTTGTGATGATGATTGAGATGATGATGAGGTGATGGGTTGTGGTGGTGATGGGTATGTTTAGTATTTGTGATGAGATGATGATGATGATGACAGGATATGATAATGATGATGATGACGATGAGGTGATGAGTTGTGGTGGGGATGGGTATGGCTTTAGTATTTTGTGATGATGATGATGATGATGGTGATGACGACGATGAGGTGATGGTTGTGATGGCCATGGCTGTTGTGGTGATGGGTATGGCTTTAGTATTTTGTGATGATGGTGATGACGACGATGAGGTGATGAGCTGTTGTGGTGATGGGTATGGCTTTAGTATTTACGATGATGATGATGATTGATGATGATGATGACGCGGATGATGATGGTGATGATGGTGACGACGATGAGGTGATGAGTTGTGGTGGTTAAAATTCTAATGATGGGGGTGACAATAATGATGATTATGGTAGGTAGATCGTGGTGGTGATGGATATGGCTTTAGTGATTGTGATGATGATGATGATGATGATGATGATGATGATGATAATAACCCATGGTACTGTCTAACATCATGAATTATATCATATATTACAATAATACTGATATGAAGAAATAAGAAGGAAGTCGACAAAAATCAGGAGAAACATATATACCAGAAAAAGCAAACGAATAAATCACCAAAGAAGATAGAAGATAGAATAGAGAGATAGATAGATAGATAGATATAGATAGAGAGATAGAGAGAGAGAGAGAGAGAGAGAGAGAGGAGAGAGAGAGAGAGAGAGAGAGGAGAGAGAGAGAGAGAGAGAGAGAAGAAGAGAGAGAGAGAAAGAGAAAGGAGAGAGAGAGAGAGAGAGAGAGAGAGAGAGAGAGAGAGAGAGAGGAGAGAGAGAGAGAGAGAGAGAGAGAGAGAGAGAGAGAGAGAGAGAGAGAGAGAGAGAGAGAGAAGAGAGAGAGAGAGGAAGAGAGAGAGAGAGAGAGAGAGAGAGAGGAGAGAGAGAGAGAGAGAGAGAGAGAGAGAGAGAGAGAGAGAGAGAGAGAGAGAAAGAGAGAGAGAGAGAGAGAGAGTATTGAAAGGCAGACGAAATAACATGAGGAATGGCCGTGATGGCGCGTTCATCAGCCCGACGCTAACTTAATGGATCTCGACCGTGATGAATGCCAGATCACGAAGTCTCAATCTGTTGTTGTTGTTGTTGTTTATTTTGTTTTTTGTGCTCGCCCCTGTTCTTGTTTCTTGCTTCGTGTTCTCCCTCTACTCGGTCTCTCTGTTTATGTGTCTGGGTTTGTTGTTTTCTTCCTTTCTCCTTCAGTCCCCCCCCTTCTCTTCTCTCTCTCTTCTCTCTCTCTCTCTCTCTCTCTCTCTCTCTCTCTCTCTCTCTCTCTCTCTCTCTCTCTCTCTTTTTGTCTCTGTCCCTTGTTAATAACCTTAGGATTTACTTTTTTCATCAGGAAAGTAATAACCCCTCCCCCCCTACCCACCCACTCCACTTCCTCCTTAGTTCCGCCTAATCTCTCCCTCTCTTCCCACCAAACATCCTACATTCCCCACCCCCCCTCCTCCCTCCCCCCTCCCCTCCCCTCTCCCCCTTTCTTCCTCTCTCTTCTTTCTTCCATTCTTTCTCCCAAGCTCTGTTCCTCCCAACGTGAGCCTAAAGCGTATGAATATTCAACCCGGATGAAGAGGTTCTCCAATGCCTTCGTCGGGATGGGCGTTTGTGGGCGTGAATTTGAGTGGGCGTCCGTGTACGTGGGTTGGGTTGGGTCAGTTTTAGGTAGGTCAGGCGTTTGCAGGTAGGCAGGGGTGTTTGTAGGTTAGAGTTAGGTTAGGTTGGTGAGGGTCAGGATGGGTTTGTAGGTTGGTTTAGGTCATTTGTAGGTTAGGTGTTAGGGAGGTCATGTCGAGGGCGTTTGTAGTAGTCACTCGAGGGCGTGGGTGGGAGCGAGTGGGACGCTTATGAGTGTGGGCGGCCATTCGTGACCATGCGTAAGTGCGGGTCCATGGTGTAAATATGCGTGAGTGTGGCGAATTTGGCTCCTTAAGATTCGAAGCGGACCATTTAGCGAAAAATGTCTCCGATTCAGCAAAATAACATTCAAAACTTAATAATAAATAAATAAATAAATAATATAAAATGTGGACAAGGTCTCACCAAGTCACGAATGAATTTAAAGAAATTCAAATGCAAGTCGTCTAATGTTCCGAAATAGCCCCATAAAAGCGAACGAATCACCAAGTTCCTCAGTTTATGCTCACGTATAAAAAAGAAAAATAATCACCAATTAATCAAACTTGAATCAATCATCACAGAATATCAAAGGAATTTTCAAAACCCCGACAGCGTGTGAGTAAATGAAGAAATCAGACGACTTCATCCACCCATACCCATGACCCCCCATGCCCGCCACCCCATACCCATGCCCGCCCCACCCCCCCATACCCCATGCCCCCCACCCGCCCCCACCCCCATCCCCCATGCCCGCCCCACCCCTAACCCCATGCCTCCCCCCCCCATAACCCCCCTGCCCTTCCCACCCCATACCCATGCCCGCCCCACCCCCTACACCCCATATACCCCATGCCCGCCCCCACCCCCGCCCATTCCCGCCCATGCCCGCCCCACCCCATACCCCATGCCCTCCCCCACCCCCATACCCCATGGCCCGCCCACCCCCCCCATACCCCCATGCCCCCCACCCCCTACCCCCATACCCCCCCCCCACCCCATACCCCCATGCCCGCCCCCACCCCCATTCCCCATGCCCCATGCCGCCCCACCCCATACCCCATGCCCGCCCCCACCCCATACCCCCCATGCCCTCCCCCACCCCCATAACCCCCATGCCCGCCCCACCCCATAACCCCTGCCCTCCCACCCCCATTAACCGTAGTAAGTAATTTCTCTATTTCTCTTTTTTGAGATGACAAACGTGTGCGAACATATGGAGGAGAGAGAGAGAGAGAGAGAGAGAGAGAGAGAGAGAGAGAGAGAGAGAGAGAGAGAGAGAGAGAGAGAGAGAGAGAGAGAGAGAGGAGAGAGGAGAGAGGAGAGAGGGGGAGGAGGAGGAGAGAGAAGGAAGAGGAGGGAGGAGACGGAGGGAGAGAAAGAAAGAAAGAAAGAAGGAAAGAGAGTGAGCGAATGAGTGACTGCGTGAGAGAAAGAAAGAGAGCGAGAAAAAAGAACTACTGGCTGTGTGTGACGTCAGAGTCCCTGGGAATATTGTTGTTCCTTGACGGCCGTTCTCTGCACCCGCACCTGTGACGTCACACCCGTTCTTTGTCGGCGCATGGCCATTATTATTCCCTTAATAATAATCACGCACGCTATCATCAACGCCGTCGCTATTTTTATCAACATGACATCCATCACTTCAGTAATAACATCAGCATCTCAGTGACTATCAAAAAAACATTTTCAATTATCGTTTGTTTTATTATAATCATTATTATGTTTTCAAACGTTTAAATCTATGCAAGATTGTTCTTTAAAAAAACATCGAATATCAAATACTTTCTCGTCAAAAGAATCATAACATCGGCATTGCAATGACTATCAGTTTCCTTTTCAATTATCATTAGTTTCATTATAATCATTCTTATGTTTCTTCTTAAAACGTTTATATCTATGCAAGATTATCCCTCAATTTTTTCGAACGTCGGGTACATTCTCGTCAAAAATCGTCCCTGTCAACTCGCTAATCAATATGATTATCGTTTCCTCGACCAAACAATTCCTCTTCCTCTCCTCTCCTCTTCTTCTACGCTCTCTTCGCTTACTTTTTCATAATGCATTCGCGTCATCAGCATTATGAATCTATCTCCCTTTATCAGCTTTCTGCTCCCATCACCTTTATCACAATCACTTTGCTATTTTTTCTCTGCCACCCTCGGCTGTCATAACAACGTCCCCCCCCCACCCCAACCCCCCAACCCCCGCCGACACCTTACCACCCCACACACCAATGACGTCATCCATTGCGTCACGCGGCCGCAGGATCGTTGCCGAGGTTGCAAAGGCTTCGTGACCCGACGCAGTACCCGCCGCGCCGACGGCCTTCGGGGTCGCCATCACGAGGTATTCTCGGGACGGTCGGGGGCGGGCGGGGAGGGGCGGAGGGCCAGGAATGTCCGTCAGGCTATAATATGCACGAGCGGAGGGCGCGGCGCCCCCCTCGCACGGCGCATATCGCATGCTATTGACGCAACGGACTCACGAAAGCGGCGCTAACGGACACACGAACGCACGTGTAATATGTATGTAACGTATATGTATATATATATATAAATATATATATATATATATATATATATATTATATATAATTATAATAAACTATATATACATATATCAACATGGATACATCAAGGAAACATACACACACACACACACACAACACACATCACACACACGACACACACACACACACACACACACACACACCACACAACACACACACACACACACACACTAACCATCCCTTCCTTGATATTCTTCCCGCTCCCTTCTTTCCCTCCCCCCCCCGCCGACCTGCAGACACGCCCATGCTTGCTCACCTGCCACCACCCTCGCGCCTTGAACACGCTCCCTGCTTGCCGGCTTGCCACCCCCGCCCGCAAAACAAGCACCGCACAACCGCCCCCGCCAAACCGCCTCCAACGCCCACGCATGCCACACCCGCGCCCCCCCACCCTGCCCCTCCCCTCCCCCGCCCACCCCGCTCGCCCCCGCCAACGGTCCCCGCCCCGCCGCGATTGGCCATGGACCCAATCAATTAAGAGAACTTTACGCCCACAGGGGGGAGTTGAGAGAAGGATTCACCTCAAATTTTAGGCTTTTACTATTACAGATATGCATCTTTCCCTATTATGGCGATTTCTACATTTCGCGGGGGGCGGAAGGAGGGCGCGAAAGAGTCTCGCTACAAATGAGTATAAAGAGGGTGGGCCGTGCATGGATCATGAATAAAGGAGAGTGCAGGGGGAGGGGGCAGGGGGAAGGAAAAGGGAGGAAACGATTGTGCGGAGAGAGTTGGAGCACCAACGGATAGAAAGTCGTAGATGGGATCCATCACTCGCGAAGCTCACGACGAAGAAACAGGGAGAAGGAGAGGGATGAGACAATAGAAAAGGTAAGCAAAAAGTTAGAGACACGAATACGGACCGGAAAATAAAGAACTACTGACCAAGGAAAGGGAAAGAAGGAGAGACGCAATCTTTTAGGTTGCCGTGTGTGTGGGGCACTGTCGAGCGTCAGCTCTTCTTCGTGGTGTTACCGGCTGGGATGGCGAGGCCTCAGAAAGGAGAGACAGGCAACTTCCATGACAGGGTCATACGGGAAGTCTCGGGGAGGTTCATTAGAAAACGCGGGAAAGGAGCGAAAGGCACCGTCGATACATAAGAACGGAGCAAGAGAAAACGCTCAATAGAGCAAACAGCTGCTGAAGGGGATCACAGGGAACGGCACTGTCGACAAATAGAAGGGGACAAGGCCAGCACTGGCGCAAACGAATGACACATTTTTCTCGAGGGTAAAGAATAGAGCACAGACGAGAGCAAATGAGAGTATGAAAGACTAGAGACATATGGAGAAAGAAAGAGAAGCATGAAAGTGATAGTGAAAGAGAGCGAGAGAGAGAGAAGGTAATATGAACGACGAAGAAGATGAGAGAGGTTGAGCGGGACAAGAGAGGAGAGGCACGAGATAGACGCTTAGTCATTATTATTATTATCTATTATTTTATTTGGTTCACAAACCTTAACCTATATAATAAGCCAATGCAGACAGACAGGACAGAACAGACCCTGACAAGTTTTAAAAAAAAAAATATTACACACAGAAACCACCGCAATGTCATAAAAAAAAAAAAACCCAACAGTAGTAAAATGCATCAATCAATCAATAACAAAAGTGGTTCAATAATTCTTGACTGAAACAGAAAGATTAAACATGAGGGAGGGAATAGGCCTAAGCGACCAAAACTCTTGATTCTTCCCTCAGGATGCCATCATTACCTCTCCCCTCTTCCTCCTACGCTTTCGCCTCTGTTGCCCTCTTTCTCTCCTTCCGTTTCCCTCCCTCCCTTTCATCCAGCCTCTTCCCTCTTCTCCTTCCTTTCCCTCCCTTCCTTTCATCATGCCTCCTCCCTCTTCTCCTTCCTGTTTCCTCCTCCTCTCTGTCCGTCCTTCCTTCCTTTCCATTCTTTCCTTTCCTTTATCCTTCCTCTCTCCACTCACATTCATTCCCTCTTCCTTCTTCCCTCCCTCCCCTCCATTCTTCAACTTAGTCTCTCAAACTCTCCTTCCTCTTTCCCTCCTCCCTCCATCATTTCCCTTTCTTCTCTTCCTTTCCCACCCTTCCTCTTTCCCCTTCGTCTTCCCCCCTTCCCCGTAGTCCGTCCCTCCCTCCCTCCATCCTACCCACGTCTTCCCCTCTCTCCTCTCCCTCCCTCATCTTTCCCACCGTCTCCCCTTCTACCTTTCCCTCCCCTCCATCCTTCTACCTCGTCTTTCCCCTCTCTACCTCTCCTCCCTCCATCCTTCTCCCCCCGTCTTCCCCTTTCTCCCATCTCCCCTCCCCTCCATCCTTCCCCCGTCTTCCCTCCTCCGCCGGTCCCTCCCCTCTTCCTCCTCCCCCGTCTTCCCTCTCTCTCTCTCTCTCTCTCTCCCTCCCCATCATCCTTCCCCCGTCTTCCCTCCTCCGCCCGTCGCCTCCCCTCCTTCCTTCCCTTCCCCTTCCCCGCCGGGGCACGCCCGGGGAATGCTTGGATGCAGAAGGGGGTGCTTCGTCGAGCTGGCGGCTCAGGCTGGAATCCTATCGTCTAGATTGCGTCAAAGGCTTTTTTTCTGATACCCTCTTTTTTTTATCTTTTATATATTATATATATCTTTTTTCTTTTCGCGCTCTCTCTCTCTCTATCACTTATCTTTATATTTTTTTCCTAAGTCTCGTTGCCTTTCCCTAAAGTATGATTGTTTTTATTCTAATTTTATCTTCTCTTCTTCCTCTTTTTAATCTTTGTCTCCTCTTCCTCTCTCGTTTATCTTCTCTTTCTTGTTTCTCTCCTCTTTCCTAGCAAAATTATTAAAATCAATTCATACATGAAGAATACACTCTGAATGAATAAGAAGAGAAAATAAGGAAGAAAAGGTGGAACAAAGAAACGGAACAGAAGCCCCCCCCCCAAAAAAAAAGGGACAGCGGAAGGGAAAACCGGAAGACAAAGAGAAAATAGGAGAGAAGGAAGAAGAAAAGGGGATGGAGGCGGAGGAAGAGAAGAGCGAAAGACCAAAGAGAAGAGAACGAGACAAACGAAGAAATAGAAACAGAAAATGCAGGTCCATAAAAAAATAATAAAAGAGAGGGCCAAAAGGGAAGGATAAAATTAGCCCACGTGATACAAGGGATACGCAATAAAGCGATAACAAGGAGGCGAAGGGAAGGAGGGAGGAGAGCGGGTGGCGTGATAGAAACTATGGAGGAAAGAGAGGGGAGGGAGAGCGGAGGGGAGAGGAGGGAGGGAGGGAAGGAGAGAGAGAGAGGGGGGTGGAGAGGGAGAGCGGGGGAGGGAGGGAGGAGGGAGGGAGAGGAGCGGGAGAGAGAGGAGGGGGGGAGGGAGGGAGGAATTTTCCTGGTGGTAGGAGGGGGGCGAGCGATATTTTATCCTGGCTGGCAGGTAACCTTGGCCGTCGGGGGGAGGGAGGGGGGAGAGAGGGGGGAGGGGAGGGGACAGAGAGAGAGAGAGAGAGAGAGAGAGAGAGAGAGAAGAGAGAGAGAGAGAGAGAGAGAGAGAGAGAGAGAGAGAGAGAGAGAGAGAGAGAGAGAGGAAGGAAGGAGGAGGGAGGGAAGGGAGGGCAGGGAGGCTAGGGCGACGAGCGCAGGAGCAGCAGCGGCAGGAGGAGGAAGGAGGAGGAGGAGGAGGACGAACAAGAAAAAAACCGCCCGGGTGTTCTCCTCGGGCGTAGCCGGCAGAACGCGTCACAAAATCCCGCTCCCCGCCGGCTGGTGTCCATGC
>NW_020869036.1:185477-201059 GCF_003789085.1 Penaeus vannamei | reverse complement strand
AAAACGTGATATATTGCTGGTGTTGTTAGATTAAAAGGATAGAAATGATATATTTTATTGTTTAAGATTCGGATATGGATTAGATTAATTCGTAAGGAATGGAGGATTTAATACTCAAGGATACTGTTTAGAAGTTTACACGAATACGCACTCACGGGCATGCAAGCTCGCACGGCCACAAATATGCTAATGCATTGGTACTGTACGTGTCCTTGGGAAGTACATGGACTCATTTCCACTCGCAGTTGCCTCACAAACATGCATATATGCTCGTATACACAAATGCACATGTATATATACGCTACACGCACGCACGCACGCTCGCACACACAGGCGCACACACACACTCATTTTCACTCTTACTCTCATTCACTCGCACACGCACACACTCACTCTCACTCTCACTCTCACTCTCACACTCACTCACTCACTCACTCACTCACTCACTCACACTCTCACTCACTCACTCACTCACTCACTCACTCTCACTCAATCTCTCTCTCTCTCTCTCTCTCTCTATCTCTCTATCTCTCTCTCTCTCTCTCTCTCTCTCTCTCTCTCTCTCTCTCTCTCTCTCTCTCTCTCTCTCTCTCTCTCTCTCGCACACGCACACACACACACACACACACACACACACACACACACACACACACACACACACACACACACACACACACACACACACACACACACACACACACACACGGTTCAAGCCATGTATGTATCCTTTGAAGCACCTTTAAGCTAATTAATACATTTTAATGAACTCAGGCCGACCTTCTAAACCTGACCTTTATAGACGTCGACCCAGGGTTGTTTCGAAGCGAGGTCAAAGGGCATCTTGTTGACCTTTCCGTCAGTCAAGTAAATTTTTTAGGGGAGATGGAAAGAACGTTAGGTTTTTGTTCGGTTATTTATATTCATTTATCCACACTAAGGAAACAAGAAATGTAGATAAACAGAAATGGAAAGAAAAATAAATATAATATGTATACTAGGAAGAAAAGATCATAATATCGTTATTTAACTGATTATGCGTATATGTTCAGTTCATGTATATTTAGAAAAAGAAATTTAGAAAAAAAAAATAAACTAGAAATAAAAGTAAAAGAAATACATAAATTTATATACTGTACAGAATCGATCATGATACCGTTATTTTCAAAATATACTGTAAGAAAGAAAATTAGAAGAGAGAGAAAAAAATATATATAAACTGTGAAGGGAAGATACCGTTAATTTCGAAATGTATTGTAAAACGAAAATCAGGAGAGAGAGAAAAAACATATAAACTATAAAGGAAACATCGTAATACCATTACCTTCGAAACATACAGTAAAAAGAAGAATAAATGAGAAAATTAAAAGGAAAAAACGACACATCAATAAAAGAAGAATCGTGATGCCGTAATTTTCGAAAGTTTATTTGAGTTTTATTTCGAGCTCTGGGAACTACCCAAGTTTGCCCTTGCCTGCCAGCCGCGCGCGCGAACAGTTATCAGTCAGCTGGTCGAATGTAAACAAACATGGCTGCGCAAAGTAAGGCAGTCGCATAACTTTACTAATTGTTTACAGTTGAAAAAAAAGAAAGGAGAGGAAGAATAAGGAAAAGGGAGGAGGGAGGAAAGAGAGGGATGAGGAAGGATGGGGAGAAGGAAGAAGAAGAAGAAGAGGGAGAGGAGAGGAGAAACACCTATCTTGAGATTTATTATCTAATGTCTTGTGTTTTCACCTGCTGACCCCTTTTGAAAGAAGATTGATATATATTATATATATATATATATATATATATATATATATATAGAGAGAGAGAGAGAGAGAAGAGAGAAGAGAGAGGTATATATATTATATATATATATATATATATAATATATATATATATATATATGTATATATATATATATATATATATATAGAGAGAGAGAGAGAGAGAGAGAGAGAGAGAGGAGAAAGAGAAACAAAAATCGTCCAAATAAAATAAATCAGCATTTTACAAGCTTTTATTCTTTTATTTATTTTTCTTCTCAGTTTTGAAACCTCAGATGCCCTCAGATGTCTAGCACATATATTTCGCTTTTAACCATGAACCATTCTCAATTTGAGTATATATTGTTCTATACTAAACCTTTGACACTAACACAGCAATTAACCATCAGAAACACCTAATTATGTATGCAAATAACGGACACCAATTGAACTCTCGGGTATTTCTCTGCAATTGCACGTAATTGCTTGATCTATATCCGTGGTCACCCATGACACCGGCGGTTATTGCAGGACAAGAATGCAAGTGTTATTTCATTTGTTTCGCGATGAAGTAATTTCCGTGTGTGTGCGTGCGTGTGTGTGTGTGTGTGTGTGTGTGTGTGTGTGTGTGTGTGTGTGTGTGTGTGAGTGTGTGTGTGTTCCGTTTTTTTTTTTTTTTTTTTTTTTTTTTTTTTTTTTTTTTTTTTTTTTTGAAATGTCATGTTCGGTGGCTTGTTAATTTGGCTGTTTACTGTTTCATTTTTAGTGTTTGTTTGTTTTTGTGGATTTGTTATGGATAGGCTTACAGTGATGTTTGTTATTTTAGTGTTTTTGTTATGATTGTTCCCGTGTCGTGTTATTGGTGTTAGTTTTTTTCCCGTCATTGTCAGTCCCGTTGCTGTCATTATTATTATCATTGTCTCTTCATCATCAGTATTACTATCATCATTATTACCGGGATCGTCACCATCACCATCATCATATCATCACACCACCATCACCATCACCACCACCATCACCATCACTACCACCATCATCATCATCATCATCACCATCACCACATCACATCACCACCACCATCACCATCACTACCACCATCATCATCACCCCACCACCATCACCACCCATCACACCATCATCACCATCCACCACCATCACCACCACCACCACCACCACCATCACCACCATCATCACCACCTTCACTACCACCATCATCATCATCATCACGATTAGGAAGATGAGAATACCCAACGACTCCCGCGTGTAAAATGAAGCAAAAGTTATGCAATAAATTTTCCCCTCCCCTCACCCCCCACCCTCCTTGGGCACAACACGGCCATGTGCAAAAAATTAATCTGTTTTTCATGCGTCGGGTTTAAGGATTGCGGATTTTCCCTAAAGATGGATTTTCGCCGGATATATTTTTTCCCCCAAAGGCAGATTTCTCCCCCAGGCGGATTTCCCCCCGTAACAGAATTTTCCCAGAGACGGATTTCTCCTAAAAACAAATTTCCTTAAAAAAGGATTTCTCCTAAAAACAAATTTCCTTAAAAACGGATTTCCTCTAAAAACAAATTTCCCCAAAGATGGACTTCCCCTAAAAACAAAATTTCCTTAAACGGATTTCCCTAAAAACTAATTTCCCTAAAGATGGATTTCCCCTAAAAACAATTTCCTTAAAAACGGATTTCCCCTAAAAACAAATTTCCCCAAAGATGGACTTCCCCTAAAAACAAATTTCCCCAAAGATGGATTTCCCCTAAAAACAAAATTTCCTAAAACGGATTTCCCCTAAAAACAAATTTCCCCAAAGATGGATTTCCCCTAAAAACAAAATTTCCTAAAATGGATTTCCCCTAAAAACTAATTTCCCTAAAACAGATTTACCCTAAAAACAAAATTTCCTAAAACGGATTTCCCTTATAAAACAGATTCCCTTAAAAATGGATTTCTCCTAAAAACAGATTTCCCCAAAGACGGATTTCCCCCAAATGTAGGAGCGCAGAGACCGTCTTGGGGAAAGGAGCGGGGGGGGGGGGGCATGTCCGCTTCCTTGGCAGGCCTCCAGCGGGTTCTTTGAGGGAAGAGGAGCCAAGGAAGGAGGGATGCTTCAATTTCTTCCTTCTCTTCCTCATCACTATCATCAGTACCATCACCATCACTACCATCATTATTATCACCATCATCATCATCACCATCATTATTATCATCATCGTCATCACCATCACCACCATCATTATTATCACCATCATCGTCATCACCATCACTACCATCATTATTATCACCATCATCAACAACATCGTCATCATCATAAACATCGTCATCATCATCATCGTCATCACCATCACTACCATCATTATTATCACATCATCATCATTAACAACAACATCGTCATCATCATCATCATCATCATCATCACCATCACTACCATCATTATCACCATCATCATCATTAACAACAACATCGTCATCATCATCATAATCATCGTCACCATCATCATCACAACCATCACCATCACAATCATCACCATCATAACCATCATCTTCCTTCTCTTCCCTACTTCCTCATCTTCTCCCTCCTCCATCTCTTCCATATACCGCTCTATCTCCTCTGCCCCCGTACGTCTCTTCAAAAGCAGGGAGAGACAGAGGAGAAGAGAGAAGAGAAGAGAAGAAAAGAGAATAGGAGAGAGAAGAGAAGAGAAAAAAAGAAGAAAAGACATGAAAAGAGTGAGAGAAAAGAAAGAATTGAACAAGGAATTAGATAATAAATTGATACCTAGAAGAAATAGAAGAAATACGGGAAGGAAGAAAGACGAAAAGGCGAGGAAGAGAAAAATAATACAACTTCTTTCTTTCTTTCTTTCTTTTGAAGAGAAAGAATGAAAAATGTTCAGAAGCGAAGTTTAAACAGAATGGATTATACGAAAGGCACGAGGCACGATAAAGATGGAAATTGGGAAAATGAAGATAAAGAATAAAAGAGAGAAGGGTGGAGATGGAGAGATATCGGGGCTTTGGCAAAGAGGAGAGAGTGAGAGTAAGAATAAGAGTAAAGAGAAAGAGAAAGAGTGGGAGGAAAGAGATGTAATAGGATGAAAGAGTAGAAGAGATTAAGAGTTGCAGTAAGAGTAGGAATGAGAGTAAAGAGTAGTAGAGAGTAATAAAGAGTAAGAGTAAGAGAAAGAGTAAGTGTGAAGAGAAAGAGAAAGAGTAAGAGTAAAGAGAAGAGTAGAATAAGAGTAAGCGTAAAGAGAAAAAGTAGAGTAAAGAAAGAGTAAGAAAAAGTCGGAGTAAGAGTAAAGAGAGTAAGCGTCCGAGTAGAGAGTAAGAGTAAAGAGAAAGAATAAGACTAAATAAAGAGTAAAGATAAAGAAAGAATAAGAAAAAATAAAGAGTAAAGATTAAAGAGAAAGAATAAGACTAAAAATAAAGAGTAAAGAGTAAAAGAGAAAGAATAAGAGTAAAAATAAAGAGCAAGAGTAAAAGTAAAGAATAGTAGACAAGGACCAAGTAATGACCGGTCCATTGAGATTGCGAGCGCCTCAACGCAAATGATATTCATGCACAGAGACATGAATATTGGTCGGTTAATTGCTGGACGTGTTGCAGGGATCGCCGACCATGACACTGCAAATCAGTCTGTCAGGAGATGCATGGGGGAAGTTGTTGTTGTTTGTGCGAAGTTTGGGTTGTTTGTATAAAGTTATTGATGCATGGAGGAAGGTATTGTTCCTGGTGTGAAGTTGTTGTCACTTGGGTGAAGTTGTTACTTGTATGAAGTTATGGTTACTTATATGATGTTAATTTTACTTGTATGAAGTTTATGATGCGTGGTGAAGTATTGTTGCTTGTGTGAAGTTGTTGTCACTTGGGTGAAGTTAGTTTACTGGTATGAAGTTTCTGATGCATGGGTGAGGTTGGTGTTAGTTGTATGAAGTTATGGTTACTTATATAATGTTAATTACTTGTATGAAGTTTCTCATGCATGGGTGAAGTTGTTACTTGTATAAAGGTGGTTGCTTATACGATGTTAATTTTGCTTGTACGATGTTTTTGATGCGTGGATGAAGTTAGTGTTACTTGTATGAAGTTATGGTTACTTATATGATGTTAATTTTACTTGTATGAAGTTTTTGATGCGTGGGTGAGGTTATTGTTAGTTGTATGAAGTTATGGTCACTTATATGATGTTAATTTTACTTGTATGAAGTTTATGATGCGTGGGTGAGGTTATTGTTTCTTATATGAAGTTGTTGTGACTTTTATGAAGTTATGGTTACTTATTTTATGTTAATTTTACTTGTATGAAGTTTTTGATGTGTGGATGAAGTTATTGTGTCTTATATGAAGTTGTTACTTGCTTTCTGTGGCCCAAGTGTGGAGTATTTGCTTGAATATTATCCTTTGTTAGTGGCGGTCTTTCCTTCCAACATTATTTTTACGTTTAAATCAATCATTTCTAAATCATCATTCATGTTAGTACGACCAAAAATTTGCATTCCCTTGATTGTACTCGTTAGTGGTCCTGTGTTTTTTGCAGCGTCGAGTACATAGTGAATAATGTTTTTTCTCTGAGTTCATTTTTTTTTCATCCTTGAATTTTTATTTTCTAAAGCCTCTTTTTTATCTTCCTTTTCTTTTTTATTTTCCATTTTATAGACATGTTGTAACGTTCACACATGCGTAAGTTCGAATAAATAAAACGTGTGATTTTAAGATTGTTCTCTCGTCTAGGTTGATGTTTTTGTTCTTCAGTCTGGTGTTCATTTTGTTAAAGAATTATTTTGATAAGATATATATTTTTTTCTCTCTTTTTTCATGAGGCGTGGTGATAAAACCCAGATATTTGAGTTTATAAACTTGTTCTGAAGGCTGAAGCGTTGCTAATAAGTTTTACAAGTTTTTTTTTTTTTTTTTTTTTTGGGGGGGGGGCGAAGCGGTCTTTTTTTTCTATCTTTCTTTTTTTTCTTTAGGGTTTTACTCTTAAACGATCTCCACATTTTTTGACGACACGATTTATAGATCAGAATCTTAGCCATGCATACAAGCAGAAATAACCGCTTGCCTCTCCGTCTGTCTGCCTGTTTGTTTGTTTGATATTCTGCCTTTCTGTCTGATAGCTCGTCTGTCTGTCTCTCTGATATCCTGTCTATCCGTCTGTCTGTGTCTCTGATATTCTTCCTGTCTGTCTGTCTGTCGAGCTATCTAGCTGTAGATATGCGTGTATTTCTATATATATATGTATGTATGTATGTGTGTATAATATATATATATATATATATATATATATATATATATATATATATATATATATATATATATATTATATATATATATATATATATATATATATATATATATATATATATATATATATATATATATATATATATATAATGCATGTGTATAGAGAGTGAGTAAAATCTCTGAGCCAGAATAGAGATTCAGAGTAAAGAGTAAGAATAGTTAGAAGGAAAGACGAAAGAAAGAGTAAAAGATGAAAAAAGGAAAAGGGAAGAGAAAAACGACAGTAAGAATGGGACGAAGGAAAGGGACAGAGAGAGACAGACAGAGACAGAGAGGAGAGAGACAGAGACAGAGAGAGGGAAAGAGGCAGAGATAGAGAGAGGGAGAGAGAAAGAGAGAGGGAGAGAGAGAAAGAGAGAGGAAAGAGAGAAGTGAGAAAAAGACGGACACCAAGGGAGGCATTGCGTCATCCCATTCCCATGGCGGAGCATAGCACCTCCGATCCTGTTATTACCGGTACAAATGTGTGAGCGCCCGCACGAGAAGCTACCTTCCCCCCCACCCCCACCCCCCCTCCACCTCCTCCTGTATCCTCATGTGGGTACCAGCACATACGCCGGCTATTGTATTGAGCCTCTTGAATATTAATGAAGGCTCTTACGGATTGCAGCGGGTGTCCTATTTTTGCCCCGGCAAGCTAGCCTTTTATTTATTATTATTTTATTTATATTTATTTATTTATTTATTTATTTATTTATTTTTGAGGGGGGGGGGAGGGATGGGGAGGGGAGGGAGGAGGGGATGGGGAAGGAGGGATGGGGAGAAGGAGAGGGAGGAGGAGGGATGGGGAGAAGGAGAGGGAGGAGGGGAGAGAGAGAGATGGGGAAGGGGCAGAGGGAGAGCGAGAGAAGGTAGGGAAAAGGGATGGGGAGGGAGAGCGGGAAGGGGAGGGAGAGGGGATAGGGGAGAGGAGAAGGGAGGGAGGGAGGGGGCAGGAGAGGGAAGGAGAGAAGAGAGAGAGGGATGGGAGACATGGGCGTAGGAGAAAGGGAGAGGGGAAAGAGGGGGGGATGGGGGGGAGAAGGGTGTGGGGTGAGGGAGATAGAGGTGATCCTGCCTCCCGCTCATTAAAAAAATGAAGTCACGTGTGGTATATTTTTTTCTGGAAGGATAAAGGCCATTCATTAAGTATTAGAGTAGTGACGAATAAGTTCCTGTGTCGTAATTTGCATATTTGATTTGTTTATTTATGGTTCATTCACATTTCGGTGGTATTTTCTAACAGATATCCAGTCACGAGAAAGTTATTATTAGTTTCTTAAATTTGGTTCATTGTAATTAAAATAAATATAAAAAACAGGAAGTCTTTGGTATCCTGAATAATTATTGTCTGTATTTAACTATTATTGACGCTATTATCGTCGTTGTTACCATCTTCCTTATCATTATTGGTGTTATTTATGTATTCCCCAGTTTACCTATTTACCTGTTTCTTCTTCTTCTTTTTCCTCTTCTTCTTCTTCTATTTACCTGTTTCTTCTTCTTCTTACTTTCTTTCTTTTTCTTTTTTCTCCTCCTTCTTCTTTTTCTCTTTTTCTTTTTTCTCCTCCTTCTTCTTTTTCTCTTTTTCTTTTTTGTCTTAGTCTTTGTCTTCTTCTTCATCTTCATCTTCTTCTTTGACAATCACATTATGAGACGCAAAACCAGACCATTCGCATCCCACCTGGAGGGAGAGAGAGCGAGAGTAAAAGAGAGAGGAAGAGTTAGAGTGAGAGGGAGACGGAGAGGGAGAGGAAGAGGGAGAGAGAAAAAAGAGAGAGCGAGAGCAAAAGAGAGAGGAAGGTTAGAGTGGAGGGAGACGGAGAGGGAGAGGAGAGGAAGAGGAGAGAGAAAGAGAGAGAGCGGGAGAGAAAGAGAAGGATAGGGAGAGAAAGAGAGATAGAGAGAGGGAGAGGGTGAGGGGGAAGGAGAGGGAAAGGGGGAGGGGGAAGGAAAGGGAAAGGGAGAAAGGAGAAAGAGGAGATAAAGAAATGATATGAGAAAGAAAGAGAGGAGAGGGAGAGCATGAGAGAAAAAGAAACTGAGATCGAATGATAAAAAAAAAAAAAAAAAGTAGCATGGGAGAAGAAGAGAAAGAGAAACAAAGAGAGAGAGAGAGAGAGAGGAGAGAGAGAGAGAGAGAGAGAGAGAGAGAGAGAGAGAGAGAGAGAGAGAGAGAGAGAAGGAGAGAGAGAGGAGAGAGGAGAGAGAGAGAGAGAGAGAGGCTTTTGCTCGTGCGTTCGAGGGTGTCTTGCGAGAACTGTCCTCCCGCGATGTCTCCAAGAAATTCGATTCACCTTCATTTTTTCTCCTCCGCTTTCACCTTTGACCTATCGTCGCCATAGCTATTGTTGCGTCAGACTTAATTTTATGATAATTTCGCTGCATACTACCTAGATAATAGGCTTCATATTACATCAGAATTTATATTAATTTTGTCGTAATTTCGGTGTAATTTACCTAGCTAATAGGTTTAATATTACGTCAGAATTTATATTAGTTTTATGATAATTTCGGTGTGTCTTGCATGGACATCTTTATTATACATCAGAAATTATCTTCGTTTTGTGATAAATTCGTTTTATTTGGTGTTATTCATATACGTCAGGATTCATATTCGTTTTCTGGTGATTTCGTTGTATTTAACATGTTTTTATCTTTATTTATATTTTTTCCAGGTTTGTGTGCTGTCTGGAAGCTTCTTGAAGATGGCAAAGGAAGTGTTTTTTGTGCAATTCCGGTTGAGTGAGATCTGGCGTGCGTTTGACAAGGTGTATTTTGCAAGGTGAGTGCTCCGGTTAAGTCGAATTCAAACCTGATTGAAAGGACATTAATTGAATCGATTGTAATTCTTGTGACGCATCAACTTTCACATGCATGGGGGTCTCTCTCTCTCTCTCTCTCTCTCTCTCTCTCTCTCTCTCTCTCTCTCTCTCTCTCTCTCTCTCTCTCTCTCTCTCTCTCTCTCTCTCTCTCTCTCTCTCCCCCCCCTATATATATATGTATGTATATATACGCATATGTGTGTGTCTATATATATATGTCGAGATCGTTATTTATTTGACATTTATAAGATGCGTTGGTTCTAACTTTTAAGAGGTATGGACTCCACTGAAACGCTTGTTTTCATTTTTTTTTTTTTTTAAATATTTCTTAGGGTATATCAATATAGCAAAATTTAGTGTCATAACAATTAGACTAAATTATAATGACTATCGGCGAATGGTTTGTTTAAATATTGACAATTCATTTGGGGAAAGCAACAAAGTTCCTTATTTTAACACCGGTTCGTCAGACGAGCCCTGGCTTCTGTCCCGTACACAGGCGCTGGTATTTTAAAGTCGTGTTTTGGCCTGATGATATAGATTGCTTGTTGGATGGATTAAGTAATTGTAAATCCCGATCTTTACGAGGTTACCCGAAAAAGTTTAGAAATGACGTGATTTTATATTATATATTATATATATTATATATATAATATATATTATATATTTTTTTTTTTTTTTTTTTTTTTTTATCATTTAAGTCGAGTTTTGTGAATGAGTGGGTGGATGCGAGTGGTGAGTGAGTGGATTAGTGTGTGTGTGTGTGTGTGTGTGTGTGTGTGTGTGTGTGTGTGTGTGTGTTGTGTGACAGAGAGAGAGAGAGAGAAAGAAAACGAGAGAGAGAGAGAGAAATAGAAAGAGAGAGCGAAAAAGAAATAAATAAAGAGAAAAACTAGAGAGAGAACGAGAAAACGAGAGAGAGAGAGCGAGAGAGGCTTAGGGAACAGTTGCAGCCTAAGCCAGAATAAAGCCAAGCACAATTTTCAGAACTAAGAAAACGTGCATAAGCAAGTGAAATCTCGTGCATGGAAAACAAGGGTTTCTGGACTGTGCTGGGCGAAGGGGAGGAGAAGGAGGGGGAAGAGGGAGGAAAAGAAGAGAAGAAGTAGAAAAGGGGGAGGAGAAGAGGGAGATAAAGAGAAGAAGAAGGAAGGGGAAGAGGAGGAAAAAAGAGAAGAGGGAGAAAAAGAGGAGGAAGGGGGAAAGGAGGAAAAGAAGAGAAGAAGGAGAAAAAGAGGAGGAGAAGGGAGGAAGAGAAGAAGGGGAGAGGAGGGAAAAGGGAAAGGGGAAGAGGGAGGAAATGATGATGAGGGGAAGAGGGAAGAATGGAAGAGCAGGGGAAGAGGGAGGAAAGGAAGAGAAGGGGAAGAGGGAGAAAAATAGGAGGTGGAGGAGAAATTGAAGAGGATGAAGAGGTTGGAGAGGGAGAAAAATAAAAGTAGAATGAGGGGAGAGAAAAAGAAGAATAGAAGAAGGGGAAGAGGGGGGAAGGGAGGAGGAAGAGGGGAGAAAAGAAAGAGGAAAGAGATGGAGGAGTAGGAAACAAAAGCAAGGGAGGAGGATAGGAGATGGATGATAGGAAGAAGAAAGAGGTTTAGGAAGAGGAAAGAGAAAGGGTTGGAGACGAAGGAATAGGAAGAGGAAAAGAGAAAGAGGATATAAAGAGGACACACAACACACACACACACACACACACACACACACACACACACACACACACACACCACACACCACACACACACACACACACACACACACACGACACACACACCACACACACACACACACACACACACACACACACACACACACACACACACACACAACACACCACACACACACACCACACACACACACACACACACACACACAACACACACACACACACAACACACACACACACACATCATCCCCACCACCACACACACACACAAACACCAAACACACCCACACACACAGAGATCCCTACAAAAAAGTGACACAAGCACAGGAAACGAAAATAATTAGCACAGACAGCGAAAAAAAGAAGAAAAAAAGAAAAAAAAGCGAGAGACCCCGACAAGCGAAGTGCGAAAGGCGAAAGGGTGAGAAGCAGAAGGTTAAACAAACTGCCGAGCGAATTACGCCCCTCCGCTCTCCCGTGATTAGGGCGTCTTTGTCCTGCCAGGCGGAGATAAACCTTGCGCGGGAACGAGGTGACGGGAATATCAATGGAAATTTTCAGCGACCGTTTCCAAGGTACACATTTCTTGGCGTGGGAGTGGGGAGGGGGAGGGGAGAGGGAGGGGGGAGTGGGAGGGGGAGATGGAGAGGGAGAAAGTGGAATGGGAGGGGAGGGAGTGGAGGGAGAGAGAGGGAGAAAGTGGGAATGGAGGGGGGGGAGGGAGTGGGAGAGGGAGAGGGAGGGGAGGGGAGAGGGAGCGGGGTGTGGGAGTGGGGAGTGGGAGGGGGGAGGGAGTGGAAGTGGGGAGACGGAGTGGGACTTGGGGTGTGTGAAGAGGAGTGGGAGTGGGGAGTGAGAGGGAATGGGAGTGGGAGTGGGAGTTGGGGTGTGTGAGGAGATGCAGACAGTGTGGGAGTATAAGAGAGAGTGGGAGTGAGAGGGTGAGAGTAAGAGTTGGAATGTAAGTGAATAAGGGAGTGGGAGTGGATGAGGAAGGAGGAGTGGGAGTGGATGAGGGAGTGGGAGGAGAGAGTGTAGGAAAGATAATGGATGAAGGAAAGAGTAAGAGTGGGAGTGGAAGAAGGAGTGGATGAGGAAGTGGAAGGAGAAAATATGGAAGGTATTGGAGTGGGAGTGGGACTAGATGAAGGAGAAGGAGAGGGTGAAGCAGTAGATGAAAGAGTGAGAGGAGTAGATGAGGGAGGGAGAAGGAGAGGGTGTGGGAGTAGATGAAGGAGTGAGAGGAAGGTAGGTGGAGGAAGGGAGAGGAAGAGAGAGTGTGGGAGTAGGAGTCGATGATGTTGACTCATTTTCTTACTAGCTCTGTTTATCAGCTTTGAAAAAAGAAAAATCTTCCGAGCTCTTTTTTAAAAATGTGATATGAGTGAATACATTATTTCCTTCTTTTCTTTTCTATTTTTATTTATTATTTTTTTCTTCTTTTCTTTAATTTTCTATTTTTCTTTACCTGTTCCTTTCTGTCTTTCTCATTTCTTTCATTATTCTTGTTTTTCTCTTTTCTTTCTTTACCTGTTCCTTTCTGTCTTTCTCATTTCTTTCATTATTCTTGTTTTTCTCTTTTCTTTTTTTCTTTCTTTCTTTCTTTCTTTCTTTCCTTCCTTTCTCTAATACTAACATTTCTTATGCACCGGATTTATATCTCCAGAGAGAATTAGATTTGACCTGTTAAAGCTGTTTTTGACGCAACATAATAAGATTTGTGACGGTTTTATGTTAAAAATAATCCTTTCTGGAGCCTCCTTAAGGGTATTCACGCACCTGAAGTACGAACATGTATAGTGATAGATAAAAAAAAACTTTATCGACGGTTGGTAATGCTTTATACAGAATGAATAGAGAGTATGAGTAAGGAAAAAAGTTGGTGATTTTATTACTTATACTACTCTCTCCTCTCACCTCCTACTCTTCCCGTTCCTCTATCTCTCTCTCCCCCTCTCCCTCCTCCTTTCGTCCTCTTTCTCCCCCTCTCCCTATCTTTCCCTTTTCCCCCATAACTATTCCTTCCCTTGCTCCCCCTCTTCCTCTCCCCTGCCTCCTTTCCTTCCCTACCTTTCCCCTTTCCCCATCTCTCCCCTCTTCACTTCTCCTTTCCCCTCTTCTTTCTTCTGCTTCCCCCTCTTACTCCCCTCCCTCCTTCCTCCTTCCCCATCCCTTCCTTCCTTCCCTCCTTCCCTCCTTCCCCCTCTCTCCTCTCCTTCCCCCTTCCCTTCCATCCTTCCCCTCCTTCCTCCTTCCCCCTCTACCCTCCCTCTTTCCCCCTCTCCCTTCTCTCCCCCTCCCCCCTTCCCTCCGTTTTCAGCCCATGATATATATAGACAGAGAGTCGCATTAAGGAGATCACATGGCATATTCATGGCTGTTCCTTCAGCAATCACGGGAATGGAGATACACGGCTTGGGGGTCTTGTATCTGGGGGTCGATTCATGGGGTCGATTTTTGAGGGTTCTTGGGGTCAATTCCCGGGGTCGATGCTTAGGGGCCAAGGGGGTTGATTTTTTTTTTTTTTTGGGGGGTTGGGGTTGGGTGGTAATTCTTAGGGTCGATTTTTGAGGGTTAATTCTTGGGGTCATGGGAGTTGATTCGTGGAGGTCGATTCTTGGGGGTCAGTTCCTAGGGTAGATTCATGGGGATCGATTCTTGGGGTAGGTTCTGAGGGTCGAGTTTTTGAGGGTTAGTTCCTTGAGGTCAATTCCTAAGGTAGATTCGTGGGAGTCGATTCTTGGGAGTGGTAGGTAGAGAAGTTGGGATTCTTGAGAGGAAAAAAAAATGTGGTTTTATTTTTTATGGTGTGTTGTAAAAATAAAGGGTTGTGGCGTGTTGTATTTTTGGGGTTGATTGTGGGTTCTGATTTTTGTGGGAATGTATTATTATTATTATTATTATTATTATTATTATTATTATTATTATTATTGTTATTATTATTACTGCTATTATTATTATTGTTATTATTATATTATATTATTTATTATTATTATTATTATTATTATTATTTTATTATTATTATTATTACTGCTATTATTATTATTACTGCTATTATTATTTTATTATTATTATTATTATTATTATTATTATTATTATTATTTTTATTATTATTATTATTATTATCATCACCATCATTATTATTTGGTTGCTGTGGTCTGGAATCGATGCTTGGGGTCCTGGGACAGATGTTAAGTGGTGAGGTTTTCGAAAAACGTGCTCTATTTGTATGGTGTGTAACATTATTTTTGGTGTGTGTTTTTTTATTTATTTTGTGGTGTGCTGTATTATTTTTCTGGTTTAAGTTTTGTGATCTATTATTTATTTATGACGTACTGTGACATTTATTGGGACAAACGTAGAGAGGGTATTTTTTCGTTGTATTTTTTTAATTATCTGTTTTGCATTGTTGTATTTTTAGGAGGTTTGTATTATTATAGTTTTAGTTTTATGGTGTCTTGGAGTCTGGGGTCGATTCTAGGGGTCTTAGAACAGATGTTGAGTGGTGAGGTTTTCGAAAAAATAATATGGGTTATATTTGAATTGTGTGTTGTATTATTTTTGGTTTATTTTGTAGTGTGTTGTATTTTAGGATGACTGTGTGATGTATTGTTTATTACGGCTGATGTAGAGGTGATTTTTAAATTCTAGTATGTTGTATTATTGTTTTATTTTGTATTATTTGTATTGTGTTGTATTTTTGCTTTATTTTATGATGTGTGTTGTATTTTTGGCTTTATTTCATGATGTATTTTGTTTTTTAATGTTCTGTATTGGTTGTATTGTGTTTTATTTGTAGTGTATTTCATGTGCTGTATTTATTTATTTTGTGTGTTATTTTGTGGTGAAGTTAATGGTGTACTATATTATTATTTTTTAAGATGTGCTTTGGTATTATTTGTTCATTTTATGGCGTGTTGTATCAGTTTTGGTTAATTTATGATTACTGTAGTATAATTTTTTTGTCACGTGCTATATTATTAGTGTTATATATATTTTTTTATAATCATTCTGCATCATTTTTACATTTGAGTAAGTGTTTTTATTGTATTTTTTCGTCT
>NW_020869036.1:170477-175477 GCF_003789085.1 Penaeus vannamei | reverse complement strand
GAGAGAAGATAGATAGATAGATAGGTAGACAGTTAGATAGATAGATAGATAGATAGAGATAGATAGAGACAGATAGATTAGATAGATAAATGAGTAGATAAATATCTTTATTGCCCTGTTCCAAATAATTTACGATACAGCAACAAGAAAATATCAAGATTGCATCAATAATAAGAAATTTCAGAATCAGACCAACCTGCCTTTCTTTCGTCCTCTTTTTTTTTCTTTCTTTTCTTTCCTTTTCTTTTTATATTGCATTTCAGCGCGTCTCTTCGCAAATGACGGTGACCTTTGTTCCTCGCGGTCGACTAACTGCGGGGGAATGGACTGACCTTCCCCTTCGCCACGTCTAAGACAAGTTCCGAACAAGTCTCAGACGTGTTTTCCAAGCGATGAATCTTATTGGGGAATTTAAGGACCGGAAAGATTATAGGACTCACATTTCCCAAGCGATTGCTCTCCGTAATTTCCCAGTTGATTTTGGTCTGGTATTCTAATATTACTGTTATTAAATTGAGTGAGCTATTCGTATGTTATATATATTTCGTATATTACATATATATTTACGTATAGTTATATTTATATATGATGATTATATATATATATATATATATATATATATATATATATATATTATATATATATATATATATATATATATATATCTATATATATATATATGTGTGTGTGTGTGTGTGTGTGTGTGTGTGTGTGTGTGTGTGTCTATAACAACGTGTGTACGTAATAACATGTATGAAAGAGTGAGTGAATGAATTAGTAAGTGTGTGAAGTAAATAAGTATGTGAGTGAGTGAATGAATGAGTGTTTGTATGAATGATTGTGCGAGAAAAGGTGCGTGAATTAATGAGAGGGAATGTGTGGCTGACTGACTGACTTGAGTTCGTGTGTGCGTCATGCAGACTACCCCTGAGTCTACCTCGAACTGATCCATTTTCGCCTCTCCAGCTCCAGCTCAACAGGTAGCTCGGTCAGTTACCAGTCCCCCAGTCAGTTTACCAGTTAGCTCTACCAGTCAGTTAATAGTTAGCTACAGTCAGTTACCAGTTAGCTCTACAGTCAGTTACCAGTCAGTTACCAGTTAGCTCTACAGTCAGTCTCTTCAGTTACCAGTTAGCTCTACCAGTCAGTTATACAGTTGCTCTACCAGTCAGTTACCGTTAGCTCTACCAGTCAGTTACTCAGTTAGCTCTACCAGTCAGTTACCAGTTAGCTCTAGTTTACGTCAGTTAGCTCTACCAGTCAGTTACCGTTAGCTCTACCAGTCTGTTCTACCAGTCAGTTAGTTAGCTCTACCAGTCAGTTACCAGTTAGCTCTACCAGTCAGTTACCAGTTAGCTCTACCAGTCAGTTACCAGTTAGCTCTACCAGTCAGTTAGTTAGCTCTACCAGTCAGTTACCAGTTAGCTCTACCAGTCAGCTTAATAGTTAGCTCTACCAGTCAGTTACCAGTTAGCTCTACCAGTCAGACAGTTAGCTCAGTTAAGCTCTACAGTCAGTTAGTTAGCTCTAGTCAGTTACCAGTTAGCTCTACCAGTCAGTTACCAGTTAGCTCTACCAGTCAGTTACTCTACCAGTAGCTCTACAGTCAGTCAGTTCCCAGTCAGTTACCAGTAGCTCTACCAGTCATCTCTACCAGTCAGTTACAGTTAGCTCTACCATCAGGTTAGCTCTACCAGTCTTACCAGTTAGCCTCTACCAGTCAGTTAGTTAGCTTCTACCAGTCAGTTACCAGTTAGCTCTACCAGTCAGTTACCAGTTAGCTCTACCAGTCAGTTACCAGTTAGCTCTACCAGTCAGTTACCAGTTAGCTCTACCAGTCAGCTTAATAGTTAGCTCGTCCAGTTACCAGTCAGTTACCAGTTAGCTCTACCAGTCTTACCAGTTACCAGTTAGCTCTACCAGTCAGTTACAGTTAGCTCTACAGTCAGTTAGTTAGCAGTTACCAGTTAGCTCTACAGTCAGTTAACTCTACCAGTTCAGTTACCAGTTAGCTCTACAGTCAGTTTACCAGTTAGCTCTCAGTTACCAGTTAGCTCTACCAGTCAGTTAGCCAAGCTCTACCAGTCAGCTTAATAGTTAGCTCTACCAGTCAGTTACCAGTTAGCTCTACCAGTCAGTTACCAGTTAGCTCTACCAGTCAGTTACTCACGTTAAGCTCTACCAGTCAGTTACTTAGCTCTACCAGTCCAGTTTACTACCAGTTAGCTACCAGTCAGCTTAACAGTCAGTTACCAGTTAGCTTACAGTCAGTTACGCAGTTAGCAAGTTTAGATTTAGCTCTACAGTCAGTTACCAGTTAGCAGTTACAGTCTCTACCAGTTAGCAGCTTAACAGTTAGCTCTAGTCAGCTTACCAGTTAGCTCTAGTCAGTTATAACAGTTAGCTGTTTAAGCTGGTTACCAGTTAGTTAACCAGTTTAGCTCTACGTTAGCTACCAGTCAGCTTAACAGTTAGCCTACCAGTCAGTTACCAGTTAGCTCTACCAGTTAGCTACCAGTCAGCTTAACAGTTAGCTCTGCCAGTTATTAAGGGACCAGAGAGTGACAAGAGTGACGATCTAGCATCCTGTTATACCGAGACTTTAAGGGGATTTTAGGAGGATTCCAATCCTAATGTAGAGGATCGAATCGTACAAGATGTCAAGCTGAATTCCATTTCGATCGTTTATACAATCTCTTTGGCGTTCGTGTAATTGTGTTGAATAGGTAATAATAATAATACTTGGATTATCATTCATACGATGATATTAATGTGATAGCTATGTAATATGATGATAGTGGTAATAATAATATTTGTATTTAGCATATATACGATGGTATTGATGTGATAGGTATGTCATAGTAATATAATGATAAAGGTAATAATGATATTTTGATTTTTTATTATCCTATAGACCTTTCAGCTTTGACCGGAGTAATATCACAAATATAGGCCTAGATGCTTCGGATTCATCGATAAAATATTTACGAATTATAAGTATGGTATATCGACTTTTCAGAAAACTTTTAAGATCGAAGCTATTAAGTAATTTTAACTATATTTTTTTACACCTAATGCCCCCTCCCAAACACACACATATATATGATTAGACATAATAATTTATTGTAGAACATATTAAGTAACTCAACAATAATATTACACCTCAATCACCCCCACCCCCTCCAAATGTACACACAAAATTTATGATTATATACAAGTATATAATATTTCTTTAATGGAGGTTATTACACGTCTACTATAATAATACTCCCAAATCTCCCCTTACGTAACACAAAATTTAGATAATAAACTTACAATAATGATACACCTAAACCGCCTCCCACAATATATACACATACACACCCACAAAGTTCACATCATTCTATATACAATATTTCTTCAGTGGAATCTCTTCAGTGATTCTACTATAATGATACTTCCTGTTCCATTCGAGGTCTTTGCTTTATTCGTATTGTCATGACCAATTTAGATTGTGAGTACGAGGTCAAAGTTCATTGACGTGTTAGTATTTTACATATCTGGGTCTTTTATCCCTGCCATAGAGCTGGTACTTACTGCCTCTGACACAGTACATTCAAGGGACAAGATCGCGACACGCCAACCACTTCATTCCGAATGCAGTAAATGTTGGATATGTAATGATAAGTACATACGTTCCTTGTTTGTATTGGTATGGAGGGAAAGAAAAGAGGGAGGGAGGGAGGAAAGGATGAATGGATGGATGGATGGATGGAGGGAGGGAGGGAGGGAGGAAAGGAGGGAGGGAGGGAAGGAAGGAAGGAAGGAGGGAGGGAGGGAGGGAGGGAGGGAGGGAGGGAGGGGAGGGAGGGAGGGAAGGGAGGGAGGAGGGGGAGGGTAGGGAAGGGTAGAATAAGGGAGAGAAAGAAGAACGGAAAAGTGAAAGAAGCGAAGGACGAAGGAAGAGGAAGGATAAAGGGATGGAGGATGAGAAAGAAAAGAGAGAGAAAGGGAAAGACAGAAGGAAAGATGGATGAATGGAGAGAAAACGAACAGAAAATATTAAATCATTAACCAAAAAGTTAATGAAATGTATCAAATAAATCCACAAAGACGAATAGCGAAGAGAATCACTCCTCCATTGACGAGGGTCTCCAGATGCAATACAACCGGTATGTCATCAGACCACCACCAGCTGATCTAGCTTAATTGAAGCTCTATAACCCCCTGTGGCTTAATATACATTCTAATCACACAGCCACCTCACACGCGGACAGCATCTCTCAGGATATATACAGCATTAACTAACACTGCCCTTAGGTATTTAGTAGAAGCTTTTTAAAGATCAGGTTTCGTGGGTTCTGAGCCTCTGACATTCTCCAGCAGGGCATGTTGAGTGTGGAAAGGGCTGAGTGAGCAGGTTCGAAGTGCACGGGGTTCGAGTGTGGGTCTTTATTTGGGGGAATGTTTCGTAAGAGAAAGTGTGTGTTTGATTATTGTTATTATTGTTGTTGTTGTTGTTGTTTTTTGTTGTTGTTTGTGTTTGTTGTTGTTGTTGTTGTTTGCTGTTGTTGTTGTTGTTGTTGTTGTTGTTGTTGTATTATTATTGTTATTATCATTACTGTTATTATAATTATGATTATTATTATTATTGTAATGATAACAATTATATTAATCATAATTATTTTCATTATCATTAATGGTGATTATAAGAATAAATCAGAACAAATTAGCTAGACAATATAGCAGATCAATAACAGATTATACCAGATCGTAAACAAATAAATATTTCATTGAGGGAATATTCTAACAAAAGAAAATAGTTTTACTTATGAGATAATAAGTAATGTAACTATCAAGTGCTGTTAAAGCTATTCCTAAGTATGTCATTATAAAACCCAACCTTCCAGATTCACTCATACATCTATTAATTCTCGACCTATTAAACTTTTTCCCAAAAACTTACAAAATAAGCCAGTTCATCTTAAATGCATTCACAACAGCAGTTTAATCGTGCCTTT
>NW_020869036.1:157977-160477 GCF_003789085.1 Penaeus vannamei | reverse complement strand
ATTTTTAGTGTATATGTATTTTTTCGCAATTCACAATTCCTCCATTTTTGCGAAACTTGTATGTAATACTATTGTTTTATTTTTGCTTCATCTCTCAGTTTTCAGTGTAAAGATATACTTATCTGTCATTTTTTGAATTGCCATTGGATTTATATAATTTCAGCTTTTCACTTTTTTTTTATATTATGATTATGCAGCGATAATATTTTTTTTCTTTCTCTCTTTTCAGGTAAGTTTTGCCTCAGAAACCTTTTCCAGCAGCAGTCAGTTCCCCAAGTCACGTGGTAAGCACAACCACAAGCTGTTTTTTTCGTTGTTTTTCTTCTTTTCTTTCTTTCTTTTTCTTTCTTTTCTTCTTCTTCTTTTTCTTCTTCTTCTTCTTCTTCTCTCTTCTTCTTCTTCTTCTTCTTCTTCTTCTTTCTTCTTCTTCTGTTCCTCCTCTTCTTCTTCTGTTCCTCCTCTTCTTCTTCTTTTTCTTCTTCTTTCTTTTCTTTTCTGTATTTGAAATGCTCATTAGCGGAATTGGCTCATAGGCTCGTTTGGACCTCGTTTAGACTCGTTTCTCGGTGGGGGCAAGGGGGGGGTCGACGGGAAGGGGCGGGGAGAGGGAGGGGTGTGTGGTAGTGTGGTTGGCGTTGGTGGTTTGGTTGGCGGGGGCGGGTAAGGGGGAGGGTGGAGGGGAGGAAGGTGCGGGGCGGTTTGTAGGGGGAGGGAAGAGATAGATGGGAGATAGGAGAGAAAAAAGAGTGATGGCGAGGGGAGGAGGAGGGAGGAGAGGGAGAGGGAGAGGGAGGAGATGGAGAGGGATAGATAGATAGGGAGGAGGGAGAGGAAGAGAGAGAGAGAGAGAGACAGACAGACAGACAGACAGAAAGAGAAAGATAGAGAAAGGAGAGGGAGAGAGAGGGCCAAAAAGAAAGAAGAGAGCGCGCGCGCGCATTCAGTCGCAGCAGCGATCGCCTCGTCTCACCACCGGCTCGAGTTTCATGAGCTTATGACGTCACGGTACTTACGCCGGCCAGCTCGGGTGGCAGTGATGAGTGTCACATAAAGTCCGCCTATGATGGGGATGTTGGGGGCATTGTGCCGCATGACAAGCCTCGTATGTCTGCCCGGGCGTCAAGGCAGGAGGCGCGGGTGTCGAGTGATTAGCTTTCGTCTCCATTTTCTCTCTCTGGTTCTTCTTCTTCGTTAAAGGTGGGTTGGTGGTTATGGGGATAGAGGAGGAGGGGGGAGGTGGTGGTGGTGATGGTGGTGGGGGGAGGTAGAGGAGGTGGAGGTGGAGGAGGAGGAGGAGGAGGAGGAGGAGGAGGAGGAGGAGGAGGAGGAGGAGGAGGAAGGAGGAGGAGGAGGAGGAGGAGGAGGAGGAGGAGGAGATGGAGAAGAAGAAGAAGAAGAAGAAGAAGAAGAGAAGAAGAGAAGAAGAAGAAGAAGAAAGAAAAAGGGAGAGAAAAAGAAGAAAAGAAAGAGAAGAAGAAAAAGAAGAAAAAGAAAAAGAAGAGGAGGAGGAGGATATGGGATCTGTCAAGCGTCAGGACTATTTTTAGAATCATGCAATCTCCGAGGGCTTTGAAGTCGCGCCCCCGTTTGCATACAGCTTGCAGAGTCACACTCCTCGGTCCTTCGTCCAAGCAACCGAGAACGTGCTGGATTACGTTCCTTGGGGGGGGGGGGGGTTGAGGGGGACTGGGGGGACTGGGGGGGTTGAGGGGACTGGGGGACTGGGGGAGTCATGAGGCGTGAGGAACGGGAGCGGCGAGGAATGAGGAGAGGGTATAAGGGGGAGGAGGGGGGTATCTATGGAGGGGTTTGTAGAGGGGCATCAGAGGGAATGGAGGGCGTCGAAGGATAGAGACAAGAGGGTATCCAAGGAGGGCACTACGAGGGGCCTATAATGAGCCTCACTAACAAGAGGAGGAGTTAAAGGAAAGAGGGAGAAAAACGAGGAGGTTTTCTCTCTCTCTCTCTCTCTCTCTCTCTTCTCTCTCTCTCTCTCTCTCTCTCTCTCTCTCTCTCTCTCTCTCTCTCTCTCTCTCTCTCTCTCTCTCCGGGACACCCTCCAGGAGGCGTGGCGGGCATTCACAGCGGCGTCCCAGCGGCAGGAGGGACGTCGCCCAAGGTGGTCAGGAAATAGGAGAACGGTTAGCGTAATTGCAGGCCGGGAAACCATGTTAGGGGGAACAACAGGAGGGTGCGAGGGTATTGAATATTACATGGGGAAGGGGCGGGAGGGAGAAGGAGGGAGGCAGACGGAGGGATCTTATGAGGGGAAGGGAAGGGGGGGGTAGCAGATGGAGGGATCTTGTAAGGAGGGAATGAGGAGGAGGGAGAAAGGAGGGAGGTAGGCGGAGATCTTATGAGGGAAGGGAGGAGGAGAAGGAGGGATCTTGTAAGGGAGGGGATGAGGGAGACAGGAGGCAGAGGAAGGGGTCTTGAAAAGGCATGAAGTGGAAGGATCGAAGGGTGCTGTTAAAGGTGAGGAGAGGAGGAGAGGAGGAGA
>NW_020869036.1:147977-152977 GCF_003789085.1 Penaeus vannamei | reverse complement strand
GAGTCGCGTTTCAGAATCACCCCCCCCCTCTACCCCTTTAAAAAAAAAAATGACGACAGGGTGTATCTGCGGCGCCCCTTCGCTACCGTTGAGGATTCGCTGTTATCCTTCTACCGTTATTTCGTCTTTCGCCCCCTCTTCTTTTCGTTTTTTTTTTCTTTTCTTTTCTTTTCTTTTTTTTCTTTTCTGTTTTTTTTTTTCTTCTGTTTGTCTCTTTATGTATATTGCTTTCTCTTTTTTTTCTGCTTCTTCCTTTTTCTTTCTTTCTTTCTTTTTGTTCTTAATGCTTTTTGTCTTTTTATTTATCTATCTATCTGTCTCTCTCTATCTATTTCCCCCTCCCTCCCTCCCTCCTCCCTCCCTCCCTTCCCCCCTCCTTGCCATCTCACCCCCCCCCCCCGCCTCCCTCATGTCTCAAAGTCTCTGCCTTAGAGTGGTGGCACTCCTTACCTCCGATGGCTTTATTAGGAGTGCCTAAGAGTGCCTCCTGAGTGCGAGTGAGCGGCGGAAGTTGAAGTAGGCGCAAGAAGGTCGGTTCTTACGCCCCCCCCCCTGCCCCCTCCCTCCACTCCCTCCTCCCCCCTCCCTTTCTCCTACCTTCTTTCGCCTCCCCTTCTCTTTCCCTTTCTCCTACGTCCTTCCCTCTTCCACCTTCCCTCTCTTTCTCCTACCTTCTTCCCCTCCCCTTCTCTCTCCCTTTCTCCTATCTCTCCTTCCCTCTCCCGGCCTCCCTTTCTCCTTCTTCCTTCCCTCTCCCCTCTCCCTTTCCCCTACCTCTTTCCCCCTCCCCCCTCCCCCCTCTCCTTGAAGTTTGTAGGTGCCTTGGAGGTGCTTGCTGGCGGGGGTAGGGGTAGGGCAGGGGGGGACTGGTGTATTTATTGTTGGTGCTATGTTGGTGGAAGGGGGGAGGGTGGGAGAGGAGGGAGGAGGAAGGAGGAGGAGGGACGGAAAAGGAAAGAAGAGGAAGCAGGGGTGAAAAGAGAGGGAGGAGGAAGGAGGAGGGAGGGACGGAAAAGGAAAATAGGAGAGAAACAGAGAGGGAGCGAGGGAGGGAGGACAGACTAGATAAAAAAGGAATGGGGGAAGCCAGTGACAAGAAATCCACCTCCTTTTTCATGTCTTTTCTCCTTATCTTTTTTCCTTGTCCCCTGTCTCCTCTCGCCTGCCCTCTTCCCCCCTGTCTCGTACCTTTTACCCCTCTTCTGCTATCCCGTCTCACCTCTCCCCCCTTCCCCGTCTTCCCTTCTTCCCCTCCTCCCTCCTCTCCCCTCTTCTCCTTATCCTTCCCTTCCCCCCTCCTCTACTTCCCTCCTTCCTCCCCTCTTCCCCCCCCCTCCTCCCCTCCACCTACTCCTCACCTCCTCCTACTCCCCCCTCTTCTCTCCATCCCTCCCCACCCACCGTCTGCCCCCCCCCCCACCGCCCCACCCCTAACCCGTGGGAATCTTCGGCCGCTATTACCTCGTTCGGGAAAATAAATAAAAGATGATAACAGTGGCAAGGAGGAAGGAGGAGGGAGGAAGGAGGAAGCCGGACCCGGGCCAGGGGCGTCACAGCCTCGTGACGCGGGGATGCTCCCTCTTGGCAGGTTCCCCTCTCTCTTCTCTCTTCTTATTCTCTCTTATTCTCTTCTCTTTCTCTTCTCTTTTTTCTCGTTTTTTTCTATTTTTTTTTCTCTCTCTTTCTCTTTTCTTTCTCTCTCTCTCATCGTCTCCCTTTCCTGATGGAGAAGCAGATTGGATGGGAGGGAGAGAGGGAGGAGAAGGAAGGGACATGGAGGAAAAAAGAAAAAGAAAGAGAAACAATAAGAAAAGGAGAAGAAGAGGAGGGGGGAGAGAGGAGGAAGAGTAGAACACAGGGAAAAGAAACGATTAAGAAAAGAAAAAGAAAAAAAAAAACGAATAAGAAAGAAGAAGAGGAGGAAAGAGAGGAGGAAGAGCAGGACACAAGGAAAGGAGGAGAAAGGAGTAGAGAGGAGCAAGTTCTCTCCCACGGCGCCAGCACTCCCGCTTAATTTTTCTTAATTCGTCTCCCAATGATAAGGCGCGGGCGTCTCGTAATCACCTCCGTGGGCGTTTTGAGCGTGGGGGGGGGTGGGTGGGAAGGTGTGATTATAGACTATTGGATCCGCCAAAAGCACGGGACGAGGTGCAATTTGCGATCTCCGTTGTGCATACAAGATGGCGTGGGATCGACTCCTGGGGCGACCTTTTCCGTCAGTAGTTTTTTTTTTTTCTCTCTCTCTCGCTCTCTCTCTCTCTCTCTCTCTCTCTCTCTCTCTCTCTCTCTCTCTCTCTCTCTCTCTCTCTCTCTCTCTCTCTCTCTCTCTCTCTCTTCTCTCTCTCTCTCTCTCTCTCTCCTTCTCTCTCTCTCTCTCTCTCTCTCTCTCTCTCTCTCTCTCTCTCTCTCTCTCTCTCTGTTCTCTGTTGTGGGGTTTGTTTTGTCTCTTGTTTGTTTCTTTTTTTTTTGGGGGGGGAGGGATTTGTATCTTCTTTGTTTCTTTTTGGGGTATTTTTCTGTCTTTTTGCTCCTTTTTTCGGTATTTTCTCACAATTTTTCCCTTTATTCGGGGTTTGTTTCTTTCTTCTTTGTTCCTTATTTTGGGTATTTTGTCTCTTCTTTGCTCCTTATTCTTGTTCCCTGTTTCGGGGTCTATTTTCTCTCTAATTTGCTTCTTCTTTGGGTATTTTCTCTCAAATTTTCCCCTTTTTCGGGGTTTGTTTCTCTCTTCTTTGCTCCTTTTTCGGGTATTTTCTCTTTTTTCTGCTCCCTTTTTTGGGGGGTATTTTCTCTTTCCTTTATTGGTTATATTTCTGCGAGATAATTGCGTTTTGCGGTTTGCGTGAGCGCGCGGCGTGCGGACAATATGTATATTCGCGTGAGGTTTTGTGTGTTCTGCGACCCCCGCTAACTACCCTTTTCCCTTCCCGTTTTCTATGCGTTTTTTTTTAATTGCGTTTTCTTTCGTATTTAAAACTCAACCGGTGGGAAAATTTAGGTCATCGTTTTTTTTTTTTTTTTAGATTTTTATGGCGTGTCTGCATTTTTATCCTAATTGGTGATTTATATATTTATTTTTCCTGCTTTTCTATTCTTTTGTTTTTTATTTTTTTTTTTTTTTTTTTTTTTTTTTGTCTTTCTTCTTTTTTCTTTTTTCTTTTTTTTTTCTTCTTCTTCTTTTATTGGCCATTTCCTTGAATGTGATATCCGTTGCGCGAAATTAGATCGAAGGACGAATGCAGGTCGGCCGGGGGGGAGGGGGGAGGGGGGAGGGGGGGAGGGGGTGGATTGCGTGGGGAAGGCTAAAGCGTTGGAGACATTTCGGTTTTTAGGTTATTGTTTATTTGTTTCTTTGTTTATTTGTGTGTTTTGTGTTAATTGTCGTTTTTTAAAGGTATTTGGGTTATTGTTATGGTTGTGGTCGTCGTTTTGATCATGATTATGATTAATAATAGTTGTATTAATGTTAGTAATGGTATTATCATCTTTTTCATTGTTATTGTTTTTTTTTGTTATTTTTTTTTTTTTTTTATGTTATTATTATTTTTTATTATTTATTATTTATTTATTATATTATTATTATTATTATTATTATTATATTAATATTAATATCATTATTATTGCTCATCGTATATTTTAACAATACGTTTTATATTTCGCGCCCTGTTTGGGGGAAGATGAAGGGGTGGTGGAAAAAAGTGGGGGGGGGGGTGGAGAGAGTAGGAAGGAAGGAGGGGATGCAAGAGATGGGAGAAAGGGGAGAAAGGGGGGGAGGGGTTTGAGGAGGAAATAGGGGGAAGAGGAAGGTGGGAAGGGCAGGTGGGGGTGTGGGGTAAGGAAATGGGAAACGGGGGATGATGGGGGAGGGGGGAGTAGGGAAAGGAGGAGGGGGAGAAAGGGGAGAGGGGTTTGAGGAGGAATAGGGGGAAGGGCAGGTAGGGGTTGTGGGTAAGGAGTGAGGAAATGGGAAAACGGGGAGGGGGGGGGGTATTTTGAAAATAGCTGTGTGGTCTTGATAATGGGTATTTTGAATTGTCTTCTGTGCCTTTAATGTCACCCCTTTATGAGCTCTTTCTTCCACCTGTTCGTCTCATTCGGTCCTATTGTTTTTTTGTCCTCGTTATCTCTCTTTTCTTTCTCTCTTTCTTTCTTTTTTATTTCTTTCTTTCTCTCTCTCTTTCTCTCTCTCTCTCTCTCTCTTTCTCTCTCTTCTCTCCTCTCTCTCTCTCTCCTCTCTCTCTCTCTCTCTCTCTCTCTCTCTCTCTCTCTCTCTCTCTCTCTCTCTCTCTCTCCCTCTCTCTCTCTCTGGGAAGGACGTAAAGAGAAATAGGAAGATGGAGGGGGAGAGGGAGGTTAGGAGGGGTAGTTTGGGGAGGGTGGGGGGGGTGAGTGAGTAGCATCGTCTAGTCGTCTTGGTCGTCGTCGTGAAAGGTCGTGGAGGAGGTAGTTAATTAATCGTCTTTTGTGTGGTGGTCAAAGAGGGGTGGGGGTGGGGTGGGGGTTGGGGTTGGGGTTGGGGGGATGCTGACTGTTCCTTTGGTCGTCTTGTGGGATTTTTGTTGGGGGGGAGGAGGTCGTCTTTTTTTGCGGGGGGGGGGGGGGTCGTCTTTTTATGCGAAGGGGGGGGTTGAGGGGTCGTTGGGTCTTGATTAGCAACAGGTGAATGTTTTTTTGTTTGTTTTTTTGTCTTTACTCGTTTTGTTTTTGTTTTTGTCGTGTCTCGTTCGTTGTTTCAATCGTGTTGTGTTTCTTTGTCTTTACTTTTCTTTTTTCGTTCTTTTTTTGTGTGTCTCTTTTCATCTATCTCTTCCTTCTTTGCTACTCTCCTTCCCTTCCTCCCTCCCTCCCTTCCTCCTATCCCCTCCCCTCCATCTTCATCTCCTTTCCCTTCCCTCCCCCTACCCCCTCTTCTCCTTCCTCTCCTTCCCCTCCTTTCTTACTCACCCTCCCTTCCTCCCCTTCCGCCTTTTTTATTTCTAATTTTCTCCCCCTTTTCTTTA
>NW_020869036.1:125477-142977 GCF_003789085.1 Penaeus vannamei | reverse complement strand
AGGGATTAAAGACTTGGAGGGGTGGTGGGGGTAAGGATGGGAAGGAGGGAGGGAGGGGGAAGAGGGGAAGGGGAGAGAGATAACAACATCCCACTCCGCTTATCAGAGAAGCAGATGGAGTCGTTGTAATCGCGGGGGGGGGATTGCCTTATCGAGCTGCCATAGAGAGTTTATCGCTTCAGCCGTCAACGGGATGGAGATATCAATGTCACACGGCTGATGTTATTGCCGCCGAGATAAGTGGGAGATCACTACCGTGTCAGCCTCATGGCGACGGGGATGAAGACCTCATGGCGACGGGGATAAAGACCTCATGGCGACGGGGATAAAGACCTCATGGCGACGGGGATAAAGACCTCATGGCGACGGGGATAAAGACCTCATGGCGACCTCATGGCGACGGGGATAAAGACCTCATGGCGACGGGGATAAAGACATTGACCTCATGGCGACGGGGATAAAGACCTCTTGGCGACCCTCATGGGAGGGTAGAGGGATCCTTCTCATGGCGGTTAGGTCTTTGGGATGAAGAGGGACTCATGGTAATTGGTGGTGGGCGTGAGGGTGGCAGCCTCATAGGAGGTGCGAGTGAGAGTGACAACTTCATGGCACTTGTGGGGGATCTTCTCTGCTGGATGGTATGAGTTATTTTGGAAGACGTGATCTTGGTATGAGGAATGAAAGCCTCACGGATACCTGGAATGAGTGGCATCCTCATGATACCTACAGTAGAGAGAAGGTATTACGTATAACTCATAATTGGTATGAGTTGCAGCGGCCGTCCCGTGGTATCTTGTATTAGACAGAAACCAACAGAGTTAACCCCCCAGTAGAGAGAAGGTATTACTCATAATTGGTACGAGTTGCAGCGGCCGTCCCGTGGTATCTGGTATTAGACAGAAGCCGACAGAGTTAAAACACCAACCCCCCACCCCTAACCCCACCCCAGCCCACGAGACCAAATTACCCGACGACGAGGCACGGAGACCCACATCGCATCTGACATAACCTCCATCGCGCTTGACGGATCGAACCCTCTCTCCTCTCCCTCCTCTCCTTCCCCCCTCCCCTCCCTCCCCTCTCTCCCCATCCCCCCTACCACCCCCCTTCAGTACCCAGGGACGAAGGTATCTACCCGAGGGGCTCCCACGCCATCGCCGGGGACGCTCGGTGGATAGATCTTGCGGCGGGAGGAGCGGCGCGAGTGACGGATCGAACCCCCTCTCCCCTCCTCTCCTCGCTTCTCTCCCCTCCTTCCCCTCTCTCCCCCATCCCCCTACCACCCCCTTCAGTACCCGGGGACGAAGGTATCTACCCGAGGGGCTCCCACGCCATCGCCGGGGACGCTCGGTGGATAGATCTTTCGGCGGGAGGAGCGGCGCGAGTGACGGGATGGGACGGCCAAGGAACACGTATGAAAGTCACGGGCGAGTCGCGCGTGATTTATGCGTCCCGCTTATGGCCGTATAAAGCAGCGGCGGCAATTACCCGCTCGGGAGTGTCGGGCGGTGGCCAAGGGCGGGCCATTAGGGGAGGAGGAGAGGTGGGGGTGGGGCGTGGTGGTGGGGTGGGTGGAGGTGGAGAGAGAAGAGAAGGTGGGGTGTGGTGGAGAGAGAGGAGGAGGTGGGGGTGGATTTGAAGGGGGAGAGAGAAGAGGAGGTGGGGGTGGAGATTGAGGGAGAAGAAGAGGAGGAGGGGGTTGGGGTGGATTTGAAGGGGGAGGAGAGGAGGTGGAGATGGGAAGAGAAGAGGTGCAGGAGATGGAAGGAAATAGGCAAGGATTATCTGATTATCTATGATTTTATAATCTATAATCTTATGATACCGTTTATATAAACATGTTAAGAAGTGGAGCACAGCGAGGAACAGAGGAGAAGAAGAGAGTACAGCGAGGAACAGAGGAGAAGAGGAGAGAATGAGGCAATGAAGTGAGGAGATGAAGCCGCGGTGAGGGTGAGGAGACAAGGTCGGCGACGCGCGAGGAGATAACTTATCATTACCATCGACCCTCCCCCCCCTCCCTCCTTGATTCCCCTCTCACCCCCTCTTCCCTTTCACGAGATACAACCTGGTGGGAATAGGGTCTCTTTTTCTTCTTTACTCTTTTTTTCTCTCTCTCTGTCTGTCTGTCTCTCTCTCTCTCTCTTCTCTCTCTCTCTCTCTCTCTCTCTCTCTTCTCTCTCTCTCTCTCTCTCTCTCTCTCTCTCTCTCTCTCTCTCTCTCTCTCTTCTCTCTCTCTATCGATCTCTATCAATCTCTATCTCTATATTTTTCTATGTGTTACAATCTCTATCTGTATATCAGTCTCTCCTCTCTCTCCCCTCTTTTTCTTTCTGTTTGCCTGTCTCTGTTTGCCTCTCCCTCTTTCTTTCTTTCTTTATTCCTTCCTATCTCCCTTTTTTGTCTCTGTGTTCGTGTTTATTTTTTACAGAGATGTTTCAGTCATTGCAAAAAGTTAGTAAATTACAAATAAACGAGAAAATAGAAGAAGCAACTCACACACACACACACACACACACACACACACACACACACACACACACACACACACACACACACACACACACACACACACACACACACACACACACACACACATTCAAACACACCACACACACACATTCAAACACACACACACACACATTCAAACACACACACACACACACACACACATACACACACACACATACACACACACACATACACACACACACACACACACACACACACACACACACACACACACACACACACACACACACACACACACACACCACACACACACACACACACACACACACTCACTCACTCACTCACTCACTCACTCACTCACTCACTCACTCACTCACTCACATGTAAATACAGGCAGAAAAGCAGACATAAAACCTTTTAAAAAACGAGTTATTTGCCTCAGTCTTCCCAGGTTGTCGCGACCACCTTTACTCTTACGCCCCCCACCCCCCTCCCCCATCAGGAAGGGTAAGGGTGGGGTGGGGGCAAGGGAGGATAGGGGTAGGGGCGGGGGTGGGGTATTAAGGTATGACAGGTGAATGGAAGCGAAAAGAAGGCGGTAGATTGTGACGTCCAAGATGATGAAAGCAGTTCAGGAACTTGCTTGAATGGGGGCGTCTTTGAAGCAGGGTCGAGGGGGAGGGTGTCGGTAGGGAGGGCTCGAGGGGGGTAGGGAGGAGGGAGGGTAGGGTAGGGAGGAGGGAGAGGGTAGGGAAGGGCGTACACGATAGTGCAGATGGAATTTTATTTGAAGAGAAAATTGGACAGTATGTTTAAAGGGTTTACTTGAAAGATTTTGATATATGTGTTTTTTAAAGTTTATTTATTTTTTCTATTGTGTTTTGTTTATTTCAAGATTTGGAGTGACGTCACTCCACTAATCCATTCAGGATCATAGACGTTCATTCATTCCAGCGAGAAAGTCGAGACAGCGAAAACTGGTATGAATTTGATATATATGTAAAACCGCCATTGTCCGGGGGAGGCGTCTAGATTTTACTAATTTGGAATTAAATTCGTCTTTTTTATTGTCCCGAAGATCTTGTCGCACGGAGCAGGTGCAGCGTCATCCCCCCCCCCAATCCCCCTCCTCCTCCACCCTCCCTGCCACCTGTTTGTAGGCTCCCCTCTTTCTCCACGTTTCCCTTCTCTCATCCCTATCCCTCTCTTCTCTTCCCCTTTTCTCGTCCTCCTCCTCCTCCTTCCCCCTATCCCTCTCCTCTTTCGCACTTTCCCTCCCCTCCATCCCCCCTATCCTGTCCCTCCTTCTCCCTTCCCCTCTCCTCCTTCCCCCTATCCCTCTCCTCCTCCTCTCCAACTCTCTCCTCCTCCTTCCCTCCTTCCCCTCCCTCCCCCACCCACCATCCTCCCAACCCTGTCTTCTTTTCCTCCCAACAATCATTATTATGATTATTCACACTTGCTCGTAGCAAAGCATAAAATTTGCATATATATTAGGGGCGAGAAGCGGCCAAATTGATTTAGTTATGCGAGAAGGAGATGCCCCAGAAGGACGTCGGGGATGCGATGCCGGACGTGATAAATCTATTAACAGACAGACGATGCAGGAGGCGGAGGATTAATCGGCCGGGGGATCTGCCCGGGAGATTTTTTTTTTGTGTGTTGTGTTAGGATTTGGGATTTTTTGGATTTTTTTTTTTTTTTTTTTTTTTTTTTGCCTGGTTTGTGAGGTTTGTTTGGTTTTTCTCTTTTGTGTGATGTAGAAATTGGATTGTTTTTTGTTTGTTTTTGTTTTTTTGTCTTTTGTCCTTGCTTTTGTTTCCTTCTTTCGTCTTTCGTTTAGAGTCTCTTTTGCCTTTTCTTTTATTTCCTTCTTTCTTTTATTGAAGGAAAAGGGAGAAGGGGCGAAGTGAAGGAAGAAGGGTGTGGAGAAGGAATAGAGAGATGGTGATAGGGTGATGAAGATAAGAGAAAGAAAGAAACAATGATAGACAGACAGACAGAATAAGAAATAGAGATAAAGGGAGATAAATGAAGACAGAGAGAATCAGGCACAAAAAGAAAGAGATAAATGGAGTGGAATAGAATTGAAACCCAAGATAATGTCACCAGAGAACAGATAAAAGGGAAAGAGATAAAGAAACAGGAAAAAAGTGACAAAATCAGACACAAAAAGAAAGAGATAAAGAGAGAAGAAAGAGGGCCGCGAGACACCGAGGGCCCCGGAGAGTGCCACCGAGTGCCTCCCGCGCCGTGAGTCAGCCAGAAGTGACGTCTCGAAGGAAGCACGGGGGAGGGGGGGGGAGACGCGAGGAGGGTGAGGCTAAGTACGTGTAGTCGTCCAGTCGAGGGGAGGGAGAGAGGGAGAGAGGGGAGGGAGAGAGAGGGGAGAGAGGGGAGGGAGAGAGAGGAGAGACGAGGGGAGAGAGAGAGGGAGTCGAGGGGAGGGAGAGAGGGGAGAAGAGGGGAGACTTAAGAAGCCGCGGAGAAGTATGGGGAGTTATGGTAGTCGGGCTAAAAGGAGGAAGGGCGTTTGTGTCAGGCAGAGAGATGGTACATGAGCCGTACATGCGTGGACGGTGTACGCACGCACGCACGAATGGGCGCGCGTACGTACATACACATGCTCAAGCACGCGGACGCATATACTCGCACACGCACACGCACACGCACACACATACAGCACAATTTCACACACATTTATTTATTCATTTGTTTATTTATTTATTTATTTACTTATTCACACGATAGCTACTCCTCCAAGGCCAAACCAGTCGATATTTGATCCGCTTTCAATTCCACAACGTCAAGGAAAGAGAAGATGTTGACGCAACAAACGAAAACAAAGCGAGACAAGTGAAAAAAACGGAAAACGGCGCAAAAAACAAAAAAAAAAAAAGAAAAAAGAACATCAAAAAGAAAAAACACTCAAGAGAAGAAGATAAAAAACGAGAAAAAACGCAAAAGCACGACGAAAGCAAACAAACAGACATACGAATGACGCAACAGAACAAAGCTAGAAAACTGAACGAAAGACGACGCAGAAGAAGAAAAAGGAAGAAAAAAAGAAACAACGCATCAAAAAGAAAACCACAAGAAAAAAAGAAATAACAAAACAAAGACGAAAAAACACCACGAAAACAAAGAAACAAACAAACAAATACGAACAACGCAGCAAGACAAATGAAACAAAACGACACAACGAAGGAAAACAAGAAAACAACAAGAAAACAACAGAACAACAGCAAAACGACACAACGAAGAAAAAAAAAGAAAATAACAACAAGAACAACAGCAAAACAGCACAACGAAGAAAAACAACAAAGCAACAAGAAAACAACAATAAGAACAACAGCAAAACGACACAACGAAGGAAGACAACAAAACAAACAAACAAGAACAACAAAAAGCGAATAAGGAAGAAAGAAGAATCGTAAATAAAGAGAGAAGACCCCCGGAAGGGGAAGCGATAAAAGGAGGGAAAAAAATAATCCATCAAGGAGAGCGCCATCAGGGGAAAACGAGGGGAAATGAGAGGAAATCCAGCGGAGTGGGCTGAGGGGAAGGGGAGGAGGGGAGGGAGAGGGAGAGGGAGGAGGGTGTGGAAGGGAGAGGGGAAGGGTGGAGGGGAGGAGAAGGAAGGGGTGGAGGGAGGAGAAGGAAGGGAGAGGGAGAGGGGTGGAGGGCAGGGAGGGAGAGGGGAGGGAGGAGAAGGAAGGGAGAGGGAGGGGGAGGAGGGGAGGAGAAGGGGGGAGAGGGGAAAGGGTGGAGGGGGAGAAGGAAGGGGTGGAGGGAGGAGAAGGGAGGGACAGGGGAAGGGAGAGAGAGAGAGGGTGGAGAAGGGAGGGGGAGGGGAAGGGGTGGAGGGAGGAGAAGGAAGGGAGAGGGGAAATGGATGAAGGGGGGAGGGGGGAGGGGAGGGATATAGTAAGAGAAGGACGAGAGGGAAGGGGTGGGAGGTTGAGAGTGATAGGGAAGGGGAGGAAGGGAGGGGAAGAGGAAGTGTAGAGTGATAGGGAAGGGGGAGGAGGGGAGGGAGAGGGGAAGAGAAGGTAGAGTGGGAGATATAAGGAAGGAAGGAGAAGAGGGGAAGGGGAGGAGGAGTGGGGTTATAAAAAGATATAGGAAGGATGAGAGGAAGTGGGGAAGGGGAAGGGGATGGAGGAGAGAGGAGAGAGAGGTGAAGGGGAAGAAATATGGAAGGAGGAAGAGGGGTTAGGCTAGAATGAGGGGAAATGTACAAGAAGGGGCATAAGGAAGGAGAGGAGGCGGGAGGAAGGAGGACGTAGAGGATGGAGGAAGTGATAAAGGGAATGAGAGGAGGGAGAAGCCGAGGAGGAAGGGGAAATGAGAGAAGGAAGAAGGGAAAGATAGAAAGAGGAAGAAGGGAGAGGAATGGTGAACAAAAGAAGGAAAAAAAAACAGTATGGAAGACAGAGAAGTATGGGAGTGACGGAACGAAGGAGAAACATGGGAATTAAAGAAGGAAAGAGAAGACATATGAATGGAAGAGAAGAAAGAGAAAAGGAAAAAGAAATGTACGAGGGAATAAGGAGGAAAAGGAAGCTCAGGACATAATAGAAAAGGGGAAAGGGGAAAGAGGAAGGAGGGGAAGACAGGAGAATGGAAGAGAAAAAAGAAAAAATTTAAGGGAAAGAAGGGAGAAGAAGGAGCGCAGGACCTAAGAACAGAAAAGGGGAAAGGGGAGAAAGGGGAAGGAAGAAGGAGGTGAAGACAGGAGAATGGAAGAGGGGACGGAGTGAAGGAAGCTGGGGGGGGGGCACACCATCAGGAAGGCTGCCGCTATATATTATCGCGATAATGACCACGCAGGCCAACCTGTCTCTTGACCCCCCCTCCCCCTCCTTCCCCCGGAGAGATTGACACCCCCCCCCCCTGGAGAGAGAGAGGCACTCCCGAAGGGCACGTCGTCCCTCTCGAGGCTCCGGGAGAAGGCGATACTTAAGGGATCTGTGTTGGTGGTTACTGTTCCCTTCTCCCTCTTTCTTTTTTCTCCTTCTCTTCTCGTCTCTTTATCTTTTTTTTTCTTTTTCTTTTTCTTTTTTTTCTTTCTTTCTTTCTTTCTTATTCTTCTTTTTTTTCTTCTCTCTCTTCTCTCTCTCTCCCTCCCTCTCTTATCTCCCCCTATTCCTGTTACAATAACCATCACTTCTGTTGGATCAAGATAAATCTAACCCCCTCCACCCACACCTTACCCCTTCCCCCCTTCCCCTCTTCCCCCTTTCCTCACCCCCTCACACCCCCCTCACCCTTCCCCCGAGGAGATGGAAGGCTGGCAAAGATTTTAAAGCTCCACCCCCCTCTCCCCCTCCCCTCCCCCACCTCTCCCCCTCCCCTGTCAAGCCAAGATGACCAGGGGACTGCAATATTTCAGCTTCAGCGCCATGTCCTTCTTCCCTCCTCCTCTCCTCTCTCTCCTCATTTTCCTACTTTACTCATCTTCCCTTACTCACATCTCTCCTTGTTATCTGTTCTACTCGTCTTCTTCTCTCTGACTCTCATCTCTTTCTCTTTCTCTCTCTCTCTCTCTCTCTCTCTCTCTCTCTCTCTCTCTCTCTCTCTCTCTCTCTCTCTCTCTCTCTCTCTCTCTCATAGCTCTTCCTCCACCTCGTCTCTCCCTCTCCCCACGTTCCTAATACACCTCCTCTTCTTCTTCCTCCTCCTTCTCTCTCTCCTCCTCCTCCCTCCTCCCCTTCCTCCTCTCCTCCTCCTCCTCCTCCTCCTTCCTCCATCCTCCTCCTCCTCCTCTCCTCCTCCCTCCTCCCCTCCTCTCCATCTCTCCTCCTCCTCCTCCTCCTCCTCCTCCTCCTCTCAGGCCACCCGGTTTGTGCACTTGATTAACGGCGCCTCAACAGATGGCGTTGCTCGTCCCCCGTGATCGGTTGTGGTTCGGAAATCCGGGATGAGGACAGGAGGAAGAAGACGAAAAGGAAGACGATTTTTTTTCCTTTCCTTGTATTTTTCTCTCTCTTTCTCTCTTCTTTTTTTGCATTGCTCTACTTTTCGTTTTTTTTTTTTCTTTTTTTCTTTGTTTGTGTACTGTCTCCTTTTTTTTTTACAAAGAAAAAGGAAAAAAGAAGAAAAAAAGAAAAAACGAATACGCTCTATCCTTGTTAAAGTAAAAAAAAAAAAAATCTTATCTCTAAGATATAAGAAATATCTTTCGGGTGTTGCCCAATCTTCCCATCAAATAAGGGGAAGGAATGATGTGCTTCCCTTCACTTAAATAAAGAGGGGAAAAAAAAACTCAAGATGTGCTCTCAGCTCACATCATTTCAGCCAAGTTGTTAATTAGCAGGTTCATGTGACGTTATCTGGGTAACGAATGACGTCATTAACGAACTGAAGTGCAGGACGAGATAATAAGAGTTTAGGATCTCTCTTTAAAAATTTCCCCCGCAAAGATGTAATAGATATTTGATGTTTATGAGTGTTGGCTGAGGTGAGGTCTTTCTCTCTCTGTTATTTTTTCTTTATTTTCTTTTTTTCTCTTTATTTTTTCTTTCTTTTCTTTTTTCTCTTCTCTTTTTTTTCTATCTCTATTTCTCTCTCTTTCTCTCTCTGTCTTTATTTTTCTCTTTCTTTTTCTCTTTTTCTCTTTTTTAATCTTTCTCTTTCTTTTTCTCTCCTTCTCTTTTTTTCTATCTCTATTTCTCTCTCTCTCTCTCTCTCTCTCTCTCTCTCTCTCTCTCTCTCTCTCTCTCTCTCTCTCTCTCTCTCTCTCCTCTCTTCTCTCCTCTCTCCCTCCTCCCCTCTTCTTCCCAGCTCGTCCCTCCTCCTATCCTCCTCCCATACTCTCCCCCTCCTTCTCCTTTCCTCTCCCCTCTCCTCCTCCCTTCTCCCTCCTCTTCCCTCCTCTCCTCCCTCCTCTTCCCCTCCTCTCCTCTCCCTCTCCCTCCCTCTCTCCCTCTCTCCTCTCTCGAAGCTGCGCCGTCGCTATTACTGCTTGTTTATGAACTTAATATTACGCTGACTGGATGGTAAGGGAAGGGGGAGGGAGAGGGGAGAGGGGAGGGGGAAGGGGGAGGGAGAGGGGGAAGGAGGAGTTGGGGGTAGTGATAGAAGTATGCGGGATGTGAGGAATAGAGGAGGGGGGGAGAGGTAGGAGGGAGGAGGGAAGGGGAAAGAAAGAGGGTAAGAAGAAGGGAAGGGAGGGGAAGCAGAGATTGATGGGGAGAGAGGGAAGGAAGGTATAGAAGAGAAGAGAGGAAAGCGGGAGAAAGAAAGAGAAAAACGAGAGGCAAAAAGGAGGAGAGTGCTAGAAAGAAGGGGGAGGAAGGGGGAGAATAAAGCAGAGAGAGAGGGAGACAGACAGACAGAAGACAGAGACAGAGAGAAGGAGTAAATGAGAGAGAATGAGAAAGAAGGAGAAGATGGGAGAGGAGAGAAGACAGACAGACAGACAGACAGACAGACAGACAGACAGAGAGTAAGGGTTAGACACGGAGGAGGAGGAAGAGAAGGAAGAGGGGGGATGCCCTCAGAGAAATCTTGGTGGGAGAGGAAGTGGTTTCCAGCGGTGGCTTGGTGGAAGGGTTGTGGTGCCGCGGGGAGGGAGTGCCTGGCTCCGTTTTTTAGGTTGATGCCAATATGGATCGACTTTTTAAGATTTTGATTTTATTCGCCTGTTTAATTGTTTAATTGTTTTCGCGTTATGGTTATTGTTGTGCGATTTGTTTGAATTCATTTTCATTTATTTTATTTGTTATTGTTATTCCTGCTGTTATTATTGTTATTTATTATTATTATTGTTGTTGTTATTGTTATTTATTATCAATATTATTATTGTTATCATTACTATTATTATCGTTACCGTCATTTACTATTATTATTATTATTATTATTGTCATCATCATCATCATCATTTATCACTATTATCGTTTATTTATTACTTTATTTTGCATTAATTTCGCGGATATATCTGCAATATCCGAAATGGCATTAAGAGAAAAAAGCTCAATCCTCTTTCCTCTCCTCCTCTCCTCCTCTCTTTCTTTTTTTCCCCTTCGGTTCCCACGGCTGAGTCGAGATGGGATAATTCCCAGCCTCGTCAGGTCATTTCGGAGGTATTCCAGACGCCAAGGTCAACCTCAAGGTCACGTGTGCCTCCGGCTGCTTGGCTCTTGGGGTTTTTCCTCTCTGTCTCCTTTTTGTTTCGTTTTTTTTTTTCTTGGTCTTTTTTCGATTATTTTTTCTTGTCCTTTTTTCGATTATTTTTTTTTCTCTTTGTCTGTTTCGTTTTTTTTTTTTTTTACTTTTCTTTTTTTCTTGTCCTTTCCTTCAATTATCTTTTTCTTTTCTTTGTCTCTTTCTTTCTTTCTTTCTCTCTTTCTCTCTTTCTCCCTTTCCGTCTCCCTCTTTCTCCCTTTCCTTCTCCCTCTTTCTCTCTTTTCCGTCTCCCCTCTTCTCCCTTTCCATCTCCCTCTTTCTCCCTCTCCGCCCCCAATTAACACAACGTAGAAGAAACGGAGCGAGGATATCAAGGGTGACCAAAGCGGTGTGTGTTCCCTGACCAATCGGACAGCAATAATAAAGCTGTGACATTGAGGGAGGGAGGGAGGGGGAGAGAGGGAGGGAGGGGAGGGAAGGTGGGTATGAGGGAGGAGGTTGGGGGAGAGGGTGGGAAGGGAAGGGAGGGAGGGTGGATAGGAAGGAGGGAGGTGGAAAGAGGGAAGGGAAGGGAGAGGAGGGTGGATAGGAGGGTAGAGGGGGAGAGGGAGGGAAGGACTGGGTGGGGGAGAGCGAGGGAAGGAGAGAGAGAGAGAGAGAGAGAGAGAGAGAGAGAGAGAGAGAGAGAGAGAGAGAGAGAGAGAGAGAGAGAGAGAGAGAGAGAGAGAGAGCGAGAGAGAGACGAGAGCGAGAGAGAGAGAGAGAGAGAGAGAGAAGAGAGAGAGGAGAGCGAGAGAGCGAGAGCGAGAGCGAGAGAGAGAGAGAGAGGAGAGAGAGAGAGAGAGAGAGAGAGGAGAGAGGAGCGAGAGAGAGCGCCCCATCGCCCCAGAGCCAATATTGTGTTTCCTCCTCGGTGCCCCACATCCCGGCGGCATCGCGGCGGTATAGACCCAATATCTGTAATATATCCCAGACTATAATACCAAGGTGGGTACAAGATCATAAAGAGCGGTAACGTAATATTCCGCTGAGTGCCACTTGGCTCTTTGGTTCTCTTTGGCTCTCTCGTCTCTCTCGCGTTGGCTCTCCCTCTTTCTTTCTTTCTTTCTCTCTCTTCTTTTTTCTCTTTGGCTCTCTCGCTCTCTCGTTGTCCTCCTCCTCCCTCCTCCTTTCTCCTTCCTCTCTCCTCCCTCCTCCTTCCCTCCCTCCTACCTCCTCCTCCAACAAACCCCCCCCCCTTCTTCACCTCTTACTCCAGCCCGCCGATCCAACACCTGCACTCACTTACTCTCGACTACCGGTTCCTCTTTGCCATAGACCGTTCCGCAGTTATAAATCTCGCTTTATTGCTTTCCCCTCTTTGCCATCCGTCCGAAAGGCTGTTTGTCTCCCTCCTCCTCCTCCTCCTCCTCTTTCTTCTTTCCTCTCTCTCATTTCCCTTTCTTGGTTATTTCGTTTGTCTTCTTTGTGTGTATTTTTTTTGGTATATATATATTTTTTTTTCCCATTTTCTTTTAGGGTTTTTCTGCTTCTTCTTCGTCTCAATCGTGCTTTTATTTCCTCCTTGTCGTTTTCTTCTTCTCTTCCTCTTCCTCTTTCATCATGCTTTACCTCATTTCCTCTCTTCTTCCTCCCTCTCTTCCTCTTCCTCTTTCATCTTGCTCTTCCTCTCCTTCTTCCTCTCATCATCCTCGGAACTCCTCCTTACCCCTTTTATCTCTCCACTTGCCATCTTTCCTTGGCAAACATTTTGTCTTTATTGACATACTTTATCACCTGTTTTACAACTTCTTCCGTTCTGCTCTCTCTCTCTCTCTCTCTCTCTCTCTCTCTCTCTCTCTCTCTCTCTCTCTCTCTCCTCTCTCTCTCTCTCTCTCTCTCTCTCTCTCTCTCTCTCTCTCTCTCTCTCTCTCTCTTCTCTCTTTCTATCTTATCTATCTATCTATCTATCATCCCCCTCCTCCTCTCTCTTCTCACTCTTTGTCTCTTTCTCTCATCTCTCTCCTATCCTCCCGTCCTTGCTCCTCCTCCCTTCTCTCTCCTCACCTCGCATTTCTCCTTCCCCTCTCCTGTCCTCTCCTCACCTCTCCTCTCTCTTCCTCCTCTCCGCCATTTCAGCCCTCCCCCCTCCCCTTCCCTCCCCTCCCCTCCCTCTCTCCTCGCCATTTCAGCCCTCCCCCTCCCTCTCCCCTCTCCCCTCTATCCCCTCCCTCCCTCCTCCTCCCTCCCCTCCCTCCCTCCCCATCCCTCTCCCCTCCTCATCCTCCCCTCCCCTCCCTCTCCCTCCCTCCCCCTCCCCCTTCTCCCCCACCTGCGCTGCCCTGATATGAACTTCATGGCTCTCGCGGGCGGGCGGAGTGACTCGGGCCTGACTACTTAGTGTCAGCCGCGGGCGATAACTGTTAGTATTATGCTTCTCCTCCGTTTATGGGGACTCCGTATTTCTCTCTCTTGTTTACGTCTGGTTGGGGTTTGTCCTTTCTTCGTTTTATTTTATTTTTTTGTGTTTTGTGTTTTCTTTTTTTTTTGTGTGTTTTTGTCTGTATTTCTGTCTTGTTTATGTCTGGTTGGGGTTTGTCCTTTCTTCGTTTTCTTTTTTTTTTGTGTGTGTGTTTTGTCCGTATTTCTGTCTTGTTTATGTCTGGTTGGGGTTGTCCTTTCTTCGTTTTATTTTATTTTTTTGTGTGTGTTTTGTCCGTATTTCTGTGTTGTTTATGTCTGGTTGGGGTTCTCCTTTCTTCGTTTTATTTTTTTTGTTGTGTGCTGTGTTTTGTCGTTTTCTCTCTCTGTTTATGTCTGGTTGGGGTTCTCCTTTCTTCGTTTTATTTTTTATTTTTTGTTTTGTCCGTATTTCTCTCTCTTGTTTATGTCTGGCTGGGGTTCTCCTTTCTTCGTTTTATTTTTTATTTTTTGTTTTGTCCTTTTTTTTGTGTGTGTGTTTTGTTTGTGTGTTTGGAGGTTGAGATACGTGAGATATGGTTTTGATTGGTTGTTTATTTATTTATTACATGTCTTTAACTTGTGTATCTTTATATATATATATATATATATATATATATATATATATATATATATATATATATATATATATATATTTTTTTTCTTTCTTTTTTGTGTCAGTTTCTTCCGCGTTCTCTTTCTTTCTTTCTTCATCTTTATTGTTGTTTCCCCTTTTCATGTTCCCCTCGAGAAAATAATAATGATAATTCCTGGCTCGTTTCCCCTCCCTTTAGCATTTGCTCTGGCGCTCGTTTTCACAATCTCTCGGCGCGAAAAATACGCCCACTTGCATTCCACGCCCGCGCCTTATCCCCCCGCCCGCCCGCCCGCCCCGCCCCGCCCCTCCGTTTAGCGGCGATGGAACTTATCCTTTTGCGGGCGTTTGGCGGCGTTTCCCCTCATTCGCTTACGGTCTTGACGGGGCGGCTCCACGACTTCGGTCTGGTCGGTCTGGGTCCCCTCGGTCGTTCCTTATCCCCTCCTTTATCCCCTCCCTTAGCCCCTCCCTTATCCCCTCTTTTAGCCCCTCCCTTATCCCCTCTCTTAGCCCCTCTCTTATCCCCTCTCTCTTAGCCCCTTGCTTGGTTGTTTTATTTTTCTGTCTTGCTTATTTTGTACTTGTCTTGCCTCCTTCTCCCTCCCCATCCTCCCCTCCTCTTCTCATACACGTACTTTCCTTCTTTCTTTTTTTTTTTTTTTTTTTTTGGGGGGGGGGGTTCTCTTCTGTTTGTTGGTGGTTTTCTGCCTTTTGTTGTGTACTTTTTATTCCTTCATGTCTGTCTCTCTCTCTTTCCGTATTTCCTTCTTTCTTTGTCTCTCTTACCCTCTCTCCTCTCCTCTTCCTTCCCCCTTCCCTCTCATTCCCCACCAAAGCCTCCCTTCTTCCCCTTTTCCTCTCTCTCCACTATTTCTTTCCTGTCTCATCCTCCTCCCTCCTTTCCTCTTCCTCTTCCCTCCCCTTCCTTACCCCCCCCTCCCTCTCCCCCCTTTCCCCTCCCTTCCCCCTTCCCCCCTCTCCAAGCAGTATCCCCAGCACCCCCTCAGCCCACCAGGGAGAGCCGCCCCCCCTCCCCTGACGGCAGCCGCGAGAGTTAACCCTTTCGCTGTTAACTCGGCTCGGGAGAAGGCGTCGCTGCTCCGGTTCTGCGGCGAATGACGGGGACGTAAAAGTTCTTCAAGGGGCGGGGGGGGGGAGGACTTGCGGTTGTAGGAGGGAGAAGGAAGGGGAGGTAAAAGGAGGAGGGGGAGGAGAGGGGGAGGGGGGAGAGGGAGGTAAAAGGAGGAGGGGGGAGTGGGAGGAAGGAGGAGGAGGAGGAGAGAGGAGGGGAGGAGGAGGAGAGAGGAGGAGGAGGAGGAGGAGGAGGAGGAAGAGAGGAAGAGAAGAGAAAGACGAGGAGTAGAAGAAGAAAAAGAGAAGGAAGAGGAGGAGGAAAAGAGAGAAGATCGGAAGGTTTGATCCTTTTCTAAATTTTCTTTTTCTTTCTACTACTTGTTTTTTTCGAATTGGTTTGTTATTTTTTCTCAATTGAAAGGAGGATATTACACTTTGTTTTTTTTTCTTCTTCTTCAGGCGTAGAATTTTATGTACCCCGCCTTTTGACTTCAGTTTGGGAGAAGTCAAGAAAATTACGTTTTTTTTTTTTCTTTTTTCTTTTCCTCTTCGTCCCCGACCCTTACCCTTACCCCCACCCCTCTCCCTCTCCCCCTCCTCCTCCCTCTCCCTCCTCCTTTCCTTGTAAACGGGGGAGGGAGGGGGAGGGGGGAGGATATAGCAGTGACTCCCATGTCTTTAGCAAAAGCTTTTTCTCCCTTTTGTTGTGCTAATCTTTAGTGTCGTAGGCGTGAAGTTCATTATAACTTCGCCGCTCTAAACTTCCGGGCGTGCAAGCCTCATTACGTGGTTCTTGGTTTCGCCTAATTGCAGGACAGCTGGTTGCAGGACCTTCCCTTTGGCACCCCCTCCCCCCTCCCTCCCTCCCTCCCTCCCTCCCTTCCCTCCCTTCCCTCCCTCCCTCCCTCCTCCCTCCCTTCAACGCTCAAAGTCTGTTCTCTTCCGCTTTTGCTTGTCTCTTTCTTTTCTCTTGATTTCTGTTTCTCGCTTTGTTCGGTTGTTCTCTCTCTCTCTCTCTCTCTCTCTCTCTCTCTCTCTCTCTCTCTCTCTCTCTCTCTCTCTCTCTCTCTCTCTCTCTCTCTCTCTCTCTCTCTCTCTCTCTCTCTCTCTCTCTCTCTCTCTCTCTCTCTCTCGGCTTGCTTGCTTGCTTGCTATGAGCAAAACGCTGCAAGCCCAGTTTGTGTTGCCAAGCGTGGGCGTCTGCAGTGGCTGGAGGATGCACCCGGAATTTCCTCTCCTCCTCCTCTTCCTTCTCTCTCTCTCCTTCTCCTCTCCCTTCTCTTCCTCCTCTCCCTTCTCCTTTCCTTCTCTTCCTCCTCTCCCTTCTCCTTTCCTCTCTCTTTCCCCTACTCATCCTCGTCCTCCTTCTCCGCTTCCTCTCTCTTTCCTCCTCCCTTCCTCCTCCTCCTCCTTCCTCCTCTCCTCTCCTCCTCCTCCTCCTCCTCCTCCCCCTCTCCTCCCCTTCCTCCTCCTCCTCCTCCTCCTTCTCTTTCTCTTCCTTCCTCCCCCTCGAGCTTCTTCCTTTCAGATTCTTGTATACGTGCAGTGTTGTGTTGGCCTGGAGATGGGTAAAAGGGGGGAGGGGAAGGGGGGGAGACAAACCGCACCATTATAGCTAGTGGAGGGAAGGGGGGGGGAGAAGAATATGTGGAAGAGGAAGAAGGATAAGAAGAAAGAAAATGAGGGTGTAAGATGAAGAAAGGGAAAGGAGCAAGAAAAAATAGGAAGAGGGGGAGGAGAAGAAGAAGAAGAAGAGGAGGAGGAGGAGAAAAAAAGAAGAAACAGCAATAGTAGAAAGAGAAAAAAAGAGGAGTAGGAGAAAAAAAAATAGGATAGAAGGAGAAGGAAGAAAGTCTGAGGGGGGGGGCGTTGAGGAGGACAAAGGCCCTGTGCATCCTTTTTGTCGCCTTCTGATGGACATTTATTAATTATGAGAGCCTGGAATTGTAGCGGGGAAGACCGGATGTCCGCCCTCTCTTTCTCTATATATTTTTTTCTGGTTAGAATTTTGTGTTTTGTTGTTTGTTTGTGTTGTTTGCGGATTTTTTCTTAGGGTTTTTTGTTGTTGTTTGTTGTGTGTTGTGTTTGTGTGTGTGTGTTGTGTTGGTGTTGTGTTGTGTTTTTGTTGTGTGTGTGTGTGTGTTTTGACTTTAAGGATTTTTTATTGTGGACTTAATTTGCATTTGGTGACAGCTGCTGTTGGGGATGTGATCAGCAAGGGGGGTTGGGGGGTATTTTGGGACGGGGGAGAAGGGGGACGGGGGTGGGAAGGGAGAAGGGGGCGGGAAGGGGAAGGTGGGGGGAAGGGGGGGGGGAAGGAGAAGGGGCGGGAAGGGGGGAGGGAAAGGGAGAAGGGGGCGGGGGGAGAGGAAGGGAGGGGAAGAAGGGGGCGGGAAGGGGGGGAGAGGGAGTGCAAGAGCTACGAAATCTGTCTTGAAAATAAAGAAAAATGTATATTGACGAGTTTTGTTGAAAGAATATCGGCCTGGTGTTCAGAATTTGGGGATTTCTGATAAAAAAAAACTTTTTTTCGCGTTTAATTTTGAAACAGCGAGCATGTAAAAGTTGAGCTGATATCAGAATATTTAAGTAGTAATTATTAAAGTTCCGATAGATGAAAATCAGAAAGAATAACGATTGATGGATTGTAAGCGTAGAAGAGTTGAAAGTAAGAGAGAGAATTTTTTTTTTTTTCGTGACATTCCGACCCGTGTGTAAGTTGTTCCACGCGAGTCACGTCATGGCTGTCACGTGTCACCCGTGTCACGGCTGTCACGCGTCACTGTT
>NW_020869036.1:102977-120477 GCF_003789085.1 Penaeus vannamei | reverse complement strand
CTCTCTTTTTATTCCAGTTACCTACCTTCTCTTTCTCTATTTTTATCAGTAATTCCCCTTCGTGTCTTTCTCAAATCTTCGCTTTTCCTCATTTTTATTATCGTTTTTCCTCGGTTTTCCATTTCTCTAGATTATTATTTCTTCAAGGTGACTTTGATATGTTTTATTATTATTTTTTTTTTTTGAGCAACTTTGTATTTTCTTTTTCGCTTTCGTCTTATTTTTCTTTTAGCTTTTCCGTTGCATTTTCGTAATCTTCCTTGTCTGTTAGCTGTCTGTTTTCATATTGATGTTTTTACCTGTGGATTTTACCTGTGTTTTCTCTCCTTTTTCTTGTTGTCTCTTTCTCGTATTTATTTAATTATTTTATCCGTTTTTTTTCTTTTTTTTTGGCTTTTCTTGTTTTTATATTTATAATTTTTTTTTTTTCTTCATTTGTTCTTTTTATATTTATCATTTTCTTCTTTTTCTTCATTTTTTCTTTTATATTCATAATTTTTCTTCTTTTTTTATTCATTTTTTCTTTTATATTCATCATTTTCTTCTTTTATTCTTCATTTTCTTGCTCCACCGATATCGTAGGTTTCACTCCCCTTATTTTCTGCATTTTTTGTGCTTCTCTTTTCCGCTTCTTTGGTGTGTTGCCGAAGTTTTATTTCATAACTTCCACTTTCCCCTCTCCTCCCCCCCCCCCATTCTCCCCTCTTCCTTTCTTTCATACTCCTTCTCTCTCTCTCCCCTCTCCCTCCATTTTCCCCTCTCTTTCTTTCCACCCTCCCCTCTCTCTCCCCCCATTCTTCCCTCTCTTTCTTTCCACTCCCCCTCTCACTGAGTCCCTCTCCCTCTCCCTCTCTCCCCTCCCTTTATCCTTTCTTCCTCTCCCTTCTCTCCCCTCTCTGTAGTCGGGCGCACCGCTTTGTGTCGCATAGTTATTGAGTTCAATATAAAGTATAGTATGAAGTATTGGTCTCAGTTCCCCTTTCCCCTCACTCCCCCCTCACTCTCCCTCCCCTCCCTCACTCCCCCTTTCCTTGCGCCACCCCTCTCACCTTTCCTCACGCCCCCTTCTCTCCCCCCCTCTCATCTTCCCTCACTCCCCCTTCTCTCCCCTCCCCCTCTCATCTTCTCTCGCCCCCTTTCCTCTCACGCCCCCTTCTCTTCCCCCCCCCTCCTCTCACCTTTCCTCACTCCCTCTTTTCCTCTTTCTCGCCTCTCATCTTCCCTCACCTCTCCCCTGTCTTCTTTCCCTTTCATCTCGTCCCTCTCTCTTTTCCCTCGTCCCCTTCCCTTCCCTTCTGCCCTCCTTCGTTACTTACTGTTCCCCTCTTGCACCCTCCTTCACTCCCCCCTTTTCGTTTCTATTTCTCTTGCTTACAGTCTCTCTCTTCCTTTCCCCTCGCTACGTCCCCCTTTCCTTGTTACCAGGTATCCCTTAGTCTAGATTTTACCCTCCCTTCCCTCCCTTTCCCCCTATCCCTTCAATTTCCCCTCTTCCCACACCTATCCCCTCCCATCTCTTCTTCTGTTCCCCAATTCCCCATCCTCTTCTCTCTCTCTCTCTCTTCCTTTTTCCCCTTTCCTTCTCCTTTCCTTTCTTTCTCATCTTCCTTCCCTTCCCTTGCACTCCCTCCTCCCCTTTTCCCCATCTCCCTCCCCCCCCCCCCCCCCTTAGCCGTCCACTGCATCTACAAAACACCTCGCGTCGATAAGGTTAATCCACGCGGCCATTGGAAGGCGTAAACTCGTCCTTATGGCCTGTTTCCCTAAGGGCGTATGTCGCGTACTCCCGGACCCCCCCAGCGATGATGTCAAGTTGAGGTCGCCGTTGCTTCATTTAAACAGGAATTTAATTTTGATGTTTTGGATCTTGGAGGGTTGGAGGGGGGGGGTTAGGAGGGAGGGGGGGGAGGGGAGTTAGGAGGGGGAGGGTTGGGGAGGAAAGGAAGGAAGGGGGAGGGGGTAGGAGGGAGGGAGGGAGGGAGGGTTGGGGGGAAGGAAGGGAGGGAGGGAGGGGAGGGAAGAGGGAGGGTTGGGGGAAAAGGAAGGGAGGGAGGGGATGGGTAGGAGGAAGGGGATTTGGGTAAAGGAAAGAGGGGTGGGGCAGGGGGAAGGAAGGGGAGGGAGGGGGGGGTAAGGGGCGGAGGGAGGGAGGGGTGTATGCGAAGGCGGGTTTTGACTCGCTTCATTGAGTTTGTATTAAATGAAGGGTTTTTCTTCTCTCTGTTTCTATTTCTCTCTCTTTCTCTCTCTCTCTCTCTCTCTCTCTCTCTCTCTCTCTCTCTCTCTCTCTCTCTCTCTCTCTCTCTCTCTCTCTCTCTCTCTCTCTCTCTCTCCTTCTCTTCTCTTCTTCTCTCTCTCTCCTCTCTCTCTCTCTCTCTCTCTCTCTCTCTCTCTCTCTCTCTCTCTCTCTCTTCTCTTCTCTCTTCTCTCTCTCTCTGTTCTTGTATTTTTTTTTTAAATCGATTAGCAGCTTCGAGATTTCTTTGTCATGATATGAGGAACCCCCCCTCCCTCTCCCTCCCCCTCCCCTTTCCCCAGCCCTCCATCGCCTAGCCTTGTTTTTGCCCTCGTTGCATGTGTTGCAATTGCTCTATTTGCGGATGTGACGATAGCGATGCAACATGGCGCACGTTGTCGCTGTTGTTGCAATGCGGTGGCGTCACTTGCAACTCTGCTAGAGTCTGTGTAAGCCTTTGAGAATTCTTTTGTTTTTTTTTGGGGGGGAGGGGGGGGGGGGGGGATGGGGGAGAGAGGGTCCGAATCGCCAGAGGGGGGGAGGGGGGAATCGCCAGAGGGGGGAGGGGGTCCGAATCGCCAGAGGGGGGGGGGGTCCGAATCGCCAGAGGGGAGAGGGTCCGAATCGCCAGAGGGGGGGGGGGTCCGAATCGCAACATTGAAGCGTTTCGATCAAAGACGGAAAATCGATTGGGTAGTTTAATGTGTGTACCTTTATGGGGGGAAAAAAAACCTCCCCCATAGATAATTTGATAATTACAGACGCACACATACATGGTCTCGCGTTCGTATCCCTTCCCCCTTCCCCTCCCTCCCTCCCTCCTTCTCATTCTCTCCCCTCCCTCCCCCCTTCCTCCCTCCCTTCCTCCACCCTCCCTTAATTTTAAGTAATTTCCCCCCCCAAAAAAAAAAAAAAAAAAAAGAAGAAAAAATAAAAAAAAAAAAAGCGTCGACGGGTTCCCGCACGTACAATGCACTTGATGGACGTTTCTTAAATAGTCAAACTTCGGTTATGTCTTGCTGGGGGGGGAAACAGGGGGGGGGGGGGGTAAGGGGGGGGAAGGGTTGAGGTAAAAATTCCATCAACTTTTTGGTCTGACTTACGACTCATGCCTCACCCTCCTCCTCTTCCTCCTGAGAAAATTCCAGAATGTTGTTTACTGGTAGAGAGAGGCGATTAAGTCATCAAACCAGCCGTCATGTTCAACAAAACGGTAAATAACTGACTCGTCATCCTTCTATCGTTATCTGGTTGTAGGATCGAATGTTCTCGCGTCTGCAGGATCGCGCGGGAGGCACGACAAAAAGAATTCAATTCCCCGCTGGCCAGGATTCAGGAGACTGCCGGCCGCTTGTCCGATGCTCGTTTGTTTCACTTTCCCGCCATTTTTCCCTCCGATCGCTTTTGCGGACCTCTTGCAGGGTTTAATCTTTTTTGTTTTTTTCGTATTTTCTCTTTGCGTTTGAGTTTTTTTTATTCGGATAATGCCTTAAAGGGAACGAGGAAGAGAGAAAAAGGGAGATATTCGATAATTTCTCTGCCTTTTGACGGCCGCGAGAGAGAGAGACAAGCGATAAAAAGACGAAAGTTTCGTACTGATGGCCGAACATTACAGCCGTTTTGTTCGAAGGAACGGCAACAAAAGCAGCTATTTAGAACAGTAACTGCCGAATCAGCGGCCAATCAGATAAGGGCCAAGGAATCCTGACGCAGTGCTGGCACTACGTCAGGAGTGTCAGCGCTGACCGATGTCCCGTGACGCCTCCGCCGATAAAAGTCTCGAGTTCAATTGAAACGTTAATGCGAGAGTTCCTTGCCTGCCGCCATTAATTTTTCCAGCGAAGTTTGGGAATTGAAGTTTTTTATCCATTCTATTAAACTTTATTTTGGGTGGATTTTTTTTCTTTCTTTCTCTCTTTCTTTTTTTTTTTTTAATCGTTCTTCACATGGGGGATTTATTTATGTATTGACGTGGAAACTCGCTTAAAGATATTTGAAGATTTTTTTTTTTTTTGTCTCTCTCTCTCGCGTAAGTTTGAAGAATAAGTGATGAAGACGTCAAGTTTTCTTATTCATGTGATTACACGGTATTACCTTCAGAAGTGATCTATTTTGTTCGAAAAAAAACTCTTACCTTTGACATTTAAAAAGTTGGGAAGCGTTGGATACTTTTTGGGATATTGTTTTCTTCTGTTTTCTCTTTCTTTCGTCTTCTTTTTTCACTTTCTTTTTTGTTCTTCTTGCTTGTCTTCTCCTCCGTCTCTTTTTCTTTCCTTTTCTTTTTTCTCTTATTCTTCCTCCTGCTCCTCTTGCTCCTGATCCTCCTCATCCACCTCCTCCTCTTTCTTCTCCTCCTCTTTCTCCTCCTTTTCCTCCTCTCCTCCTCCCTCCTCCTTTCTTTTAAGTCCTCCTCTTCCTCCTCTTCTTCTTTTAACTTCTCATTGCTCGTTCAAAATTCAAATGTTTCGACAAGAAATTACACGATTGTATAACACAATAATTGTATGATTACGCTGTTAATTCTCTTTTCTTTTTTCTTTTAACATCCGTCTCATTTTTAGCACCTATTTTTATTCATAGAGAACACTTGCAGAGATTTACATAAATGCGCCTCATAATTCGTTAATGAGGGTAACATGTGTTTTTAGGGGGCAATTTTGCGCGCTTTGGCCGGGGCTTTTTTAAGTGCTTTCGTTCGTTGTCGGAATTTGTTATAATGTGGATTGAGGTGGGGGCGGGATGGGGGAGGAGGGAGGGGAGGGGGAGATGGGTGGGGGAGGGATGGGGGAGGGGGGGGAAAGGGGGGAGGGAGGAAGATGGAAGAGAGGGGGGAGGGTGGGAGAGGGGAGAGGAAGGGATGGGGTAAGAAGGGGGAAGGGAAGGATGGAAGGATGAGGAGGGATGGGGGAGGGTGGGGAGGGAGATGGAAGGGATGGGGAGGGAAGGATGGGAAGTAAGAAGGGGGAGGATGGGGTAAGAAGGGGAAGGGAAGGATGGAGGGGATGGGGATGGGGGAGCGGAGGGATGGGTAGAGAGAGGGAAGGATGGAAGGGGGAATGGGGAGAGGAGTGGGAGGGGAGGTGCGAGGGAGGGGAAGATGAAAAAGGACAGAGAAGGGGAAGAGGGAGAGGGAAGGGGTAAGAGGGAAAAGGAAAAAGAAGATAAAAGGGGAGCGGCGAGGGAGAATTGGGGGGAAGAGGGGAGAGAAGGAAGGGAGAAGATAAGGGGCGAGGGCAAGAGGGGACTAAGATAAAAGGGGAGAAGGGGGGGGGAGGGGAGGAAAGCCACACAAGTAATTTTTTCACTCTCTCTTTTTCCGTATAGTGAATGCCATGAAATTTGGGCAGTGTATATAAGGGAGATTTACCCTTCCTCCCCCCAACCCCTCACCACGCACCCCCCCCCCCCGCCCCTTCCCCGTCTTCTGGGTATTTAGAGGGTATGTAGAGCCCCCCCCTGCCCCCCTTCCCCCTTCCCCTCTTTCCGTTCATGAATACAAAGGAGATACCCAAGATTCCCCTTTGAAACCGGAGGGCAAATAGAAGAGATTTTTCAAGGGATTTTTTAAATACTTGGAGACGATCCCCTCCATTCCGTCTCTCTCTCTCTCTCTTTCTTCTTTTTCTTTTTTTTTCTCCCTCACCTCCCTTCTCCCTTATCTCCCTCACCTTCCACACCTTCTCTTCTCCCTCTACTTACCCTCCCCTCCCTTTCCCCATATACCCTCCCCTCCCTAACTTTCTCCTTCTCTTTCCCATCTCCCTTCTCCTCCATCTTTCCTCCCCTCCCCACCTCCTTTCTCCCTTCCCAACTTCCTTTCTCCCCCACCTCCTCTCCCTCCCACCTCCTTGCTCTTCCACCTCCCTTCTTCCCCCTCCTTTCTCCCTCCTCCTTCACCCCCACCTCCCTTTCCCCCACCTCCCTTCTCCCCCACCTCCCTTCACACCCACCTCCCTTCTCCCCACCTCCCCACCCCCCACCCCCAACGTAGCTGTTTAAAGTGGGACTCTTCAATGAACATTTGGCCAATACTGTGCAATAGGAATCCACAATTTGACGGTGTAATTGGCGGAAGGAGTTAATCTCGGGGGGGGGGGGGGGGTAGGGGGATGGTGGTGGCGGGCGGGGGAGTTGTCAAGCGGTGGTGGAATCGTTATTTTTTTCTTTCTTTCTTTTTTTTTGTTTTTGTCTTCTTTTGTTCTTTCTTCTTCTATTTTGTTTATTTATTGTCTGTATCTCTTCACTTGTCTCTCTCTCTCTCTTCTCTCTTTCTTTTTCTCCTCTTTCTCTTCTCTTCTCTCTCTTGCTCTCTCTCTCTCTCTCTCTTCTTCTCTCTCTCTCTCTCTCTCTCTCTCTCTCTCTCTCTCTCTCTCTCTCTCTCTCTCTCTCTCTCTCTCTCTCTCTCTCTCTCCCTCTTTCTCCCTTTCTCTCCTTCTCTCTTTCTCTCTTTCTCTCTTTCTCTCTCTCCCTTCCTTCCTTCCTTCCTTCCTCTTCTACGTCGTTAGCCCTCTCATCCCTCTCCCCTTCCCCTACCTCCCTTTCCTCTTCCTCTTCCCTCCCCCTTCCCTCCCCTACCAACCTTCCCCTCTCCCCCTTCCCCTACCAACCTTCCCCTTCCCCTCCCCCCTTCCCCAACAAACCTTCCTTTCTCCTTCTCCCCCATCCCCCCTTCCCCCCTCCTCCACGCGTTTGACCACCGATAATTAGCCGTTCATTCCGACGACGAATCCCCTCTTCCCCTCCCCATCCTCCCCCTCCTTCCCCCCCTCCTCCCCTCCCCCCTCCTCCCCTCCTCCGGACGAGTCGGCGTAGGCGTCGGGAAAATCGCGATCGGCGGTGTGTCGGGGCGCGGTCGTCGATCGGGCGGGGGGGGGTAGTGTGCGGCCTTGCTCGCGGTCGCCCAAGTCCCCGCGATATTTTGTAATTCTAGCGGCTTGCGGTCGGAGGGAGGGAGGGTGAGGAGGGAGGGAGGGAGGGAGGGATGAGGGAGTGCGGGAGAGGGAGAGGGGAACTGGGGAGGAGGGGAAGGGAGAGCTGGAGGGTATAGGGTTGGAGAGGGGAAGAGGGGAGGTAGGAGGGACTGGGGAGGGGAGGGAGAGTTGGAGAGGGTTAGGGGGAGAGGGGAAGAGGGAGGTAGGGAGGGAGGGGAAGAGGGAGGGGAGGGGAAGGGAAGATGGGGATATCGGGAGAGGGTCATAGAGGAAAGGGAGAAAATAGAAAGAAATAGTGAGGGATTGAAAGATTCACTAGAGAAGAAGAAGGGGAGGGGGTTGGTGTGAGAGAAAAGGGCGAAGAAGGGGTAGGGGTGAGGAGAATGGGGGTGGAGAGGGGGTAGGGGTGAAAGGGGATTAGGTAGCGAAAGGCTGATGATGTAACCTATAAATAGGCTTATGTAATGGGATTGTACGAGAGCTTTTATATGTGTGTGTGTGTATGTAGATATATGTATATATGTGTATATATATTATATATATATATATATATATATATATATATATATATATATATATATATATATATATATATATATATATATATAATAATATATATTATATATATATGAAAATTTTATTTCAGTGCGTATTTTGTTGTATTCTAGATTAATTAACTTTGTTCGCGCATTTTTTTTTTTTTTCTTTTTTTTTTTTTTTTATTGTCACCGGAGAAGTTGTATATTCACGATATGAAAGCAGTTCTTTACAGATTTGATTATTTATCCATTTATTAATATTATTTTTTACAATTTATCTTGTACATATTTCTAACGCGTCAAACCATATTTTATTTTATTAATCTTGTTATCTTTGTGGTTAAGAAAAAAATACAGACAGTTATTTACTTCTTTTTTTTTTAGAATTATCACTATTATTTTATTCATCATATATTCCTAACCCTTCTGATTTTTCTATTGTTTTAGTTTATTAATAAATATTTTTTTGTGAATAAGAATAATATTGATAATTTTTATAATAATTAATAAATAATTATTTTTATAATAATATTGATAATAAATAAGAATGATATTGATAATAAGAATAATATTGATAATGAATAAGAATAATATTGATAATAGATAAGAATAATATTGATAATAAATAAGAATAATATTGATAATAAATAAGAATAATATTGATATAATAAGAATAATATAGAATAGATAAAGATAATAAGAATAATATTGATAATAAATAAGAATAATATTGATAATAAGAATAATATTATATAAATAAGAATATAATAATAAGAATAATATTGATAATAATAAGAATAATATTGATAATAAGAATAATATTGATAATAATAAGAATAAGATAAAGATAACATTGTGAATAAGACTCTTGACGGCGAATTCCGAAAGAATAACTTGTAAGATTAAAGAAAAAGATTATGGGCGGTCTGTCTCCCTATCTTTCGGGGTCAGTTATGGGCGGGAATAATGGAATGCCGTTTTCAAGAATTTCTGCTTTCGTCGCTGTCTGTTTGTCTGTCTGTTTGTTTGTTTGTTTGTATCTGTTTTTTTTCTGTTTCTCTTTCTGTTTGTGTCTCTCTCTGTATCTGTTTTTTTTTTTGTTTTGTTTTGTTTTTGTGGTTCTCTTTCTTTCTCTTTCTGTTTGTGTCTCTCTCTGTCTCTCTCTCGCTCTTTCTCTGTCTCTTTCTATCTATCTATGTATCTATCTATCTCTATATTTGGGCTCATTATTATCGTCGTTGTTTTTCCCTCTCACGCTTCCCTCTTTGTTTTTTGTTTTTCTTTTCTCTTTTTTTGGATATTACTTTCTTGTTTATTTGTATTTTCTCCATTTTATTTTGTGTGCGTTGTCTACGTCTCTCTGTTCGTATCTGCCATCTCCCTGTTATTTTTTCAACCATGTTTTCTATCCTTTGTAGTTTTTTTTATTCGTTTTTTTTATTCTCCTATTCTTTTCTTTCGGAGTTTTGTTTTCCCTTACAAAGCTTTGATTCTATCATCGCCCCCCCCTCTCTCTCTCTCCTCCGTCCCCCCTCCCCCCCTGCTGTGTCAGGTTGGGTCCTTCAGTCCCCCCTCCTCCCCCCTCCCTCCTCCTCCCCCTCCCCCTCCCCCTTGTCCTCTCTTCTAGCTTTATTGAATAAGGATAAAAAATTGATCGTAAAATGGATGTTTATTTGTTTTGTTTAAATTTTTACGTGATAATCGTTTTTCTTCCTTGTTTTGAGTCATTTTTTTTACTACGTCTGTATTTATGATGTTTTAGTGTCTTTACTTACTCATTTTTTTGAGAATTCTTTGTCTTTCTTTTTTCTTATTTCCTTTCTTTAAAGGTTCTTCTCCCCTTCTTCTGTCCCCTCTCTTTACGCCTTCTGTGTCTTGAGTCTGCCATCCACATGTGCACTTTTGGGATTGATGGTGGCGGAAGTAGGCCTAACTAGGCTCTATCTCTTGTGTTTTATCTTCGTTTTTTTCTTGTGTCTTCTTGTCTTTTCCTTTTTTTTCTTTTCGGTATTATTTTTTTTCGATGTATGTTTTACTTTCTGTGTATTTCTTTCTCTGTTTTTTTTTTTTTCTTCTTCTTTTTCTGGCTCTACCATTCTCTCCCTCCCTCCCATCCACCTTCTTCCTTCCTTCCTTCCTCCCTTCTTCCACCCTCTCTCCTTCCTCTCTCCTTCCCTCTCTCTTCCTTCCCTTCTTCCAACCCTCTCTCCTTCCTTCTCTCCTTCCCTCTTCTCTTCCTCCCCTCCCTCTCACATTCCTTCCCTCCCTCCCTCCCTCCTCCCCCTCTCCTCTCTCCCTCTCTCCCTCCCTCCCTCCTCCCTCTCCCTCCCTCTCCCTCCCTCCTTCCCTCCTCCCTCCCTCCCTCCTTCCCTCCTTCCTCTCCTCCTCCCTCACTTGTGTCCCCTCGAAGAGTTTTGGTAATGAGGCATTGGGTGAAGTCTTGGCACAGCAAGGGACTCTGTGTGTGGCAACTTGAGTTAGTGTGGCACCCGGCCTCCAGAACTAGTTGTTTTGAGGGGAGTAAATATTTTTTATTGTATTTTTTTTTCTCTCTCTCTCTTTCTTTCGTTCTTTTTGTCTTTCTGAGCCTTTTCGTTTCTCTTTTCTCTCTCTTTTTTTTTTTTTTGCTTTTTTTGGGCCTTTCAGTTTTCTTTCCCCATTTTTTCTGTCTTTCTGGCCGTTTCTACTTTCTTTCTCTCTCTTTCTCTTTCTTTCTTTTTTCTCTTATCTCTTTCTTTTCTTTCTTTTCTCGCTTTTTTTCTTTCTTTCTTTCTGACCCTTTCTTATTTCTCTCTCTCTTTTTCTCTATCTGTCCTTTCATCTTCTCTCTTTTTTCTTTCCGACCCTTTCGCATTTTTCTCTCTCACCATTATCACATAACACTGACGATGGTAGAGGGAAAAAAATGAAAACAAACCAACAAAAACAAGATGGTGAGATAATACAAATCACAATAAAAACTAGCAGTAACGATGATGATGATATAACGACCACTGAGAGCCAAACTAGGAGACGACAGGGCGAAGGTAAATAACACTGGTCGTTGTACGAGGTCTTAATTATAAGGAGGTTTTCGCTCTGAGACGTTGACAAGACGCGCCAGGAATCATCACAATAACACAAGATGATGTAGAAGGAAAACAAAGGAGGTTGTCGAGGTGGAGGGGATTTGGGACCTTATTGATACGGGGATTAAGGGTGATTTTTGCTTTGCTTGATTGGTGTAGATTGTGTTTGCGTGTGTGTGTGTGTGTGTGTGTGTGTGTGTGTGTGTGTGTGTGTGGAGGTGGAAGAGGAGAAGAAAGGAAGAAGTAGGAGGAAATCAGAAGAGAAGAGTTGAAGAAAAGTATAAAACAATGAGAAACGGAGGAAGTGGAGAGGAAAAAGCAGAAGCTAACCCAAGAATCCAAGAAAAATAAACAAGATAATGCTAATGGTAATGATAATAATAATGATAAAGATAATCTTAATGATAATGATAATGGTAGTATTAACAACAACAACAACAGTAATGATAGTGATAATCAGAACAACAGCAACAATCTCAAAGCAGGAGAAGAGGAGGGCAAGGAGGAGGAAGAAGAAGAAGAAGAAAAAGAAAAAAGAAAAGAAAAAAAAGAAGGACAGCGAGCTGAAAGCATTAAGACGAAAGAGAGCAAGCAAAAGAGCAAGGAGAAGGCAGAAGAGAGAAGAAGAAGGAAAGAAGAAGGAGGGTAAGGAGCCGTAGAAGGAGAAGTCAGTGAGAGGAGGCAGGAGCGAGTGAGGAGTGAGATCGCGGCAGGCAGGAGAGAACCCGGTCCAGAATTGCAAGCAAGAAAAAAGCAAGAAAAGCGAAAAATAGACAAAGAAAAAAAACGACCAAGAAGATAGTAAAGTAAAATGCAGACGGTAATAAGAAGACAGAGAAGATAATATATGAANTTTATTTATTTATTCATTAATTTATGTATTTATTTATTTATCTATTATTTATTGTTATCATTTTGAAGATTTTAGATTAATTTTAGATTTTTATCTATTCATCTATTTACGCATTTACTTATTTATATGTTTATCTATCTATTTCATCTATCATTTATTGCTAACATTTTGAAAGTTTTAGATTTTTTCATTTTTTTATTTATTCATTCATGTATTTACTTATTTATCTATCATCTATTGCTAGCATTTTGATATGTTTAGATTAATTTTGATAGCTTGTATGCTTTCCTGGGGCGCGTCGGATTATGTAAGAGGAAAGTGGGGAAAATTAATTAAAAAAGAATTATGCAGATAGGAGCTGCGGGTTGGGTTTGAGCAGAGTTTGTGCATTGCGTCATCGTGTTTCTTGGAATTTTGTTTGCATGAAAAAGGAAGTATGAATTTTAGGAAAATACGCTTGGTAAGCATGAAGATGCAAGTACTTAGATTGTGTGTGTGTGAATGTAAACACGTAAATATTCGCACACAGGTTAAAAACACGTATATGCACATGTCCATACACAGTCATATACATACCCGCACGGATACACACACACACACCACACACACACACACACACACACACACATACACACACACACCACCACACACACACACACACACACACACACACCACACACACACACACACACACAATAAACACACACACACACACACACACACACACACACACACACGCACACAGACACACACGCAGAGACAGAAACATACATCGAAAACATGGCGAAGAAAAGATAAAGAAACAAATCGAAAAGAAGAAAACAAGGAAGATGATAACAGGAAAGAATGAAAATGGCAGGGTGTGGGAAGGGGTGGAAGGGGGGGGGGGTTATGGAAGTCTCGACTAGAAAAAAAAAAAAAAAAAAAAAAAACATGAGACGGAACTGACTGACCTTCGGGAGAAACCACGTTCCGCTTCTCTCTCTCTCTCTCTTTCCTTCTTCTCCCTTGCCCTCCCTTCCGCTCTCTCCCTCTCCTTTTCCTTTTTGCTCTCTCTCTCTTATTCTTCCTTTCCATTTCTTTCTCCCTCTCTTCTTCTTCTCCCTCTTCCTCTCTTTCTCCCTCTTCTCCCTTTTCTTCTTCCTGTCCCTTTCCCTCTCCTTTTCCCTTTCCCTTTCCTCTCCCTCTTTATCCCTTCTCATCCTTCTTCTTCTCCGTCTCCTTTCCCCTTTTCCTCTCCCTCTCTCTTCTCGTCTCTCGAATACGATATTTATATAACAAAGAACGCCCCAAATGACAAAAATGACATAAATGGATTTAAAAAGACGGAAAAAACAGCTGATTTAACTGACCTGTTTTACTCATTATGTCTTTCTCTTTTTCAGGTGAGTCGCTGAAGCCCTAATGAGATGTGTGTCAAGGGTATGTACACGTCGCTAGCCTTTACGCACACACACAGGCACGCACACAAGCACACACAGACACGCGCACGAGCACACAAACACGCACGAACACACACAGACACGCGCACGAGCATACACACACACACACACACACACACACACGCACACGAGCACACACACACACACACATACGCACACAACACACACAACGCACACAAACGCACACACACAGATACGCAGCAGCACACCATTTTTTTCTGTTTTTCATTATCTTCGTTGGACTCGCTCCGTTTCTCTGCCTCCTTTTTAGGTTGTCTCTGTTTGTCTGTTTGTCTTTCTGTTTCTCTTCTTTCTGTCTGTCTGTCTGTCTTCTCTCTTCTCTCTCTTCTCTCTCTCTCTCTCTCTCTCTCTCTCTCTCTCTCTCTCTCTCTCTCTCTCTCTCTCTCTCTCTCTCTCTCTCTCTTTTCTCTCCCCTCTCTCTTTCTCTCCCCTCTCTCATTTTTTTTCTTTCTTTCCCTCCCCCCTCTCTCTCTTTGTCTCTCTCTCTTTTCTATCTCTCTCTCCCTCCCTCCTCCCTCCCCCCCCCCCCCTCTCTCTCTCCTTCCCCCTTCCCACCTCTCCCTCCTTTCCTATCCTCCCTCCCCCCTTCCTCTCTCGAATGATATAACCTCCCTATGCATCGCCCTCCCTTAGGATGGAAGCTTAGGGACTAGGGTAACTACACACAGCTTTCCCTCTCTTCTAAGGCGAAATGGGGGCATCTGAAGGAACTCAGCTGAGGTGCCTATCGTGTGTTTGCCTCCAGTGGCTTGTGTTACCCCGGCGCCTGTGTTTGCTCTTTCAGCAGTGTGAAAAGGATTTTTTTTTGGGGGGGTGGGGGAGGGGTGGGAGAGGGGCGAGGGCGAGGGGGGGAAGAGGGGGAGGGGTGTGGGAGAGGGAGAAAGGTGTCTGTGGGTTCCTTTTGGGGTGCGTGCGCGAGGGGAGAGGGGGAGGAGAGGGGAGGGAGAAGGGTGCCTGTTGGGGGGGGGGAAGGGGGGGGGGTCCTCTTAGGGCGTGTGAGGGAGTTACCTTGTTTGCAGTGTTTTTTTTCCTCCTCTTGCCTTAAGGGGGGAAGGGAAAGGGGGGAATGGGGGGAAGGGAGGGGAGGGAGGAGAATGCTTTTCTCCCTCTTGGACAAAGAGGGGAAGGGGTAGGAAGAGAGGTGGAGGGGGGAGGGGGGGAGGTAAGGAGAGAAGAGGGAGGGAGTGGTGGAAGGAGAGAGAGAGAGAGAGAGGGAAAAGTGGACTGAGGTTGGTTGGGAAAGAGGGAGAGTAAGGAGGAAGGGAGGGAGTAAGGAAGGAAAGAGAAGGAGGGTAGAAATAAGTTGGGAAAAACGTAGATGGGTTTGAAAGGAGGGAGAGAAGGGAGGGAAGAAAAGAAATGAGAGGAGAGAGAGAGAGGAGAGGAGAGAGAGAGAAGAGAGAAGAGAGAGAGAGAGAAAGAGAGAGAAGAGAGAGAGAGAGAGAGAGAGAGAGAAGAGAGAGAAGAGGAGAGAGGAGAGGAGAGAGAGAGAGAGAGAGAGAGAGAGAGAGAGGAGAGGAGAGAGAAGAGAGAAAGAGGGAGGAAAAAAAAAGAGAGAGAGAAAGAGAGAGAAAGATGAGAGAGAGATAAGAGGAGAGAGGAAGAAAGAAAGAAAGAAAGCCTCGTCTTTGTTTGCTTGCTTGCACAAAATGTTCCTTTGAGGAGAACTGCTTCGAGAACTCCCTCTGTGGCTATATTTAAGAGGAAGAAATTGTCATGTAATATTTTCTTCTCCTTATATTTGTGTTTCACTTTATTGTTCTTCGTTCTACATTCGTCTGTATCTCTTTCTTTCATTATTTTGAATTTTTGGATTTATTTATTTATTCATTTTTTGTTCTCTTGTAACTTGTTCAAATATTTTCCATCGTTAACTATACATTTTTTTTCTATCAAGGAAATTTGTTCAATGCCTTTGTAATATCATTTTTCTGATATAAGTAAGCGTATTGGATCAATTAATTACCGGTAGTTTTGTAGGCTTTGAGTTAGTTCCTAGAATATGTGACTAGCAAAATCCAATTTATTTTTCTGAATGTGCTTAATTAAGCATTCGCGAAATGGTAAAACGGCAGTTAATTCGATGATACTCACAGCACTGGACACAAATTATCTCTTTTCGACTCCTTAATTTATCAGATTATTTACTGCTTCTCAATCCGTTAGTATCTGTTTTTTTATCTATTTTTTTTCTTCCATTCTTTAAAGGTTGAGTAAATATTAGAAAAATGGCAAACAATCTCTCATCTCTTCTTTCTTGTCTTGTCTCGCCTTGTCCTGTCTTCTTCTATCTTCTTTTCTTTCTCTCTGTCATTCTGTCTGTCTGTCTGATAAAAGCATAACGAATATTGAACAGTAAGACCCCTTTCTTACAATAACTTTCCAGGCATAAGAGACGCAGTGGTGTCTCCTTCTCCTTTCTTGGAACTAAAACAATCACGTTTACCCTCCTATATTGCAAGAAAAATGAATGACATGATTGCAACTCGGGGACAGAAAAAATCACGGTGTCACTCGCTCTATTGCACAGCGTCCTTCTAAATTCCACAGGGAGTGCAGGTCTCATTCTTGTGTTAGATCTAGTTATGAAGTCAAAGTCTCAGTCAGTGATGGACGGGTCTTCAGTGCTATGCTCAGCAACGGGTGTCCTTCAGAAGTTGCAATTCCCGTTCTCAGCCAGCGTGCAAAAGAGCGTGGATTGAGTGTGATTGCTCCTTAAAGCACGTTGCAGTCCTCGTCTTTCATAAGTGTGTAAGTAGCGTAATTGCTCTTCAGTAATGTCGTTCCTTCGTTTTCCAAAAAACTCACTTCTAGTGTGCAAATAGCATGCAAAGTGTGTGAGCATTTTCCTAAAGGATCGATCTTCGTCTTCCATAAGCGTGGAGCGACCTTGATAAGCGTACAAACAGCGTTCAGGTAGCGTGATTATTCTTCAAGAATATCAGTCTGTCTCTCATATACGAGAACAAATAACGCACAAACAACATACTTGTTCATTAAGAATATCAATCCTTGTCTCCCATAAGAGAGCAAACAGCGTGCAAATAGCATGATCATTCCTCAAGAACACCAATCTCAACAACGTCCGAATAGCGTAATTAATTTCCCTTAGTATCGCTCCTCAAACAGCGTGAAAAAAAGCACAACTGCCCTTGCAAAGTAGCGATCCTCAGTCTCCTCGCCGGACCTCCAGGGAAGCCGCGAACCCTGGACAGCATCGACTTGAAGCGACAGCATCTTGATAAATGTCCGGGAAGTGTGAGAACCAAATTGCTTTGATTTCCCCATGGAACTGTGCTTGGTTGTGTGTCCCGGGGTTCGTGGCAGCGCCCCCTTGGACATTTGTAAAGCAAATGCATGTAGTGATAAAGTCCTGTGACAGAGACGTTGTCCATTGGGAGATTGGTTATATGGCACTGTGTCGTGATCGGGCCGGTCTTGGGGCTGGGGCGGGGAGATGGATGCGTCTCTCTGGTCGTGTGATGGATGAGGGAGGGAGGGAGGAGGAGGGAGGGAGGAGGGAGGGAAGGAGGGAGGAAGGAGGAAGGAGGAGGAGGAGGGGAGGGAGGGAGGAGGGAGGAGAGAGGAGAGAGAGAGAGAGAGAGAGAGAGGAGAGAGAGAGAGAGAGAGAGAGAGAGAGGAGAGAGAGAGAGAGGGAAAGAGAGAGAGAGAGAGAGAGAGAGAGAGAGAGAGAGAGAGAGAGAGAGAGAGAGAGAGACAGAGACAGACAGAGACAGAGACAGAGAAGAAGAGAGAGAGAGAGAAGAGAATACAATAGAAAAGAAGACAATCCAATCCAAGACAAAACAAAACCAAAGAACAAGCAACCAATCAAAGAACCGAAACAAACAGGGTCACAGACGAATCAAAAAAAAAAAAAAAAAAATAGAATATCACAAATATGCCCCTTGACCTCTCCTGACCCCCCCACCTACCCCCATACCCCCTTAGCCCGACTCCATTGTCCCTCGCGCAGGGAAGTGTAAGGGACAGCCCCACTATACGGGGTGCTGTTGAGTGCTATCGATTAAGTATTATCAAGGAGACACTTCAGCTCGAGAGTCCTGTCACGGCTATATGTTATCCTCGTGAAGAACTTTCCTCGGTCTCTCGTCTCCATTTTCTTTCTCGTTTCTCTCTTATTCTTTTATTTATCTATTTTATTTTTTTTGTTTGGTGTTTGTGTTTGATTTTTTTCTTTTCTTTGTATCGTTTTTTTTTTTTTGTCTCTTTCTCTGTTTTTGTTTCTTTCTCTGTGTTTATTTGTCTCTCTCTTTTTTTCTTTCTTATTTCTCTTTTTTTTTCTCTCTTATCCTCTCCTCTCTCTCTCTCTCTCCTCTCTCTCTCTCCTCACCTCTCTCACACCTCCCTCCCATCCCCCCATCTCCCCACTCATTCTCTCTTCTCCCT
>NW_020869036.1:75477-77977 GCF_003789085.1 Penaeus vannamei | reverse complement strand
GGCTGTGTGCAGACTTCTTCTCGTAAGTGCATGCTCTCGCATGTATGAGTTACGTCTTGTGGTTTATGTGTGTGTGTGTGTATGGGTGTATGGGTGTGTGTGTATGTGTGTATGGGTGTGTGTGTATGTGTGTATGGGTGTGTGTGTATGTGTGTATGGGTGTATGAGTATGTATGAGTGTATGGGTGTGTGTGTATGTGTGTATGGGTGTATGGGTGTGTTTTATGTGTGTATGGGTGTATGGGTGTGTGTGTATGTGTGTATGGGTGTGTGTGTATGTGTGTATGGGTGTGTGTGTATGTGTGTATGGATGTGTTTATATATGTATATATGTCTGTGCGTGTGCCTTTCTTTTGTACATCGGCGGACCTCCCCTTATAAACACGAGCTCACATAGGCCTATAGCTTTTCCCGGTACATGTTGATCTGCCGTGATTGCTCTATCGTGAAGTTGAGATGAGTTATCGGGGAACGAATCATCTCGTTTCCTCTTATTGTCAATGAATGTGAACGATGGTAGCCTCCCCCCCTGCCCCTCCACCTTTTTTTCCAATCCACCGCCCCCTTCCCCCCACCTGTCCCAATCCACCGCCCCTCCCCCTGTCCCAATCCACTACCCCCCTGTCCATACTGTCCAATCCCTCCGCCCCCCCCCCCCCCCCGGTCCGCATCCCCAATCCACCACCCTTTCCCCCTGTCCCAATCCACCCCCGCCCCTCTGTCCCAATCCACCGGCCCTCCCCCCTGTCCCAATCCACCACCTTTCCCCATATCACAATCCACCGCCCTTTCCCCCCTGTCCCAATCCACCCCGCCCCCTCTGTCCAATCCACCGCCCCCTGTCTCAATCCCTGCCCGCCCAATCACCGGCCCTTCCCCCTGTCCCAATCCCCCCTCCACCTGTCCCAATCACGCCCTTCCCCTGTCCCAATCCACCGGTCCCAATCCACCGCCCCTCCCACCTGTCCCAATCCACCAATCCTCCCCCCTGTCCCAATCACCCCCCTCTGTCCAATCCACCGCCCTTTCCCTCTGTCCCAATCCACCCCCGCCCCTCTGTCCCAATCCACCTCCCCCTCCCCCTGTCCCAATCCACCACCCCCCCTGTCCCAATCCACCGCCCCTCTGTCCCAATCCACCGGCCCCTCCCCCCTGTCCCAATCCACCACCTTTCCCCCTGTTACAATCCATCCCCGCCCCCTCTGTCACAATCCACCGCCCCTCCCTGTCCCAATCCCCCTCCCACCTTCCCGATCCACCGCCCTTCCCCCTCCCACCTGTCCCCCCCCTCCCACCTGTCCCGATCCACCGCCCTTCCTCCCTCCCACCGTCCCAATCCCCCCCTCCCACCTGTCCCAATCCACCGCCTCCCCTGTCCCAATCCACCGCTCCCCCTGTCCCAATCCACGCTCCCCCTGTCCCAATCCACCGCCCCTGTCCACCGCCCTCCTTGTCCCAAGCCACTCCCCCTCCCTTCCCTGTAAATAGAGGTTTTTATTCATCATAATGGAATAGTAGGAATGAAATATAACAATAGACTAAGGGGTTTCGGAGGGAACTTCGTCACAGTCCTGTAATCATGGAGGTATTTTCTGAGGGAAGAGGATATCGGATATATTGGTAACAAAAAAAGAAAAAAAAAAAAAAAAAAAGGAGAGAGAGAGACGGAGAGAGAGGAAGAGAGAGAGAGTGTGTGTGTGTGTGTGTGTGAGAGAGAGAGAGAGAGAGAGAGAGAGAGAGAGAGAGAGAGAGAGAGAGAGAGAGAGAGAGAGAGAGAGAGAGAGAGAGAGAGAGGAGAGAGAGAGAAAGAGAAAACGGAAATAGAGAGAGAGAGAGAGAAAGCGGAGAGAGAACCCTTTCTCTTCCTCTTCGTTAGCTCTTTCTCTTCTATCCTCTCCCCCTTCTTTGATCTTCTGTTTACTGCTTACTTACTCCCCCTTTCTTTATTCCTCTTCTTCCTCTCTCCTTTCTCTTCTATCCTCTATCACCTCTCTCCCCTGTCTTCTCCTCCCCCTCCCCCGTTATCTTTCTCTTTCTCCTTTTCCTCCTCTCTCCTGTTTCCTCCTCTTCCCCCTCCTCTTCATTACCCATTTTGTTCTCTTATCTTCCTCCTTCCTTTCCTTTTCCCTCATCCCCTCTTCCTTATCCTCCCCCTCACCCCATTTTCATTTTCTTCCCCTCACCCGCGATCTTCTTACCTCTCCTTGCCTCCCTCCTTTCTCCCCTCTCCCTCCTTCTCTCTCCACTCCCCCCCTCCCCTACCCTTTCCGTTCTCTCCCCCATCCCCACCCCTCTTCCCTTTCCTCACCCTTACCATCTTCCCCCTCTTACGTCTCTCCCACCAATGCCTCCCTCTCTCCCCACCCTTCCCCTCCCTTCCCCACCATCCTCTCCCCCTCCCCCTCCCTTCCCTCACCCTCACCTTCTCCCTCCCTCACCCTTACCGTCTCCCCCCATCCCCACCCCCCATCCCACCCTCTTTCCTCACTCAACCCCTCCC
>NW_020869036.1:60477-62977 GCF_003789085.1 Penaeus vannamei | reverse complement strand
GAGAAAAAGAAAAAGGGAGAGAGACACAGACACACAAACAAAAAGAAAGAGGGGGAGAGACAGACAGACGAACAAACAAAAACACAGACAGAAAAATATAGGAGAGAATCAGTTTTAATGCTTCCTCCGAATTTGTTAGTTTTTTTCCATCCCTAAAAGTGCAGGAATAACGTCCAGATCATACTAATCAGGATCGCGCAGCCCAGGACGTTAGTGTAAAGAAACGACACGAAACTTCTTCCTTCTTCGCAATGAGTTATGTGAACTTGAAATTGCGTTTACGTAAACAAGTGTAAAAGTTAGAGAAAACCGTGCGAGTACATTTGTCAGACCGCTTGGATGACGCACGGAAACATTGTGAACTAAAGAGCCTGAAGAAATGGGCGTGCTTGGAATATACGCTGCGTCCTGGCAGGTATTTAGCAAGTGTTGCATATTTATGAAGGTGCGTTTCTGTGCTTGTGTAAGGTGTGCTTGTGTTTGTTTGTTTGTGTGTATGACGGGGTGGGTTCTAGTTGCTTCCATTGTGCATGAATGGCCTTGTTCGTTCATTCAGTAGTCACCATATACGCAAGAGCACTCTCCCTATTCAGATCCCGTCGTTATAATCTGTGTAGTACAATATTGAAACACGTAATCGCCATGTACACAGCCTCCCCCCCCCCCCTACTTCTCTGTGTCATTACGCCGAGTTGCGGGTCGTTGAGGAAATTCCCCGGGAGCAAATAGACCCATAAAGAAGCAGGTGTATCTTTACAGGTGGAACCAATAATCCAAGAATAGCTCGCAAAAATACTTTCACATCTTAAATCTGTGGCGAGGGAAGCGGATCGAACCATAAAAATTCCGAAGCTTCGAAGCAACGCCAGCCAGTACGCACAGGTGTGGAAGTCCGAGGTTCTTCGACTCCCTATTCATGGCCGCCGTTCGAGACACCTCCCCCCCCCCGCCCACTCCCCTCTGTGAATGCTCCATCGGCCGAATGGTGGACGGACGAGGAGCCGCTCGAGACGGTTTACGTGAGACTGTTTCGAATAACGAGTCGAAGCGGCAAAAACTTTGTTCGAAGGCTTTCTTTGATGACTTTAGCTTCGTGTGCGTCTGAATGTTTTGTCTTTCGCACTTGGGACCGAGAGGGAGGAGTCATTTTATTCCCTATCTCTGCATGTTTTGTATCTGATTCACGGATTGCATATACAGTACTATTACTATTTTATAACGCGTTTTTTTTTTTTTTGCCATCACAAACGATACACTTTCCATTGTTTCTCATAACATTAAAATGACTCATCGCTGTTTCCATAAGAAGAAAAAGAAGACGATGATGAGAAGAGAGAAAGAAGAGAGAGAGAGAGAGAGAGAGAGAGAAGAGAGAGAGAGAGAGAGAGAGAGAGAGAGAGAGAGAGAGAGAGAGAGAGAGAGAGAGAGAGAGAGAGAGAGAAAACAGGCTACGTCGAAGAAGAAAAAAGGAAGAGGAGGAAACAGCAATTTTCGAGATTTCAAAAAATGGCATTGTTACGCGCACACACTCAAGGTTATTTGACCAATTCGGTTACTTTTTCTAATTGGTGCTGCCAGACGGAATATAAAAGGAGCGGAGAACACGACCTTAAAGCAATGCCGTATTGTTGGTCGGTCTTTCATCTCATTTAGAAGTGAGGAGCTTTGTTCAGGTATTGTTCGCAGAGAGAGAGAGAGGTCATTTTGAGATTGGTTAATGAAATTAGACGAAATATGTGGCTTGATGCCGTTGAGGAAATGGATGGAAGGCGGGCGGAAGGAATGTCAAAGTGGTACTGATATCTATTTATCTATCTATCTATATATGTGTGTGTGTGTGTGTGTGTGTGTGTGTGTGTGTGTGTGTGTGTGTGTGTGTGTGTGTGTGTGTGTGTGTGTGTGTGTGTGTGTGTGTGTGTTTTCATGCACACATACGGGAACTTAATTCTCACAAAAAATCAACAAGAACAACAACAAAAAAAACAAAATGTGCAATTGATCAAGCTGCTACGTGAAAAGTAATTTCCAAAGTGTGACGTAGTGTTCCTGACCATCGTGCTGCCTCCTCCTTGCATTCCACTAGTTGATATTCGTTGCCAAGTGACGTTTCCTGCCCTTACAAGACCTACATCATATCGGTATAAAAACGATTTTATGAGGAAAGTTTACACCTAACAGGCTTAAAGTGTACAGGTCACAAGATGAAACCAATGACCGTGGGCGAAATATAATTGGTAATGCAAAATTTTAATCGTAAATCGAATCATGCTTTTGGAGTTTATTCTTTGATTCAAAACACCAATCAAACTCGGTGTCATGTTTCGCTGACAAAAAGGAAATACTGTGTTGGGTGATGACAACATATCAGTGATTTTACAAATTTTGCTATGATTATTAATGGCTAGAACGAATGAATATTAAGATAAATTAATAAATATATAAAAAATGAAAGTAATTTGTGAAATGCGAAAGAAAACATCCATAGGGCGAGAATGAACAT
>NW_020869036.1:32977-35477 GCF_003789085.1 Penaeus vannamei | reverse complement strand
TTCTTTACTTTGTTGTCTCCCCTTCTCTCTCTTGTAGATAAAAGTGTGTTGTGTGTGTGTGTGTGTGCGTGTGCCTGTGAGTGTGTTTGAGCGATTGTATATATATATATATATATATATATATATATATATATATATAATATAATATATATATATGCATATATATATATATACATATATATATATATATATATATATATATATATATATATATATATATATATATATATATATATATATATATATATATATATGTATGTATATATATATATATATATATATATATATATATATATATATATATATATATATATATATATATATATATATATATATATATACTATGTATATATATGTATGTATGTATATATATATGCATATATGAATGTATGTATATGTATGTATGTATGTATGTGTGGTGTGTGTGTTTAGGAACTGCCAGTAGGTAACTGCTTCAACTGATAAGAAATAGTGAACAGAAAAGTTTAAAATTTTCAAATTATCCCTTTTAAGATTTTCCCACGAAGAATATTTCCCTTGATCGACAGGCCAAAGGACGTTGCTTGCAAGAGCCCTCCGCAACTCTGCAAAGTGCAAATCGCAGTTTCCTCATATGGGACTTTTGTGGAACCTGGAAATAAGTAGTTTAACTTCAGAGGCAGGAGAGAGGGCTGGGAGGTGGAGGGGGGGCTGGAGTGGGAATGAGTGGGGGAGTGGGATTGAGTTGGGAGTGGGAATGAGTAGGGGGAGAGGAGGGGGGGTAGGCCGAGGATGGGGAAGAAGGAAGGAGGGAGAGAAGGGATGTGTGTGTGTGTTTTCTTTCATATCTTGGATGGGAGATGAGGTTGGGGTGGGGGGTCGCCTGGTGTTTCCACAAATGGGAAGTGAGAGGATTTTTTCCCTTTACCCCTGCTAAAAGCTTCGTTTCGTTATGTCTCCTTCTTTTCTTTCTTAGCCATTATTTTTTCTTACACCCTCTTTAGGGATAATTCATCTCATTGTTTTTCCTAATATTCTTATGCCTTTGATACTCAAATCCTCATATTTTTTATTGAAATTATCTATCTATCTCTCTCTCTATCTATATATTACCCTTCATCCCTCTCTACCTCCATCCCCCTCATTTCTCCCTCCACCCCCCCTCTCCTTTCTTCCCCCCCTCCCATTCTCTCCCTCCACCCCCCCCTCTCTCCTTTCTCCCTCCCATTCTCTCCCTCCATCCCCCTCCCTCATCCTCCCCTCCACCCCCTCTCTCTCCCTTTCTTCCCCCTCATTCTCTCCCTTTTCCTTCCCCTTGCTTTCGCTCTTTCGTCTCCTCCGACCACTTTGTTTTCCACTTTCCACGCTGCGCAGATCTCCGGGCGTTGTAGGCTCCGCGAGAAGGAGATCCGTGGGCGTGAAATCGCTCTAACTTCTCTTTCATAGCAGTTTCCTTGAAAGAAAATGGATTTTTTAAAAAGTATTTCCATATTTTTTTTTCTAATTTTCAGGGGCGCTGGATTTTTTTTCTCTCGTGGTGGGCTCTTTGAAACATGACTGAAACGTTACTGAAACACCTCTGAAGCGTCACTGAAACGTTACTGAAACATCACTGAAACGTTACTGAAACGTCACTGAAACGTCACTGAAACATCACTGAAAGAGTCTCAGAACAAGGCGAAGCTCCACACTGAAACAGCATCGAAACATCACTAATACAGAAGCTTTAACATCACCAAGCCTCTTTAAAAGCATTTAATATCCTCACTGAAACATAAGATATATATATAGATGAAATAGCGCTCTTGAAACTCGCTGAAAGGATCACTGAAACACTCACTGAAACAATAGTTAGGGCCTTCAGTGAAACGTCATAGAGACTTTAGAACTTTGTACACTTCTTGTTTTCCGCCGAAGTAAGGGGAAAAATGGTCGGGGGGGGAGGGGGAGAGGAAGGACGGATGGAGGAAGAAGGAAAGAAGGAGGGAGGGAAGAGGGAGAGAGGAGAGAGGAGAGAGGGAGAGAGAGAGGAGAGAGAAGAGAGAGAGAGAGAGAGAGAGAGAGAGAGAGAGAGAGAGAGAGAGAGAGAGAGAGAGAGAGAGAGAGAGAGAGAGAGAGAGAGAGAGAGAGAGAGAGAGAGAGAGAGAGAGAGAGAGAGAGAGAGAGAGATGATAGATAGAGATAGAGATAGAGATAGAAGAGGGAGGGGAAGGAGAGAGAAAGGGGAATGAGCGAGGAAGGGGGAAAAGGGTAGGGAGAGAAGGAGGAGAGGAGCAAGGGAAGGGAGGAAGCGGCAAGGAGAGAAGAGGAGAGGAGGAGGAGAATAGAACGGACTTGGGGAAGGAAGGAAGGAAAAAAAGGAACGATGCTATACTATGCTTGTTAAAGACATGTCATAAACGTACTTTGAGTGTGCTTCAATGTGTGTGTGTTGTGTGTGTGTGTGTGTTTGTGTGTATGTGTGTATCGTACTTTGAGTGTGCGTCAATGTGTGTGTGTTTACTTCAGTGTGTGTGTGTGT
>NW_020869036.1:22977-30477 GCF_003789085.1 Penaeus vannamei | reverse complement strand
TCCATCCCACAACAGCGAGACTCACTCAAACCAACAGATACAAACACAACAAAATAGAGAAGAGGAAGAAATCATTCATATCTAAAAGTGAAATGAGAAATCTGAATAATTCCATGTATGTATGGATGGCACACGAACGAATTCCGTTATTGAGAGGCGGGGACTCTGCTGCAACGACTTTGCTCGTATGAAATCCATTGGAATTTGGAACAGGGTAGAGGCTCTCACGCGGCGCAGACACACCCCGTGCTAACTGACTGCTCGGTGTAAACAGCGGAGACAGCGCAGATCAGGGCTGTCACTGTGGCATTCAATACAACACACAGCAGCGATTATAATGTCCGACGGAAACCACAACAGGACGATCGTTGCAATACTGAATAGTAGTGTTTAACTCGACACACTGTAAGCTATCTTTGTAACACTGAAGGCAATGTACTACAAGACCTTTTTCTTCTTCTTCGTCTTCAGTGCCTTAATCCCCTGTAGGTCGGTCTCTTAAACACGCTTGCTCCAACTTGGTCTGTCCTGTGCTCTCTCTTATATGCAACGCACCATCCATCATAGAGAGTGAATCTGGGATCTTACGGTTGCATGCTCTTGCTAACACCAACCACATATCGGATGTGGGTCGTGGGCAGGCGAGGTGAAGTTCCTTGCCCAAGGGAACAACGCGCCGGCCGGGACTCGAACCCTCGAACTCAGACTGTCGTGAGAGTCTTTGAGTCCTTTATTTAAGCCACCACTACTATCGCTGTACTACTGAGGACAACAAACAAGATTATCACTGGAAAGCTTAAGGGCAACGCTATAAATGTATTGTCATTGTACTACTGAATGCAACACAACAATATCATCAATGTAATATTGAGGACAACACACTACACGACTATTACTGTAATACTGAATGAAACGCTACAACAAACCTGTCACTGTAATATCGAAGGCAAAATTCAACAGTAATATTAAATGAAACACACAGCAGACTCCCACTGTAATATTCAATACAGCACTCAACAGACCCATCATTGTAATATTCAACACGTACACGAGCGGGTGATGTTACATAGATACAAAGATAAATATTACACGTACACACACACACACACACACCTACCACGACACACGCCTCCCAACTTCACACACTACACACACATAACACCCTCCCCCCTCCCGCCCTCACCCATCACCCTCGTCCCCATCCCACCCCCCACCCCCACACATCTCCAACTTGATCTTGCACACCCAAAAAAAAAAAAAAAAAAACTTTCTTCCTTCCTAGGTTGGCTCATTACTGTTCCCTGTTATTAAATTATGGCGTGATAAACCTACTGAACTCCCTGGAATTGGGAGGGAAGAACCGGGAACCGGAATCAATACGCTGAACCGAGATAATGTTCGTGACGCAGGTACCCGCAGGTGGTCAGTGGGGGGGGGGGGGCAGTGGGAATGGGAGTGGGGGAGAATGGGGGAAGGGGTGAGGGGAGGGGGAACGGGGAGGAGAAAGGGAAGGGGAGGGGGAGGGGAAAAGGGAGGGTGAAGGTGAGGGGAGTGTTGGAAAGGGAAGGGTTGAGGGGAAATGGGAAGGGGAAAGGGAGTGGGGGAAGTGGTGAGGGGAGGGGGGGAAGGGGCCAGGACAAGGGGATGGGTGGATGGTGAGAATGAGTGAGGGGAAGGGGAGGGGGGGGGGGAGGGGGAGAATGGGCGAGGGGAAAAGGGAAGGAGGGAGGGGGGATAGAAGATGATTCGTGGGCGGTGGGCGGGAGGGGGGGGGGGATGGATTGGGGTTCAAATGGGGTGGAGGGGATGGGTAGGGGAAGTTACGAAAATGAGTAGGCGGAAAGAATGATCGTAAGCGGGAGAAGGAGTGAGAAAGTGGGATACGGAGGGAAGAAAGAAGAGAGAGAAAAGGGATAGTGAGATAAGAGAAAAGGGGAAAACAAAAACAGTGGGAGAGGAAATCAAGAAAATAATATCATCATTATTACGAGTTTTATCATTATCATCATTATCATATTGCTGTTGTAATTATTACTATTACTATTATCATTATTGTTAGTTGTAGTAGTATTGTCATTGATCATTATCGTTATTATTATAGTTATCACCATTATCATTGTTATTGCTATTACTGTTGTTAGCATCATCATTATTATCATCATTTCTATTATTATTGTTATTATCAGTTTTATCATAATCAATAATTGTTATCACCCAGTTTTATTATTGTTATTATTATCATCTTTATTATCACATTATTATCATTATTATATTATTATCATTATTATATTATTATTATTATTATTAATTATTAATTATTATTATTATTATTATTATTATTATTATTATTATTATTATATTATTATTATTATATTATTATAATTATTATTATTTATCATTATTATTATTATTATTATTATTATTATTATTATTTATTATTATCATTATTATTATTATTACTAACTGCAATTGTTATTATCAGTATTATTATTTTATTGTTATTATCATTATCATTACTATCATTATTATTGTTATTATTATTGTTGTTGTTCTTATCATCATCATTATTATTATTATTATCATCATCAATCATCATTATTATTATTATCATTTATTATTATTATGATATTATTATTATTATTATCATTATTATTATTATTATTAATTATTTATTATTATTATTATTATTATTATTATTATTATTATTATTATTATTATTATTATTATCATTATTATTATCATTACCACTACTACTACTACTACTATACAGAACAGTCTTTGTCATTGTTCAAGTGCAGTTTAATACAGCTTTTTTTATTCATTTCTTATTTTTCTTATTTATTTTTTTTTTATTTTTTTTAGAGACGCTTTTTTGCGGAGACGCTTTTTTTGTTTTGTTTTTACAAAGAGACGCAAGAGCAAATATTTAGATAGCCCGCCTTCAGTTGTTCGTTATATGAAGGGCAGCGGGAGAAACTTCGTGTGGTTAATTAGCTGCTTCTCTTTTCCGTTCTTCTTCTTGTTTACATAGACGTCTTGTTTCTATTCCGTCTCCATCTCCTTCTCTTTCTCCTTCTCCTTCTCCTCCTCTTCCTCCTAATCCTTCTCCTCCTTCTCCTCCCCCTTCTCCTTCTCTGTCTGTCTGTCTGTCTGCATCTCTCTCTCTCTCTCTCTCTCTCTCTCTATCTATCTATCTATATATCTATTTCTCTCTCTCTTCTCCCCGCCCCTCCCACCCTCCTCTCTCTCCTCTCTCTCCCTCTCTCCCCCTCTCCCCCCTCTCTCTTCTCTTCCCTCCTTTCCTCTCTCTCCTCCTCTCCCCCTCCTCTCTCTCCCTCCCTCCCCGTCCCTCCTCCCCGCCCCTCCCTCCCCTCCCGCCTCACAGCCTTTTTCGGCCGGTAATAAAGGAAAAAACTTTACTCTCCTGTTCCGATTCTTTTGGAATTCGGAAGTTCTTATGTAAATTCTGTTATGTGAAATACTTCTTAGAATGGGTTTTGGATTCTCGCTCTTTCGCTTTCACTGTCTCTCACTCTTTCGCTCGCTTTCTGTCTGTCGCATTCTCTTTCTGTCGCTCTCTGTCTCTCTCTGTCTCATTCCCTTCTCTCTGTTTCTATCTCCTCTATCTCTCTCTCTTTCTATCTATCTAATTATGTATCTTCCTTCCTCCTCTTTTATCATCGACAATTTACCCATCTATTCTTCATGATGTACATCATGATATATATATATATACATATATATATATATATATATATATATATATATATATATATATATATATATATATATATATATATATATATATATATATATATATATATATATAATATATATATATATATAATTACTAGGGCTGTCTCGGTACCACAAGATCGGGGCAGGTCAAGGCAAGGTCAAGGTTATATCAGCTTTATACTTGGTCGACTAAAAGACAATTTTACAAAAGGCAACTTAGTTGACAATACAATTTTGCCTAAATTTCTGATGTATTCTGATTGCTTTAAAAAAATTGAGCTAGATCCTTCTTCTTGGTATAACTGATAACAAATAGAGGACAACAAAACAAAACGCAACAACGAAAACATACAAAACAATGAGCAAACAGCAAAACAACAAAAAATACAACAAAACAAAATATCAAAACAACGAAACAACACAACAAAGCAACTAAACAACAACAACAGTAAAATCCACCACGACCACCACCAACAACAACAACAACCACGAATAAGTCCAAGCAAGTCGCCCTAACAACACGTCCGAGATTCCTCCTTCCTCCTTCCCTCCCACCTCCTCTTCACCTTCCTTTCTTCCTTTCCTCCTTCCTCCCTCCCCACTTTCCTTTCTTCCTTTCCTCCTTCCTCCTCCCTCCCTCTCCTCTTTCCTCTTCCTTTCCTCCTCCTCCCTCCCACCTCCTCTTTCTCTTTCCTTCTTCCTCCCTCCCTCCCACCTCCTCTTTCCTCTTCCTTTCTTCCTTCCCTCCCTCCCTCCTCCACTTCCTCTTCCTTTCCTCCTTCCTCCCTCCCTCCTCCTCTTTCTTTCCCTCCCTCCTCCCTCCCTCCCACCTCCTCCTCCCTCCTCCTCCTCTTCCTTCCTCCCTCCCTCCTCCTTCCTCCTCTTCCTTCTCCCTCTTCCTGTCCTCCTTCCTCCTTAGTCGTCCTAGCCCTTAAATTGCTTTGCCTCACGTCTTTTCTCTCCCGCCCACCGCCTCCTGTCGCGCTCCCGAGTCGTCAAATGGGCTGATAATTGACTTGTAAACAGGAGGCGGTGATGTTAATATGCAGACGGTTGATGGGGTCGCCGGGCCGGGCATCGGGGGAACGGAGGGGAGGGGGAGAGAGGGGAGGGGGGTGGGAGGGGAGGGAGGGGGGAGAGGAGGCGGACGGCAGGGGGGGAAGAGGGGGAGGGAGGGGAGGGGGGAGAGGAGGAGGAAGGGAGGGGGGGGGAAAGGGGGGGAGGGGGAGGGAGGGGGGAAGAGGAGGGAGGGAGGGAGGGGGAAGCGGAGAGGAGGCGGAAGGGGGGCGAGAGGGAGAAGGGGGAGGGTTGGGGTGCGAGGGGGAAAGGGGGAAGAAGGGAGGGTTGGGGGTGGCGAGGGGGGAAAGGAGGGAGGGTGGAAGGTTGAGGGTACGAAGGGGGTAGAATGGGGGAGAGGAGGGGGGAGAGGAGGCAAGAAGGGAGGGGGAGGGTTGGGGGTGCGAGAGGGAAAAGGAGGGAGTGGGGAGAGGAGGCGGAAGGGAGGGAGGAGGGTTTTGGGGATGCGTGAGAAGGGAGAGGGAGGAGGAAAGGGTAACAGGAAGAAGGGATAGGAGGGCGTGAGAAAGGGGAAGGGAAGGGGAGTTAGAGGGAGGAGGAAAGGGTTAGAAGAAGGAGAGAAGCTGGAAAAGATGCATAAAGGAGAGGGAAGAGAGGAAAGATGGAGGGAAAAGAATGGTGGAAGAACGCAGAGAAAGATTTAAAAGATATACATATAGGCAAAAGAGGAAGGGAGAGAAAGGAAGAGTAGAGGGGAGGATGAGGAAGGAAGGGGGGCGTATGAGGGAAGAGAAGGATATGGGCAAGAGGGGAGAACAAGCGAAGAGGGGAATAGAACTGTTGGAAACAGAGGGAAGAACAAAGGACGGGTAAAGGGAGAAGGGAGAGGAGACAGGGAGAGGGAGAGAGGACAAGAGAGGGGGAGAGGGGACAGGGAAGGGGACAGGGAACAGGGGGCAGGGAGAGAGGACAAGGAGAGGGGAGAGGACCAGGAGCAGGAGAGGCGGAGAGGGTACGGAGGGGCAGCAGAGGACACCAGGAGAGGGTGCAGAAAACAGGGAGTGGAGACAGGGTCAGAGAGCGAGAGGGAGAGGGAGAGGGGAGAGGAGAGAGGACAAAGGCAGAGGGGAGGTCCCGGAAGAGGGGCGAAAAACAGGGAGTGGAGACAGGGGTCAGGAGAGAGGGAAGGGGGACAGGAGACAGGGAGAGGAGAGAGGAGAGAGGGGACAGGAGAAAGGGGCAGAAGGCAAGGGGCTGGGGAGAGGAGACAGGAAAGAGGGGAGAGAGGAGAGAGAGGGAGAGAAGGCCTTGCCAATTTGAGGTGCGTGTCTCGAGTACATACTCGAGAAACAGGAGGCGTAAAGGATGGAAGGGGAAACAGGGAGAAAGGATTAAAAGGGGAAAGGAGAAGAAAGCAGAATTATGACCATCAGAATTATTATCATTAGGGTCATTAATGCCATCATCCTCATCAACTTCATGATTGACGTTGGTGTCATCCTCATTATCATGATTATAATGATAAGCCTCATCGTTGTCACCGCCATTAATTAGGAACGGAATGTAATGAATCAACAGAAAGACAAAAAATTATATGCTGATGAATGAATGAGAGAGAGAAAGAGTGAGAAAGAGAGAGAGAGCGAGTGTGTGTGAGAGAGAGAGAGAGAGACGATAGAGAGAGAGAGAGAGAGAGAAGAGAGAGAGAGAGAGAGAGAGAGACGAGCAGACGAGAGAGAGACGAGAGAGAGAGAGAGAGAGAGAGATCAGAGAAAAGAGAGAGAAGAGTAGCAGACGAGAGAGAGAGAGCAGAGAGAGAGCGAGAAAGAAAAAAAAAAATAATAAAACAGAGGGCAAAAACAAACAGAAAAAGAAACAGAAGCGCAAAGCAAAACGAAAAACAAAAAGAAAACAGAACTAGAGAAAGAAACAGAACAAAATTTTAGCCTGAGAACGGGTGCAACACGAACATACCACAAAACGAGAGCGAAGGGAGGGAAGAGGTACGGCCGCGAGGAAAATAATCAAGACTAGGCCGGGAATGGCAAAGTGATGGGCGGCAGTCACATTATGGACAGGGGCGGCCCGCCAGGCACCTTTGGGGTCCGGATCGGTCTAGTGTGATGAAGAAACGCAGCGAGGACGAGACGCCGCTGTGCCAGTGGAATTGTTACATGGAGGATTGGAACAATGCCTCTATAAAGCTGAAATGACGTGGAGAGGTGATCGGGCTCGTGAGAGAGGGTTTGGGCAGAGGTAAAAAATAATAAGATGGGAGGCGCGCAGGAGGAGAGAGGAGGGAGACGGTGAAAGAAGAGAGAGCGGAGTGGCGAGAGAGGCGAGAGAGGGAGAGAGAGAGAGAAGAGAGGCAGAGAGAAGGGAGAGAGCGCAGAGAGAGGGAGAGAGAGAGCAGAGAGAGAGAGAGAGAAGAGAGAAAGAGAGAGAGAGAGAGAGAGGAAGAGAAGAGAGAGAGAGAGAAGAAGAGAGAAGAGAAAGAAGAGAGGGAAGGGAAATGGTATCTGGATAAGCGAGGTTACGTTGAAAATTGAAAAAGAATAAATGGAGAAATAAAAGGGGAGATTTGGAAAAGGGAGAATGAATTGCAACCGCGTATAGTTGAAGAAAGTTTACTGAAGAATGATGCCCAATGAAAAAATAAAACAAAATTTCGTCTTAATAAAACACAAACGCACAATACACCACACACACAACACATAACAAACACATAAAACAAAACAAAACAGA
>NW_020869036.1:10000-11235 GCF_003789085.1 Penaeus vannamei | reverse complement strand
CTCCCCCTCCCCTCCCCCGCTCGCAGGTAAACAGACGAGAGATAAGCGTTTTATCTCATCGGTTACGACACCTATCGGCTTTCTGCGTCGACGTGGGCGCGATTGAGGTTGATGCGATGGGGGTGAAGGTAAATAATTGAGATTGGCGACGGGGTGAATGGCTTTTAAATAATTACGTGAAACTAAGGAGCGGAGACGGAGGGGGGTTAGGGGGATAGGGTTAAAAAAAAGATAGTGCCCGGCTATAGCGGTGTTACTATATATATGTGCATACAATCACAAGTTTATATAACCACTTGAGGTCACACTGCCAACTGAGTAAATTGGAGAAGAGTTGAGGGAAGAGAGTGACGGTACTGAGGAGAGAATAGTAGAAATATAGGAATTCAGATAAGAGTATGGAAATAATGAAGAATCAAGAATAAAATAATGCGCAGGAGTGTAGTTTGTTGTTATCTTCTTGCCAGTAAAAAGTTTTCTATTTGATGACAAGTTTGAGATTAAATTGACATAAATTTAGACAAAGCAGCTGGGGAGTGTTGAAGAGAGAGGGAGATCGAAAGTGATATTCTTCTTCACTGACGCGATTTAATGGTTAACGTCGTACAGTAAATTTCCATTCTTCTTGAGCTAGAAAGTTGTGCATAGATAGGCATTATCTATCAGAGCTTATTACAGCGATACAATATATTTCTAAGTGTATAATGAATGATTGAATCTATTGTAAATGTGCTATGGAGAAGCATACAGACTAATGGCTGCTGTTTCATTCCCTTCCTCCCCCGTGCGCTAGCAGTTCAAAGCGCCGTGTCGTATCGCTGTCGATAATATATATGTAATAATTTTGGGATCAGAATAGTAGTTGATTCTAGAGCGCTGTCTTCTCACTGCTGGTTTGCTACTGCACTTGGTACAGCAACATCAAGTGAAGATCTCACGCTTATATACCACGCAATCTTGAACATAAGTGGAAGTGATTCACAATCAAATATGATATGGTTAACGATGGTCATATGTAAATATACTTAGTTTAGTAGTAGGGAATCTCAAGGAGAATTATGTTGTGAAACTTGCTCATTTTTGGTCTTACTGTCAATGACGTAGTTCACAGCGCGTAATATTGGAGTATAAGAAGAACAAAAAGAATCGCATTACAACTCCGCACGCTGACTGCTACTTGGTGCGTATAATCGTTCTAAAAGGAGAGTACTCGTCGAGCAACGAACAAACACATG
>NW_020869036.1:0-2500 GCF_003789085.1 Penaeus vannamei | reverse complement strand
ATCAGCAATTGTTTGTAGACCTATATCATATATTCTATGTGAATTTAGTTTTGTAATTCTCATGTTGCAGCTTAGACATGGCATAATAAAGACGTAAAATAAATAAAAAAAAGACATGGCATATGTAAACTCCAAATGTTTTTGATGCATTTATTATAAAACGAATCATACAACAATAATAATAATAATGATAATAATAATAATAATAATAATGGCAATACATAAACATACACATAAATGTGAGATCTATACGGCTCTACCTCACATCAAAGAATGACCACACGATTAGCGTCGTACCCCCTGTCTCTGCTCCAGATGACGTCATGGGCGAGACGGACGAATTTGAGTCACTTAGTGATGAGACCTGTACTTATATAGACCTTGAGCGTGGTGAGGTCCGCGACGCAGAAGATAAGGATGCAGCCGTCGGCCAATCAGCACAGTCAGCCATAAACGACCCTCTTCACTGAGGTGAATGCCTTCCACCCTTCTCTCCAAATGGAGCCCTCACATGGTTTCAGCGAGCTGAAACCCAGTTCAGGCTTAAGAACATAGTGAAGGCGACCACCAAAGCAGACCACGTTGTGGCCATTTTACCCAAGGAAGTCTTTCACTGGATAGGCCCCTGGTTAGACAGCCAGTCAGACGACATCGACTACGATAGGCTGCAGCAGGAGCTGTTGAAGGAGTTTTTTCTTTCTCCATCTGAGAGGGCCCGACAGATCCTACACATCCCCAACACACCGCTTGGAGACCGGATTCCTAAACAAGTCTGGCAGGAAATCACCACCCTATGCCGCCTCCCCACCAAACACGCAGAAGGAAAGTTTCACAAAGTGGACCTTAAAAAAGAAATTTGGCTCTGCTCTCTCCCTGGCAACATCAGGGAGAAGCTCCACAAATCGAACGAGACGGCCATGGAAGTCCTCCTCACCAGAGCCAACGCACTGATGGAAGCTCATCGGCAAGCCCACCCTCAGTCAGCAGCCCCCGTTTTCCCGTTGGCCGGTACCAACAACGTCACAATCCCGATCAATGCAGCAACTGCCCGAGGGACCAACACGAACTGGAGGCCCTTCGCCCAATACCTTACCGCAGACAGTATCTGCTCGTACCACATGCTGTTCGGCAACGCTGCCTACCATTGCCTCAACAGATGTAGATGGAAGCCTCGAAGGCGTCCACAACAACATGGAAGGTGGCCACTACCCAACACTGCCACAACACTGAACAATGCAGTCAACTGCCCCCGACGCCCAGCTCTGCCTCACTACAGACACCAGCATGACCAGCCCCTTGTCGTGCCCAGAGATTTTTTCCACAACAACGGCCCGAGCGACACTCTGCGAGAGGACCTCCGCCAAGGAGCCCAGCAATTCACTGCCAGTAAACCTACCCGTCGCTCTCATCACCCACCCTACACCCCAGCAGGATGGCCGAGTTCGCCCTTTCACCATGATGGCGCCACCTGCACGAGATCTGGGCCCCATGCTCGTCCACGCAGGATCCTCACTCTGAAGTCCATTCTTCCTCGATAGGGGGGAGGCATTGTGGCGGACGCCACAATCACCTCGGCACTGGCGCTGTCTCGTTCCGCTTAATTGCCTCACTCAGCACCGGCGCACCTCGTTCGGCGTAATTGCCTCTACGCCGAGTCAGCCGGCAGGCAAGCGTGGCGAGGTCCGCGACGCTGATTCTCCGCGACGCGGAAGATAAGGATGCAGCCGTCGGCCAGTCAGCACACTCAGCCACAAACGACCCAGCAGTGTTACTTTGTCCCTTTTGTATCTATATTGCATTTCTCGCCAAAAATAAACACACTTCACAGTCGTCTCTGCAACTTGAGTTTAATTCTCCTATCTGCTCAGGGCCTAGGGCTATCTCAATTACCTCGACCTAGGCTCTTATACCTATTATATATATATATATATATATATATATTATATATATTTATATATTATATATATATATATATATATATAATATATATATATATGTATATATATATATATATACATATATATATTATATATATTATATATATTATATATATATATATATATGTATATATATATATATATATATAACACATATATAATAATATATATATATATATATATATATATATATATATGTAATTGTTTTGTGTGTATATATATATATAAAATATATATTAATATAAATATACACATATTATACGTATATATAATATTATACATATAATATATCTTCATATACGTATATTATATTATTATATATATATATATATATATATATATATATATGTATGTATATATATGTGTTGTGTGTGTGCGTGTGTGCATGAACTCTCCGATCGGGATTCGATGCCGCTAATGCACATGAATGCAAGACGGCCGCTCTACCACTCGTACAAGACCCACTAAAAGGAAGTGAGAAACTAGGAGCTTACAAGCATCCATGGGGGTTACCTACCTATTCATATGGTAATGCATTTCCATCTTTCATATAATATACATAT
>NW_020869035.1:846669-861669 GCF_003789085.1 Penaeus vannamei | reverse complement strand
GCAGTCTACTTGCTGCCTCTTTTTTTCTCCTCGTCAGGCAAGGGAAATTTCCGACGCGACTTTGTAGAAGAACGAAATAAAATAAGGTTTGGTTGTGTGGAAAGTTTGCTGATGATTTCGTATTTCGTTAGACCAAAAAGTGGTTTTATTTTCTTTTTATATACAATTCGCAGTTATTTATTGGAACAACATATGAAATGATTGCACAAATCACCCAAAGAGTTGTCGAAAATGATCACAGAAGTCGCTGGCAAAACAATAATCTATCTTCATTCTCATACTGCAATGCGCACCTTATCATCAGCTCTGAAACCTTAATTGAAGACTCACGTGCTTCAGGTCCCGTCAGCCTGCAGTAAAGCTAGAAAATGGATCGCTTACGTCCTGCCAAACTGATGTGTGTTTTTGTGTGTATGGTGTGCGATAGTGCGAGAGGCGTGTCTTTGTCGCAACAAATTACTCACGTATTTGTCACGACTTTGTTTGTCCGAACGCAACTTCTAAACCTACTGCTACTGTGTCACAAGAAGAACGACGCGACCTTTAGATACAAAACATGCGACACGTATAAAATAAACAAATATCTCCCCCTTTCAAAGCATCGATGATTGAGAAAAGAAATTGAAAAGAAAACAAAATAGAGGGAGAATGAGATCAGGACAAAAAGAAAACGTGTCAGTAAGAACAACACACGGTCTCGAATCCAGAGCAAACTGCCAAAAACCGTAATTTGCGAAGTTACACCCGAAACATATAAAACAAAAACAAAAAAACATGGGATCCCCGACGCTAACTCTTGATCAATGAATCTGGTGATGGTAGTCAAAGAGACACGTGCTGTGACTGTGACTTGAGAGATGACACGTGCTATGACTTCGCACCTCTGAGATAACACACATATGTATTTCTAATTAATTTCTAAAGGGAGATACATTGATTCCTTATTCAGATGTTTCGGAAAAAAATACACGAACTTGTATTATAAAGGTGCACATGGATCAAAAAGTGATTTGTATAGATATGTATTTACACTTTTCTTCTAATCCACAAAGCTTTGATGTATGTTGTGATAATTTCGGAAAACAAACTGCAGAAGTGAGGATTTTCTTTCAGTCTCTGAGCTTTCTGCGAGTGTCCTTGAAGATAGTGTATTCGAAAATCAGTGTTTGAGATGAATACACGCGTAAACCTCATAGATAAAAAAGATGATAACATATTGTAGATTTTTACGATCTGGAGTGTGTTGACTTGTAGATCCCTTGGCCATTTATATAAAAAAGTAAGCAAACAGAGGTAAAAGGATTTGCTGGAACTTTAGAGAAGAGTCTCTCTCTCTCTCTCTCTCTCTCTCTCTCTCTCTCTCTCTCTCTCTCTCTCTCTCTCTTCTCTCTCTCTCTCTCTCTCTCTCTCTCTCTCTCTCTCTCTCTCTCTCTCTCTCTCCTCTCTCTCTCTTCTTTCTCCCCTCCCTCTCCCTCTCTCTTTCTCTCAGTCCCTCTTTCTCTTTCTATTCTCTCTCTCTCCCTCTCTCTTTCTCTCAATCCCTCTTTCCCATTCTCTTCTCTTCTCTCTCTCTCCCTCTCTCTTTATCTCTCCACCTCTCTCTTTCTCTCTTCCTCCCCTCCCCTCTTCTTTCTTCCCTCTCCCTCCTCGCCTCTTTCCCTTTCTTGCCCTTTCTCCCCCCCACCGCTCTCGTCTACATGGTGTCTGTGCGTATGAGTCGGCATTTCTTTTTAGAGAATGACATCGTGACAATGAGATGAAATAGGGGAGGGGCTCTTTACGTGTCCTGTTTTGTAGAGATGTGATCACCATGGGATGATAACGATTGCCACCATCCTAGCTTTAAGTCCGAGTACCTAACACATGTGACCCAGAGTTAATCTGCAATTACTGAATGGACAGGAAAAACGACCACCCAAAAACAATTGAAGGCGTTTATAATAAAAGATATATTTGTTGCTATACTGATAGCATTCAAAGACACATCATGACAGTGGACGCGAACTATCCGCTTACCCCACGCGTCAACGCTCTCCCTGTAGGACTTACGCTCCAGAGCAGTGGTGGATTGGAGAGTTCTCATATATATCATAACTTATCCCGCCCTAGTGACTACGAAACCCCGCCGATATAACTTTCTGTATTGCCGATTAGGTCAGTCCTCCCGGAGTTGTTGGCAGCCAACGCCTGACTTATTTATTAACTGACGCGTTGACTTGTGAGTGTGTGATGGCGAATTTAACGTTAATATACGCCAAATACTATTCTCTCCTTGTCTCCCAGTTACGAAGTCTGCTATTACCTCTTGCTCAATCGACCCTTATAATACCTCACGAGCTCCGCCTAATCTTACTGGTGTACGTCCAGCCTCTATATTTGAAGCATATGATTCTTCTGCATATAACTACATCTCGTGTAAGTTCATGATTCAGTCTTCGGTGTCGTAATCTATGATGATAGCACATGTGCAAACTTAATCTTGTCTATAATATGTGACGGTATTTCTATGTGATTAAGTGATAGTCCTATCTGTCATTACCATGGTAACATTGATTTCAGAGGGAAACCGACAGTACATGTAAACCAATGGAATCCGTTGCGCCCATCACTAGATCAGACGTCAGACAATACTAAGAATGAGTCTTCGAATTAAGCGAAATAAAAGAATAGGATCTAGGTATCCACTAGCGAGGAGATAGAGGACTCAGTCTCTGGCTCGCTCCCTCTGATCTTCTCTCTCTTCTCTCTCTCTACTCTCCTCATCCTCTGATCTACTGGGATCTCCCTCATTCTCTCTCTCGCAGCTACTCTCTCTCTCTCTTTCTCTCTCTCTATCTATCTATCTATCTTTCCTCTCTCTTTCTCTTTTCTCTCTCTTTTCTCTTTCCTTCTTACTCTCTCTCTCTCCCTCCTCCTCTTCTTCTCTCTCTCTCCTCTCTCTCATCTTCTCTCTCTTCTCATCTCTCTCTTCTTCATCTCTCTTCTCTCTCTCTCTCTTTCTCTCTCTCTCTCTCTCTCTCTCTCTCTCTCTCATATCCTCTCCATCTCGTTCGCTCTCTCTCTCTCTCTCATCGTCTCTCTCTTCTCTCTCTCTCCTCTCTCTCTCCTCTTTCTCTCTACGTACTATTCTCGAATCCCCGACTTCGTCTTCCACTTTTTGAGAGACATTTGACGTATATGCCATTCCTCACTCGCTCGTCTTGTGCTTCTCTCGTCGATTTCTCTGCTCTGACTAGATACTCTGCTCCTCTCTCTCTCTCTCTCTCTCTCTCTCTCTCTCTCTCCTCTCTCTCTCTCTCTTCAGAAGCCTCTGGCTCTTACTCTCTCTCTCTCAGCTACGTGCATACTCGTGGCTCCATACCTACGTGGCTCGGGTCATTTCCGGTCGTGGACTCGCTTAGCTCTCGCTGCGTTCGTACGGGCTCGCTATCGGTACTGGTCTGGTCCTCGTCTTCTGCTCGCTAGGAGACCTCGCCTCTCGTCTTCTCGTTCGCGCTCTCTCTCTCTGGCTATCTCTGCCGTCCTCCTTTCTGCTCGATGCTCTCTCATCGTCTCTTCTCTCGTCTTTTCATTTTCTCTCTCTTTCTCTCTCTCTTTGTCTTTCTCTCGGTCTCTCTCTCTGGATCTGCCTCCCTCTCTCTCTGGCTGGTGCTCTTTTGCGATCTTCTCTCCGTCGCTCCTCCTCCCTGTAACTCGATCTCCTCATTCGCGATCTGTCTATCTGCGATACAGGTTTGCGGATAGCCGCGGCTGCTCTGGCTCTCTCTCTAACTGCGTGGCTGCCACTCTACTGCTGCTGGCTGCGTCGACTCGTCTCTGCTCGTCGCTCCGTCTCTCTCACTCTGGCTGCGAGTCGGAGTTCTGCGTGATCTCTCTCTCTCTGGCTCTCTGCGTGCGTCGCGGGGTGGGTCGGGTGGGGTGGGCATCTTCTAGTGCTCTCTCGAGTGCTGGCGTGCGCGGTCTGCGTCGTCATGCTTCGTGTCTCTCGTTCATCCTCTCTTCTCTATAGCAAGTGTCAGGTTAAGCGACACTCTCTCTCTCTCCTCTCTACTCTTCTTTCTCTCTCTCCTCTTCTCTCTCATAGCCATTTTTCATTTTTCAGGCTTTATATTGGAAAAAACAAGCTTTGCATTACCTGACGTGAAAGATAATGACATTCTTCTTCCTAAGAAAGAGAAACAAAGATTATACATAATAGTTCAAGTTCCTTTAACCTTTTCCATTAGCATTCATTTGAATAGGGGAAATAAGTAGTTCCTAACTTATAAAAAAACATAAAAAAGGTGAAAAAATAAGAGAAAGTTTGATAAAATAAGGCAGATTGCTAAAAAGAAAAAAAAACATAAATAGAAAAAGAAAAGAAAAAAGAAACAGAAAGAGGAAGGGGAAAGAAAAAAAAAATCCGACACCACCGATGCGAGAAACGAGGTCAGCCAAGGTCACCGCGAGAGAGGTCATCTGCAGCAGCGAGGGTCAGCGACAGGTCTTGAGGATGGGCTGCAGCTCGAGCAAGGACATGGTGACGGAGATCAACAGCGGCCGCTTGCAGGAAAACGAATTCGGTGAGTACTTTCGGAGGTCGTTTTGTTATCGCCGTCGTTTCGCTCTGGCCATTTCCGGGTGCCGAAAGCGAGTGGGGTTGGAATGTTCTCACGTTGTTTTTCCCTTCCGTTCTCTTAACCTTATCTATCTGGTGTTTTTCTTGATCTTATTTTTGTTATCATTTAGTTTCTTATTGTTGCTTGGTTATTATTATTACCATTGTTAGTCATTTATCCAATTGTTATATTGAGTCAATTGTTTATTATTATCCTTGTTATTATTCATTAGATTGTTGATTATTTTATCATTATTAGTCATTATCATTCATTCATCATCATCACATCATCATCATCATCACTCATCATCATCATCGAATCATCATCATCATCATCATGTATCATATTTCATTAATTATTGATTATTATTATTATTGTTTATTATTATTGTTATTATTATTATTATTATTATGTTATGTATTATTAATGCAAGTTATTATGTATGTTTTTATTATATATTATAGATTATGATTATTTTATTATGTAGTGTAAGTTTATTATTATTATTATTATTATATTATTATCATTATGTATTATTACTAGTTAATTATTTATATTATGTGATATTATTGATTATTATGTAATTATTATATTGATGTATTTGATGTGAGTGTATGATTAGTCAATTATCATTATTACGTATTCATTTACCAATCGCTGGTTATCGATTAATTATCATCTAAATCTAAATATTGCATTGATTTACTGGTATTATGTATCATTAGTTCATTATTGATTGATTGACTACTATTGAGTTATCATTAATACATGTATATACTTAATTACTAACTGATCTATCATCATTAATTCAGTTATTAATTATTTACTACCTATTATCATTCAGTTATCGATTGTTATTATCATTATCACTGATTATTACTACGATCATTTCAGCTGTTATCATTCACGATTATTATCGAGTGAGATGTAATTATTACCATATGTATTGATCACTGCCTATCTATCGAGTCTTTCGTAGGTTTAATGTGCCAGGCATACGTGGAGTAGTTGTTTGTGCGGATTAGTTATGGAAAGTGAATATACGCGAACTGAACCATAAGCCAAGGAGATCCGCCATATTTAAATTTGTTATTTAGTGGGACCTAGATGCTTTGTGTAGATCGTAAAAAAAAAAAAAAAAAAAGAAAAAAAAAAAAGAAAAAGAAAAAAGAAAAAAGAAAGAAAAAAAGAGAAAAAGCACATCAGAGGTATGAGCTCGTGTACATTTTTCTTTCTCGTAATTTGCGTCGTAATGTAATTCCAATTAAAAATGATAGCGCCCTGACTGTCTGCTATTCGAAGGAAATTCTCTAGGAACAATTCAGTGTTTGTTCCGGTGATGGGCTTAGTTTCTTTTTCCTTGTTAATTTAATTCCGGACCGCATTTATCAACCTTATTTTCTTAAATTTATAGGTCATCAATGCCTTCCATGATGTGACGAGAAAAGAGTCGAAAAGGCGTGATGTGAAAGGGCTGAGGGACGGAGAAAGAGAGAAGAAGAGAAAGAGAAGAGAACGGTCTGTGAAAGTGAGGGGGTAAGGAAAGCGGAGAAAAATGAACACATCTGACGAATGAGAAGAAAGGAAGAAGAGCAAGGGATATAAGGCGTATTTTAAAAAGGCAAGGAAAGAAAAAGGAATGGAGGAAATAAGAGAATAAGTCCCAGCACGGGTAACAAAGCGGGTGAAGGGGGCTATCAAATAGTACTAAAGAGGCATAAAGCAGAAGAGGATAAAGAGAGAGATAACCTAATACCCATCCGATAAGATTAGAAAGAGGACAAGAGAAATAAGAGAAAAGGATAATGGGAAGAAAAAAAACGAAGAGAGAGGGATGAAAGAAGAAGTGGAAGGAAGGGAACTAGGGCAAAAATTAAAAATGCAAAGAGAGAAAAAGAAAAGAGAAGAGAGGAAGCAGTGAGAGAATATGATTCAGTTCAGACAGCATAAGCGCGATAACGGGGATGTAAACGCGATGAACAACCTAGTTCTCTACCCATGTAGAGGAAATAAATGGTGAGAATGGTGGAAAATGGGGGATCTAAAAATAAATAAAAAAAAAAAATATTGGCAAATGATGGGCAATATAGTAGAAAAGATAAACAATGAGAAATGAATGATAATTTATTGAATGATAAGATATAAGATAAGATAAGATTAAAAGGAAAAGAGAAGAAAAGAAACAAGAAAAAGAAAAGGGAGTGAAATAGGAAAGAGGAAGACAAGGGAAAAGAGGGAATAGTACAATGTAAAATAGAATATAAAATAAAACAATAATATGAAAGTAAATGAATAAAGGAAAATCAATAGATTAAATAATACATATTTAAAAGGGTAACGAGATATTACAAATCTATATAGAAAGAACTATACACACTCCAATGCTCCACATTATATATCCCACAAATGTTAGAATAAAATAATATAAGTATTATGGTTTAAATAACATAAATTAACTATTAAAATTATTAAGTAAACGATGAAATTGCGCGATGCTAGTCTAACCTAGGAAGATAACACAAACAAACATGTACCTTACAACGTTTCATGCTTCTGTACTAGAGTCTCATGTGAATGATAATATATCAAATTGTTTGGATAACCTTAACTATGGTCTTTAGTCTGGGATAGATGAGGGAAATACCTGTTTATGCAATAGTATAGCTAAGTCTATAGATCTAGATTATTTATTAAGTAAGGCGAGATTAAATTAAAAAAAAAAATCTTATAGTACACATACACACGTACATTACTATATACTACATTATTAATACAATACTAATCACATATTTATTATAGCACTAAGCCTAATATACCTTCCTCTCTATAATTCTATATCTATTTGCTAATCTATCTACGTTAGTTATCATTATTATCTTTTATATCTTTTATTATTAATATATTATATATTAAATTATATTACAAATATATAAATATGCAAATTAGACTTAATATAAATTAATAATTACTATAATTAAAATATATAATTATTATAACATTATCTATATACATAATTAAATTAATACTTATATATAGTTTCACATATATATTTATTAACCCTAACTACTATATTAATACACTACACACATACATACACCTACTAACACACTACAAACCACACACCAACACACATACAGACGCACTAACTCATACATCTTACACACACCTGAGAAGAGCTCACAACTCAACGAGCCCCTATTTATATCATAGTGTTTGTGTGATGTCGAGATGCGATCACCGTCACACACACAGACACCACACGGTACACCACAAGTGTGTGTGTTGGTGAAAATAGTAGTGTATTGATTATATGTATGCTAGTTGTGTTTGATGTTTGATACTGTGACTGTTGATGTGCAATATTAGTGAATGTACTTGTTAGTAGTGTGGGTGTTGGATGTTAGGTAGGGCATGTATGAGTGAGTGGTATTGGATTTGATTGGTTTAGATATGTGATTATATATTGCTAAAATTTATATTGGGTAATTGATTACTATGTTATATATTTAATAATATTAATATATATATATATATAATATATTAATATATATTATAATATTAATATCATATATATAAATATATAAATATATGAGTAACACAAACACACAACACATCCACACACACACTAACTAATTCACAGCACACACATAATATATATTTATTCCCACATATATTATATATATATGATATAATATATTAATTAATATTACAAATATTATAATTACCTAATTATATATATATATATAATAAATTAATTAATATTATATTATTAACTATATTATATATAATATATAATTATAATATTAATATTATTATAATATAATATGATAGTAATATACATATGCATAATTATAAATGTATATGTATGTATTGTTGTGGTATTAATATATATATTAATATATTTATTTAGAAGTGGAAATATGAGCATGAATGAGGAAGTAAGATATAAGAGGGGAGGGAAAGAGATATAGAGATAGCCGTTTGGGTGTGGTGTGTACCATTGTATAAATAAATAAAGTAAGGATAAATTAAAAAAAGATAGAAATATATAGAGATATAACACGAGGACAGAGACGGGAGAGAGAGGAACGAGAGGAGAGAGAGAGAGAGAGAGAGAAGACGATGATGCAGAGAGAGAGAGAGATGAGAGAGAGGAGAGACGAGAGAAGAGAGAAGAGAGGAGAGAAGAGACGAGCAGAGGAGAGGTCGGAGAGGAGGAGAGAGAGAGAGAGGAGGGAGAGGAGAGGAGACGAAGAAGAAGAGAGATGAGAGAGAGAGAGAGAGTGATGGAGAGAGAGACATCGCGACGCAGAGAGAGAGAGAGAGAGAGAGGAGAGGAGAGAGAGAGAGAAGTAGTATAAAAAATGGAAAGAAAAATAAATAGAAAAAATAAATGACATGTAAACAAAACAAAAGAAAATAAAGAAAAGGAGAGAAAGGAAGAATGCAAAGGACGAGAGCAAGAAAGAAAGAAAATAAACAGTGTAAACGAGAAATTAAGAAAACTATAACAACCCTAACCATAAGGCCTGATGTTCACCATGCTGTCACCTCTGACACCATTTGGCACCCAGTGACACTCCACTGTCTCGGTTAAAATCACTTGCATGTTTGGCACCGTCTGACACCATCGTTTTACACCTCTTGAACTTGCTTGGCATCGTTTGGAACCATTTTAATTGTCGCATAACTTGGCAACATCTGACACCGCCTGACAGTATCTTGTACCATTTTATATCACCTTGCTTCGTCTGACACTGTGACACCTTATATGACACCATTTGGCACCCTCTGGCACCCTCAGATGCTATAGAGAGAAGATCGGCCAGGCGGACCAGCAGCAAACGCTCGATACTCATTATATTCTGTATTTGATTAGCAATTTTCTCTGGTATATGACCTCAGCTTACGATGTCATCATTGAGTTTTTTTCGAAACAACGGTTGATAATAACGGTGAATTATTCATAATTTGCGGTCTTATCACCACACGATGTTTATCAAGACATTAACCCTGGATCGGTGTCATTTAACTGCAGGTATCTTAACTTGAGAAGAGAGATGAGAGAGAGAGAGAGAAGAGAGAGAGAGAGAGAGAGAGAGAGAGAGAGAGAGAGAGAGGAGAGAGTGAGAGAGATGAGAGAGAGAGAGAGAGAGAGAGAGTGGAGAGAGAGAGAGAGAGGGAGAGAGAGGACGAGAGATGAGAGAGAGGAGAAGATGATGAGAGAGGAAGAGAGAGAGAGGCGAGAGAAGGAAGAAAAGAGTGAGATGATAAGATGGTGCTGGAGGCGATGTGTGAGCTCGGACCCGGCGGCACGATCGAGATGTGCTGCCGCATGGAGCATCCCAAGACGCAGGATGCTATAGACGATGGCCTACGGACCTCTGTGTTCCCCGCCTGGCGTCGGTCACACTTGCCCTCTAACAGTCCCCCTCCAGGCCACTCTTTTTCCTGCTTAAGCACGCTTGGGTCATATTCTTATTTTTACATGCTCAGATTGCTTGGTTATGAGATTAAATTGCTTATTCTACGAGTATGCATCGATCTAGATCCATCAGTAGCTGCTATCTAGTCTATCATACTCTACGCATCGTATCGGTAGTCTAATCTGCTGTCGTAGTTCTAGATCTATTATGACCTGTACTATGAATATCTATTCTATCTTAATCATCCATGATCTATCTATCTATCTATCGGCGTATCCGATATCTATCTTATGTTCCTATCTATCGCGTGATAGTATAGGTATGCAATATGTTTATAACTATATGGGACGAATAATAGGTATTAATAGTGCATATCGTATCTATGTATCGTATCCTAGTGTAGTTTATATCTATCCCTATTTATCTAAGTGACTATCCTATCTTTATATATTTTGGAAGGTAGTATAGCGATAGTTGGATGAGTAGTATTGAATAGATGATATATGTAGATCAGGATAGTCCTATGCTAGATCGGATTATATGGTTGTGGAAGTATACTATATCTATCGAAGGATACTCATCTATCTTCTATCTATCTTGATCCGAGATATCTTGGAAAGAGGGGCGGTGAGAGATAGATGGAGCCTAGTATGTGAATAAGCTGCCGTTATTAGTACGCTACGTTGTATGAGGAGATAAGGCAGGAGATGTATACTGTATATATTAGAGAATTTATGACGGATTGACATGATCATATAGAGAGAGATAGATAGTAAGAGAGAGAGAGGAGATAGAGAGATGAAGAGGAGATGTGAAGTAGATGAGAGAGAGAGAGAGAGGAGAGGATAGTAGACGAGAGAGAGAGAGAGAAGAGAGAGAGAGAGAGAGAGAGAGAGAGAGAGAGAGAGAGAGAACAGAAATGATATTTAAGGTGGGACTAGGTCCGTGTTATAAACACATCAAAACTAAGTTATATGACTTTATCACTACATCCTTAATTCTCTAAGTATCCTTCTTAAAGATTATCCATGAAATCTCTGTAGATTCAGTTTATTGTTTATTGCATTTATTGTTGCATGTTAAACTTGCCATTATGTTATACGAAAGTAATTAAAGTCAAAGAGAAGTGTATATATAAATAAATACGTTTTCGGAATGGGCGTAAGTACTGAATATCAAGTAAGGTTCATATAAAATATATTGCAAAAGTAATAACATTAACGATAAAACTAATGATGCAGAATAACATCATTAATATTAAATACCCATCGTAGTTAATCAATTTTCACACGAGTTATTCGCACAATTTACTGAATGAAAAAATGATACCAACACCAGCGGCGATAAGAGTATTGGTTGTCGTAGTGTCTGGTACTGATGGTATTTCCTAGTTTTTCGTACAATTTATTGAATGATAAAAATGACAACACGGCGATAGGGTTATCAGGAGTACTGTTCGTCGTGGCGTCTACTACTGGTATTTCCTATTTAATCTCTTTCTCACGATGAAATTCTTAATAGGAAATGAGTGATGGATTGACTGACGTAATGCTACTGTACGTAATGACATGTAGGTAGTACCGTTAGTGTTGGTAATGGTACTAATGATGTCACGCGGCCGGTTTGTTAAAATTGTGCCTGGCCCGACTCAACACATATTCGTATAAACACACATCCATATACACAGAAATAAATGCATATCTATCGATCTATCAGATGAATAAACATTTATTTTTTTTCTATCTGTATGGTAGATATGCATGTCTAGACTGATAGATATGCATTTATGTTTGTGTATGTGCATGTCCGTGTAACGAATGGCAATTAGGTCGGGCCTGGCACAAATTTGAGTTACCAGTTAATGGAAAAGATGTCGAAAGTGCTATCTTTTTTATATCGATTAATGATAACAGTGATAAGGTACTGATATAACTGAAACTAGGAGGCTTTGAGCTTGTAGTATAGACAATTAGAAAATGGCAGACAATACTGAACGCAAAATAAGACCATAACAATGGAGGAAAGGGGACGAAAGGCGATCAATATGGGCGTGATCCGACCCGAGAAATTACTCTCCCCCCCTTCCCTTGTCGGAACCCCCCTCCCCACCTCCTCTCCCCCCCCCTTGTCGAACCCCCTCCCCCACCCTCCTTGGAACCCCCTCCCCCACCCTTCTCTCCCCCTCCTTGTCAGAAACCCCCTCCCCACCCCCTCCCCACCCTCCTCTCCCCCCTCCCCCCGTCCCTTGTCGTCTCCCCTCTCGCAGTGGGATCCCTGGCCCGCCCGTGTCCGGATTACCCCTCTCCTTGCACTTAGAATACCCCCTCCCCTTCGACCCCATACCCCCTTCCCCTGCTCAGAGCGTTATTGGGGGCCCGGGGATGGGGGGTTGGTGTCGGGATGGGGTAGTGGAGGCAGGAAGGAGGGAGGGGAGGTTGACAGGTGAGAAAGGCAGGTAAGTGAAGTGTTTACCCCGAAGACCTTTCCCGGTGGCCTTATTGTGCAAGCGAGGAGCCGCTTTCTCCCGTTCAAACAGGGGGATTCCGCGCCCGCTCGTGATAAAGTGGCTCGAGAATGGTTTGCGTTTTGTTGAAGATTCCTGATGAAAAGGTTGGATGAGAAGCGGCGAAGGGAAGAACGAGGAAATTGCCTAACTGTGTAGTTCCCTGTTCATCCCTTTTGTCGTGTTTTACTTGTGTTTTGTTGTTGTGGTTGTGTTTACTATACTAATCCTTCTCTTTCTCTCTTAATTCTTTCTCCCTCTTTCTTCCATCTCTTTAATTTCTTATAAATTCTCTCTTCTCTCTTATAGTCTCTTTCCCTCACCTGTTCTCTCTCTTCTCTTCCTTCTTTTTAATTCCCTTTAATTCTCTCCCTCGCTCTTGGTTTCTTTCCCTCACCCGCTCTCCCTCTCCTCTTCCATCTATTTAATTCTCTTTAATTCTCTCTTAGTCTCTTTCCATCAGCCGCTCTCTCTCTCTTCCACCTTTTTTAATTCTCTTTAATTCTCTCTTCCTCGCTCATAGTCTCTTTCCCTCACCCGCTCTCTCTCTTCCACCTTTTTAATTCTCTCCCTCGCTCTTAGTCTCTTTCCATCACTCTCTCTCTCTCTCTCCTCTCTCTCTCTCTGTCTGTCTGTCTGTCTGTCTGTCTGTCTGTCTGTCTGTCTCTCTCTCTCTCTCTCTCTCTCTCTCTCTCTCTCTCTCTCTCTCTCTCTCTCTCTCTCTCCTCTCTCTCTCTCTCTCTTCTCTTTCCATCTTCCACGAAAACAAAAGATACACAGACACGCCAACAGAACCTACGCACGCCCATTCATCATGTTAGTTCAGTTCACCGTCATGACCAGAAACGACCCAAATAGTGCACAGCAACGGGTAGCCATGTCATTACACAGGTCCCGGGAGTGTAGCCGTCGGCGCCGAGAACACAAACAAAGGAAGTTGGCGCCATGGCTCATTGGTGTCCCCGCTCTCCCCTCCTCCTCCTTCGTTCCCTACTACCCTTCCCCTCCTTCTTTGTCCTTCCTCATCCCCTCTCTCACCCAGTTCCTTGTACCCCCTCTTTCCCCTCTCCCCTCACTCACCCCCTCATCCCCTTCTCCTCTTCTCTCACCCTTCCTCTTCCCCTCTCTCCTCTCTCATTCCCCCCCTTGCTTCCCTTCTTCCCCTCTCCCCTCTCTCTTCTCCTCTTACCCTCTCCCCTTTCCCCTTCCCCCTCTCTCTCACCCACCCTCTTCCCCTTCTCCCCTCTCTCACTCCCTCCCTTGCTTCCCTCTTTCCCCTCTCCCCTCTTCCGCCCACCTTGCCCCTATACACATAACTCTCGCAATTAGCTATATTTAGGTCAACGAGCCCCCTTCTCTTGTGGCTTTAACTGACCTCAAATAAGGACAGTAGGAAAAGGAATGCACGAGTAGAAATAAATTATAACTGATAAAAAAACAAAGAGAAAGAGGCGAAGGAATCACGACACGATATCCTGGCGCCAGACACAAGCAATTTAAAAGTCAACACTTTGAACCTGCGTTGATCGGGATCACTATATGAGACCTGTCCCTGCTTTGCGTGTCTGGAAACGGTAGCAGGAGAATGGCGCTTTGGAAACGGTAGCAGGAGAATGGCGCTCAGCACAGGAGGTTTTCCCCAACTCAATAATGGAGGAATAATTAGATATTTCCAGATCAAGACAGACGGAACGAGAACACAGGCGTTCGAATGCGTAGGGATCAATAAGTGGTTGGCGCGCGTCACCTTTTTCGAACGCGCGAAGCCAACTGGAACCGTTTTGGACTTTTGGATCGAAGACGACTTTTTGGATCGAAGAAACGGTCTACGAATTCATGTTAAAGAATGATGATAAAAGACGGAATCAGATTTTTTTCACCCATTTCAAAATGATTGATGTTGTTTGATTTATTTTTCGTAAGATTAAGATTGTAAGGATATTCGTAATCCTTAATAAGTATTTCAGGGATATTTCAAGGCAAGATTATGCACAATCCTTTTTTTTAATGGCAGTTTATATCTATATTTAAGATACTACCATTATATGAAAGAATGACCAAAGTAAGAATTCTTTATTTACATTATCTTCTATGACGAAATATCCAAAGCAAGGGAGTGATAACAGTCTGGCATCTTATCTTATCTCATCAGGGATAGGAATTTTCTGAACCTGTTAATCTTGGTCATAAAGGCATAAATACAACATATTAAAGGTCATGTTTCCCCCTTGTGGCACTATCTTTGGCACCCTGTCACTAACTGGCGCTACTGTGGATTCCCGTATCATTGGAATGGGGAATGAGTTTCAAGTCTTTAGTTCTTGTAAAGTTCGATTCTCTTTATAGATGTGTGACGAAGTCTTTTTCTTTTATCTCTCTCTGTTTTCTGTCTGTCTGTCTGTCTCTCTGTCTCTCTCTCTCTCTCTCTCTCTCTCTCTCTCTCTCTCTCTCTCTCTCTCTCTCTCTCTCTCTC
>NW_020869035.1:829169-839169 GCF_003789085.1 Penaeus vannamei | reverse complement strand
CGATTGGAAAAAGTAGAAGGAAAATAATGAATGGGATTTAGTCTCGTAGGCTCGGTTTTGGCATAGACGATTTAGTTGATAATGATTTAGGCTCGTATGATAAGATTTTGTTGATTTTTTTTTACCGATGTCCGGAAAGTGAAAATTTCTTCACTATCATCCCCATTTTCCTCCTTCTTTAATCACTTTAGTACCTTGCTCTTGTTATTAGTTATCGCTCTTAGTTATTAGTTATCATAGCACTTTTCCCTTTCCAGGTAAATTTGCTTACCAACATGGCTGTCCAAAAATCTATGCCGTTGTGCACATGAATTGCTTTGGCTACTTACATTTTTCTTATTGCGTATTGCAGTGATTTAACGTGTTTTAACGTAGTTCCTCCTTCACTTTATGTAGATAGCCATATATATATCATTGGTTTTGTTATTGCTATAATTCTTTTTATTATTGTTATCATTATTATTATCATTATTATTATCATTATTATTATCATTATTATTATTATCATTATTATTATTATTATTATTATCATTATTATTATTATTATTATTATATTATTATTATTACTTTATCATTTATTTATTATTATTATCATCATTATTATTGTTGTTGTTGTTTTCATTGATATCATTAATGATATTACTATTCTCATAATCAGCAGCAGCAGTGCTGTCATTATTATCAGTGATACTGTTATCATTATCATCATTGTTATTATCATTATCATTTCTCTTAACATCATTATCATCATCATTCTTCTTATCACTATTATCATTATCATCATCATTCTTCTTAATCACATTATCATTATTATCCATCATTACTGTTATTATTATCAGTGTTATTATAATTATACTGTTTTTATTATTAGCATGATAATTATCATTATCATTATTACCGTTATCCTTATCATTTAAGTTAGTGCAACTTGACCATTTATTTTTGAATGTTCAACGAGCAGCCTTTTTTGTGTACATGAATGTGATAAGGTCAGCTGGAACTTAATTGATTGTACTTCCACGTACTTTCCGTGTAATAATTATATCCCATTTTAGATCACTTGTACCCAGGGTAAAAAAAAATACTTCTGTTTTCTGGGTACATTGGCTATCAATGTTGATGATCAAGATTCTTTCGCGTTTTATATATGGCCTCGACAGGGATCGTGACGATAAATTGTTTTTTTTTTTATAATTTAGTAAGGAGCTATGTAGATAAAGATTATTCTCATAGATATAAATGGTTGAGTAGATAAACTACGACACCATCTAATGAAAGGGAATGATTTATGAAAGATATAGTGTAATTTGAAGTTTCTTCTCTTAAAATTAGAGTAAATTACTGATGATGGGAAGTGATATCACCCGAAAAATGTCCCGTAAAGATGCACAATCTTAAGCTAAGGTAATTTCGAGGGAAGTTCAACATCTGAAGGGGTTATATAATTCGAAAGGAAATACAGGAGGAATTTTGTTTTATCCGATTTTTATACACACAAGGCGATCGAAAATTCCATAACCCAGAATGGAAGTTAGCTCTCCTGAATGGCGCGAATGTAGGTACTTACTTGAAAGGAGGTCAACAAGAAAAGGTACTGCACCTGGAAGCAATTGTATTACCTGAAATTACGCTAGCTAAAAGAGAGTTACATTTCTCATAATGACGCTTTATATCACCAAAGGCAGAGGCTGAAACACTTCGGACTGAAAAGTAGTCATATCAACTGAAGTCCATATTGCGCCACGCGAGGTAAAGTTGCAAATTACAGAACTTTATATTGCCTCTACGATCTTTATGTCGCCTCAAGAAAAAATAATTTCACACGAAGGGAACTTACACGACCTGAAAAAAAGTTTAATCACCCGTTGAGAAGTTCTAGCTCACGAAAGGCACAGACATTCACCTAAGAATAATGATATATCGCCTTGAAGAGAAATTAAAATACCTGAAGAAAAATATAACATAAAAAAGAAAAGAAAGAAAAAGAAAAAAAAAGATGACTGATAGAAATGAAGGTAAAAAAACAGATGAATGAAAGAAATGAAGGTAAAAAAACAGATGAAAAGAAATGAGGTAAAAAACAGAATGAATGAAATAAATAAAGTTTATATACATAGAACCACCTGAAGCATACACACACCCAATTCAACCAAATATCATCATACGAAAAAGAAAAGAAAAGAAAGAAAAAAAAAAAACAGAGGAATGAAAGAAATGAAGCTTATTCACGCAGAACCATGAGCACACACCCAATTCAGCCAAATATCATCATTGAGAAAAGAAAAGAAAGGAAAAAAAACAACAGAGGAATGAAAGAAATGAAGTTTATTCACGCAGAACCACCTGAGACACACACACCCAATTCAGTCTCAAGTTAATTTTCACGCATATTTTCACGCCCGGACCCTGAACACAACACTAACTAGCGGGACGTTGACAAACTGCTCATTGGTCCCGCGAAAATCCATACTTCGATTGTAGGTCAGACCTTTGGACTTAATAGTTTTGCTTTTTTACATTTATTCGTGTCTTATTCTCTTTCTTTTTTCTGTTTATTAGTGTCTCTGTTTGGTTGTCTGTTTGTTTGTCTCTCTCTCTTTCTCTCTCTGTGTTTCTTGGTGTCTGTGTGTCTGGCAGATTCTCTCTTTTTGTCTTGCGTTCTCTCTCTAGCTTTCTCTATCTTCTCTATCTCTTTCTCTCTCTCTATGTTTGTTCTCTCTCTCTCTCTCTCTCTCTCTCTCTCTCTCTCTTCTCTCTCTCTCTCCTCTCTCTCTCTCTCTCTCTCTCTCTCTCCTCTCTCTCTCTCTCTCTCTCTCCCTCTCTCTCTCTCTCTCCCTCTCCTCTCCCCCCTTTATTCTCCCGCCCCCACCCATCTCTCTCTCTCTTTCTCTCCTCCTCCCTCTCCTTCACTCTCTACTCATTTCTCTCTCTCTTCTCTCTACCGCTTAACTCTTCCTCGCTTTCCTTTCTCTCGTGCCGTTTCTCTGCGTCTCTCAATTATCTCTCTCTCTCGGCTCCGCTCCCTCCCCCTCCCCTCTCTCTCCTCGCGCCTCTCTCTCTCCCTCTCTCGCTCTCCCCCTCTCTCTCGCCTCCCCTCTCTCTCCCTCACCCCTCTCCTCCTCGCCTGTGTCTCGTTCTTCTCCTCCTTCCTGTCCCTCCTCCCCCTCTCGTCTCCCTCCTTCTTCCCTCCCTCCCCCTTCTGTCACCTCGTTATCAGGCATTTATTTATTTCCAGACAAGCATAAAAGGAAAAAAAAAAGAAAAAAAAAAAGAGAGATAAGAAGAAGAAGAAAATCGAAAATACTATGCGTAAAAGAGACTCAGGGCAGGAAGAGGATAACAGCCGTAGAGTCACGTGAGAGGAGCGGACCGTGCGCCCGTAGACTCCTCGTTTGCGACAAAGCCGTCGCCGGTCAGGCACAGGAAGGGGCCATGGCCAGGGTGAGGGGGGGGGCTATTGGGGGAGATGCACTCGGAGAGGAGGTGTCCAGGGGGGGGGGGGAGGAAACTAACAAAGGAAAAGGAAGAGAGCAAGAGAGAGAAGAAGGGGAGAGAGGCCGAAATGCGCAGAGAGCGATAGATATATATAAATACATATACATTATTATGATTACTTAACTAGTATATTCTATTGATATTATTACTTGGTATACCACACACACACACATCATATATATTATTTACTATTATATACTATATCTTATCCCTATAGTAGTAATTCTACATCATCTGATATACATATATTATTATATATATATATGATATACTATATATATATATATATATTTTTATACCTGAGAGTATATTACTATATATTATATCGTTTTTTCTCTTTGTCGTGTGTGTGTCGTGTTGTGTATGGTGTGTAGTGTGTGTGCAGTGTGTGTGTGTAGTGTTGTGTGTGTTGTGGGTGTGTTGTGTGTGTGTGTGTGTGTGTGTCGTGCTGGTGTGTCGTGTCGTGTGTTAGATTGTGTGTGTGGGTGTGTGTGTGTGTATAGTGTGTGTGTGTTGTGTGTGTGTTGCGTACAAACACACACACACACATACTATATATTATATATGTTTATGTATTTATAAGCATATACATAACCTTCAGATATATATATAATATATAAATGCATATAATAAGCTAACCTGATACTATAATATAATTATAATATATTATATATGTATATATATTATCATATTATCTATAACCTCCTATATATTATCTATATATGTATCTATACAAATTATATATATATACTCATATATATATAATATATATATATGTGGTGTGTGGTGTGTGTTGCGTGTTGTGTGTGTGTTGTGAGTGATAGTGTTGTGTGTGCATATAATATAATATACATATACAATATATATATATTTATATATATATGTATTATTATATATATAGTGAATATTATATATATATATATATATAATATATATATATATATATTTACTAATTATATATATATATATTATTATTACCACACACACACACACACACACACACACACACACACACACACACACACACACACACACACACACACAACGCACACACAGGACACACACCACACACAATTAGTATAGTATACCTACTTATCATAGTTATATATATATATATATAATAGTTAATTTATATATATATATCTATATTATTTATATATACTAATATAATATATATACTCTATATATATATATATCGTATATAAAAATTATATAATAGAGAGGAGAGGAGAGAAGAAGGAGAGGTGAGAGAGAGAGGAGTAGCAGTATGACGCAGAAGAGAGAGAGAGCAGAAGAGGACCGAGAGGTAAATAGATAGAGACAAGATAGATAAAATGCCGATGATACAATAGATAGATAGATCAGATAGTATATATATAGATAGATAGATAGATTAGATAGCGAGAGAGACGAGAGAGAGAGAAGGAGAGAGAGAGAGAGAGAGAGAGAGAGAGAGAGAGCGAGAGAGAGAGAGAGAGAAGAGAGAGACAGACAAGATAGATAGATAGATAGAGATAGATAGAATAGCATAGAAGAGAGAGAGAGAGAGAGAGAGAGAGAGAGAGAGAGAGAGAGAGAGAGAGGAGAGAGAGAGAAGAGAGAGAGAGAGAGAGAGAGAGAGAGAGAGAAGAGAGAGAGATGAGTAGAGAAAGATAGAAAAATAAGATAAAAAATAAAGATGAGAGAAGAGAAAGAGAAAGAGAGAGAAAGTAAGAAAGAGAAAATAATAAGAGAAATGAGCCGAAGCAAGAGAGCAGAGAGATAAATTCAGATCAGAGACAGATAGATGAAAATGGACTAGAGTATGATAATTTGATAGATAGATAGATGATAGATAGATACCGATATATACCGAGAAGAGTACTGACAGACAGACAGATAGATAGATAGACTAGATATATACGAGATAGATAGATCAGACAGATAGATAGATAGATAGATAGATAGAGAGAGAGACAAAGTGAGAGAGAAGAGAGAAGAGAGAGAGAGAGAGAGAGAGAGAGAGAGAGAGAGAGAGAGAAGATGAGAAGAGAGAGAGAGGAGAGAGAGAGAGAGAGAGAGCAGAAGAGAGAGGAGAGCAAAGAGTAGAGAGAGAGCAGAGACGAGAGAGACAGGCAGACAGAGAGAGAGAGAGAGAGTACAGCGCAGAACACGAGAGAGAGAGAGAGAGAGAGAGAGAAGAGAGAGAATGAGAGTAGACGACAGAGAGATGGACCGAGAGAGAGAGAGAGATGAGAGAGAGAGAGAGAGAGAGACGAGAGAAAGAGAGAAAAGTGAGAAAGATGAGAAACAGGAGAAGAGAAGAATAGAAAATAGAAATGAAGCGAGAGCCATCGGCGTGAGGTAGGAGAAAGAGAAGAGGGGGGGGGAGAGAAGAGAGACGAGAGGAGAGAGAGAAAGAGAGAAAAAGTGAGAAAGAGAGAAAAAAGAAATAGATATGCAGCCGATGAGCATGACGGGAAGAAAAGAGAGAGAGAGAGAGAAGAGAGAGAGGGACGAGAGAGAGAGAGAGGAGAAAGTGCGAGCAACAGTGATGGGCATAACACCTATTGATCTCACAGTTACAGCTCTGCCATGCTGCTCTGCGCTTTTCCTCATCGCTCCTCTTCAGCATCCTGCTGGCACACTCCCATCTCACCCTAGTGTTGCCATCACACCAAACGTCATCGACAGACACCATACAAAACACACCGCATATAGTAATACAAATATACTATATACGGGGATATACTTGAGTTAAGGTCCTAATTGAGATGTGTTCGGTCCTTTGCTATCTAGAATTTTAGTAANCAGGTGACGTGAGGGGAAAGAGGAGGAATTAAAGAGGAGGGGGGAGAAGCATAGAGGGAGATAAATTGCGTCTTTTTAAAGAAAAGTAGTAGAAACGAAGAAAGAGAATAAATGAAGAAATAAGTGGTACGATTGGTGAGAAAGAAAATAAATTCAATGTATTCACAATATCACATCACAGACACCAAGAATCACAGACACCACAGAAATCACAGACATCACATTTCACAATAAAAACTAAAAAAAAAAAAAACTTTACCCCCTCAAAATATGACCACCAGATCTCATGAATGACGACGACTAAGGAACGACCATAACCCCGATAATAGCACTCTCTTGACACCCCGGCACCCTCCTCGCACTGTAACCTGCCGCTGCAATAACCTTCAACCTTGCACTTGTGACCTGTTGCGACGTCTTCCTGCAAATTGAAGCCAGAGAAAGAAATGTTAGAACAATGGATTTCATCAATGCTGTGATTGGTTCTTGGAATATTGTATACAGATGGGTTTTCTGTGATAAGTTCCCCTGCCTCTCTCAAACAGGTATTGTTCAAGGAGGTTTTTTCCGTTATCTTTATCTCTTAGACTGATAATGTTTTTTTTTTTTTTTTTTTCCTTTTTTTTCCTTATCTTATTGGACTTGATAAACTATGATACTTCATATCTTAAGAACTGATAATGTTTTTTTTTCTTTTTTTTCTTTATCTTTTTGACTGACATAATATGATAACTTTTTATCTCTAGATGATACCATGTTTTTTATTTTTTCCCTTTTCTTTATTTTCTTTACTTTTCTTTTGACTCGATAATATGATACTTTATCATTAGACTGATGATGTTTTCTTCTCATGTTTTAAAATGCTATTATCTTTTTGATTAGCATAATGTGATTTTACACTGTTTTTTTTCTTAATTTTCTTTTTCATTCTCTCTGTTCTCATTTGTTTATTTATTTGTTTTTACTCCTTTCATTTCATTTTTTTCCTATCCACCCCTTCAATTCTCTTTCTCACCTTTCCCCCCTTCTTCTGTTTTTTCCTCATTCTCTTTCCCTCTTCCTCTCTATTTTATCCCTCTTTCTTATTCTCCAATACTCCGCTGTTTCCCTTCTTTTCGTCTTACCCTCCAATTTTCCTTTCTCCTTTCCTCTCCCTTCCCCTTATCCTATTATCACTTTCTTTCTCTCCCTCACCGTTTTTTCTCCGTCTCCTTTTCCGCTCTCCCTTTCACTTACTCCTATTTCCTTCTCTCTTTCCTTCTCCTCTCCCCTCCTCCTTTTTTCTCTCCCTTCCCCTCCCGTTTCCTCCTTTTCCCCCCTGTTTCTCCCTCCTCCCACTCCCCTTCCCTCTCCATATTCCCCCTCCCTTTCCTCCTTTCATCTCTTCCTATTCCCCTCCCTCCCTTTTTCCTCCTATCCCCTCTCCCTTTCCTTCCTATTCCCCTCTTCTCTTTCCTTTCTCCTTTCCCCTTCTCCCTTTTCCCTCCTCTTCCTCCACAACACCTCGGTGACTCCCACGCCTGCGTTTAATTGCCCTCCCATCACTCTCCCCTGCCAAGTACAGCACTTCTTGCAAGCAATTTAGATAGTAATACATGATTGTTCCAGGGGATTCTCCTTAACGAGACGGTTCACTCAGTTCGGCTCCCTTAAAAAAAAAAAACATTCCCTTTTCTCCTTTTTTTCCTACTCCTACCTACTCCTCCTACTCCCTACTCTACTTCCTCGTTCTCTAATATTCCTCCTCTCCTCCTACCTCCTCTTTCCTCCTACTTCCTCCTCCTGCTACTCGTCCTCCTCCTCGGTTTCTCTTTTACTACTCTACTCCTCCTCTTTCCATCCTCCTCCTGCTACTCCTACTCTTCCTAGCTCCCTTACTCCTACTTCCTCGTTCTCTTCTTCCTCTCCTCCTCCCTCCTCTTCCTCCTGATACTCGTCACCTCCTCCTCCGTCCTATTCCTACTCCTCTCCTCCTTCCATACTACCTACTCCTCTCCTTCTCCTTACTCCTCTACTCTTGCTATCGTCCTCTAGTTCCCTCTACTCCTCTACTCCTAACTTCCTCCTCCCTGCTCTCGTCTCCTCCTCGTTTCTCTTTTACTCTGCTACTCTCATCTCGTTTCCTCTTAACTCTTCCCTGTTATTCGTTTTCCTCGTGTTTCTTTGCTTTTCGTGCGAGGTATTTACTTGTTTTCTTCTTCTTCCTCTTGCTTTTGTCTTCCATAATTTACCTTACTTGTTCTTCGCTGCACCTATTACCTCCTTACAGCCTTTCTCTTACTCTTTTAACCTCTCCTGTGTTCGTCAAAATTCCTATATTCCCTATACTCTCCTACTACTTCCATATATCATTTTCTCATTACTCTTACCTTGCTACTCAGCCCGTAGATTCCTCACTACTTCTGCTCGTTACTGCTACTCCATTCCTGTCCCTCCCTCCCTTCCCTCCCCTACCTCTTCCTCCTTCTCGCACCTCTATCCTCCCCTCCTCCTCCATCCTCTCCCTCTTCCTCCCCCCTCCTTCTCCTCCATCTCCCTTCTTTCCCCTTCTTCCTCCTGCTCCTTCCTCCTATCCCCTTCCTTCCTTTCCTCCTTCCCTGCTCCTTCTCCTTCTCCTCCCTTTCCTCTTTCTCCTCCTCCATCTTCTTCTCTTTCCATCCTTCTCCTCTCTTCCTCCCCTATCTTTATCCTACCTCCTCCCATTGTCCACTCTCTCTTCACTCATCCTCCCCTCTCCTCTCCTCCTCCTACCTCCCTTCCTCTCCTTTCTCCCCTTCTCTTCCAACTCCTCCTCCATTTCCCCTCCCCTTCGCCCTCCCCTTCCCTCCCTCCTCTTCTTCCTCCTTCTCCCCCCTCCTCCTCCTCCTCCTCCATATTCCCCCCTTCCCCCTCCCGCTCCTTTCCTCCTCCTCCTCTCCTCCTCCCCATCTTTCCTTCCCCTTTCCCCATCCTACTTCCCTACCCCTCCCGCCCTCCCCCCCCTACCTTCTTTCCTCCTACCTCCTCCTCCTCCTCTTCCTCCTCCTCACCTCTCCCCCTCCCTCCACCCCTTTCTTCCATCCTCCTCTCATCCTCCCCCTTCTCGCTCCTCTTCCTCCTCCTCCTCAATCTCCCCTCCACCCTCCTCCCTCCTCGTTCTTCCCCACCTCATTCCTCCTCCCTCTTCCCCTCCCTCTTTCCCCCCCCCTCCTCCATCCATCCTCTCTCCTCTCCTCCTCCTACCTCCTCTCTCACCTCTCCTCTCCTCCCCCCCTCTCTCCTTTCCCCCTTCCTCTCCTCCCCCTCCATCCTCCATCCTCTTCCTCCCCCCACCTTTCCTCTACCCTCTTCCCCTCCTCCTGCTCCTCCTTTCCCACCTCCTCCTTCTCCTCTCCTCCTCGGTCCTCGTCCCTCCCCCAACCACCCCACCAACCACCTCTTCCTCCCCCTCTTCACCCTCCCCTCCCTCCTCCATCACTCCCCGCCTCCTCCTCCTCTTTTATTTTTTTCCCCCCATTCCTCCCCCGCCTCCTCCCCCTCTCTCTCTTCCCCTCCTCCTCCTCTTCCTCCTCCCTCCTCCTCTTCTCCATCCTACCTCTCCCCTCCCCTTCCCTCCCTTTCCTCCTCCTCCTCCTCCTCCTCCCCTCCTCCTCTCTTCCTTCCTCTCTCCTCTTTCCCCTCCTCCTCCTCTTCCTCCTCCTCTCCTCTTCCTTCCTCCCTTCCTCCCCCCTCCCCC
>NW_020869035.1:811669-821669 GCF_003789085.1 Penaeus vannamei | reverse complement strand
TCCCTCCTCCCTGCCTCCCCCCTTTCCTCCTGCCTACCCCCTTTCCTCCCTCCCCCCTTCCCCCCTCCTCCCTCCCTTCCTCCCTCCCCCCTTCCCTTCCCTCCCTCCTCCTTCCCTCCCTCCCTCCTCCATCCCCCTCCCTCCTCTCTCTTTCCCTGCCAGTCAGATTCTTGCAATTACAAAAGGCCTTTATGAAGGAGCGGGCGATATAATGAGATCTAATTAGCAACGCCAATCCATTCATTTTTCGGAGTTGAGGCAGGAATTCAAACATAATTGCTAGCTAATATTTACACTGACTAGGAGAAAGACCGAGCTAGAGGCTAGTGTGCTGGGGCGTCTATTGTGCTATTGGTATCATGATTGCATGTATTTGTGATTATGATGTGTGTGTTTGTGCGTATGTAACAGGTGATGATTGATGTTGATTTTTATGATAATTGATGATGGGGATGATGATGATAGACTGTTAATAGCCAATTAGAAATCCATGTTGTAATGATGATAGAAATGATATCAATTATGATAATGATAACAAGGATGATAACGTGAGAAAAAGAAAAACATTGTGAAAAATGTCGATTGCAATTATATAGCAGTATCAGTCATAATTGCAACAGTAATTATGATGATTAAAAAGTCAAAATGCATAATTAGCTCTTATAACAACGATAAAATTAACACCTATAACAGTAAGAGTAGAAACAAAGGATTTTCTTTAAATATACCATTTGTCTTACAAACACTCAGGATGTTTTCTTCTTCTCTCTGCGATTAGTAAACATTTCAGTGTGATTAATTAAGTAAACAAACAAACAAGCATAAAAAGAATACAAAATGATGCTGCTTTTCCGTCTCTCAGTTCTCCTTCGTTTCTATGTAGTGTATAGATATTACGGATGAACATAATTACCTACATATTGGAATATTTATGTAATCGTAATTAAACCTTTAATGTGCTCACTCATGCATTACCCATTGCCACTTTTTCTTTTCTCTTCTGTCTTTATTTTTATTTTATTTATTTATTTATTTAAACTCTAACTTCATATAAATATATTTACTGTAATCGTATAATACTTACTACTGTTACTTCTTCGTTATCTTCGTAAGATATTTACTCCTGTCCTTATCACCCGCATCTTTTCATCCGCTTAAACCAAGCAAGACCATCCATTTAGAGAAAGGATCAGCGACAGACGCAGAAGGCACACCCGATCCGACCCGATCTCGCTGATAAGGGATCGAGTCGGAATAGTTAATCTTCGTCTCTCGGGTTTTATTCCCGCAGGTGTTCAGTCCAGCAAGACTAATTGGGATCTGAGACGCAACACCTTCAGCTCGCTCGTATTTAAGAGCACGAGTCGCCGACGTGATCGTAGCGGGTGACAAAAATCCCCGAGAGATTTATTTCTAAAACGCTTGCCAAATATCTAGCCATCTCGTCTCCCCTCTTAATTAATTTAGAAGAGGTACACTTGTTAATTAACGATTTCCGTGCAGCATTTGCTCTTCCACTCGGCTGAGCATGAAATTAGCAATAAAGCTTAATTAAAAACAAACAAAGCCGTTTGTCCGTGACGCCCAGGCATTCTAATGACGGGAAGACCTCTCTCGCAAGGGCGCCGGGTCTCGAGACGGAGGCGGGCTGGGTCGACGCTCCGTGCCAGGTCGAGAGAGAGGTCGAAGGAGAGGGCAAAGTGGAGGCGAGGTCAAGAAGGCGGGTTGACGCTTCATGCTAGGTCGAAGGAGAGGGCAAAGTGGAGGAGAGGTCAAGACGGCGGGCTGGGTCGACGCTCCGTGCCAGGTCGAGAGAGAGGTCGAAGGAGAGGGCAAAGTGGAGGCGAGGTCAAGACGACGGGATGGGTCGACGCTTCGTGCTAGGTCGAAGGAGAGGGCAAAGTGGAGGAGAGGTCAAGACGGCTGGCTGGCTGTGCAGAATGAGGTAAAGGTGCTGTCGAGGTCGAAGAGTTTGGCTGATTGGATGGCTCGACCTTGGGTGCTGTGTCGGATAAGAGGTCAAAGTGCATTCGGAACCGACAGGTGGCTGATTCGCCGCTTCGAGTCGGGTCGAATAAGGGGTCAAAGTGGATTCGACGTCGAAACAGGGCGTTAGATTTCTGACTTCGACCCTAGGTGCTGGCGAAGGAGAGGTCAAAGGGACTTCGAGGTAAAGACAGGTAGGAGGACATACAGGGATCATAAAGGAATGTAAGTTTTTTGTTTTCCTTTTTCTTCTTCTTCTTCTCCTTCTATGAGACTGCACTGAAATATCAAGAGAAGAATGTTGATATTTTTTCGCGTATTGAGAATGAAGTGCCATGTTTACAGCGCCAAAATGAAACTGAAACACTACGCTTGTCAAAAGTATTCAGAATGGAATGCCTGTGTAATGAAGACACAATAAGCCAGAAGGACAGATATATACAACATATATATAAAAAAGAGACCAAAAAATGCCTTCCAAACTCCTTATCATGTAAAGAAAAAGCAAAAAAAATAAGAAAAAGACCAACGAGACACGAGAGGAGAGAAGATGAGAGCTCATTTTATCACCTCCAAGCTCTAGACAGGATGCACTTCACTCAAGCGAGTCCCAAGACAGATGAAGGCTTTGCGCTCTGTCTTAGAATTCGCGATGGAATAGCGGGCTTTGTTCTTCAGGAGGATTTTTAAGCCCGGACGGAGCAGCTACGTAGGCCCTCGGGTCGATACTGAGAACGGGGGGGAAGGGGAAGAGAGGGAAGGAAGAAGGAGGAGGAGGGAGGAAGAAGAAGAGGAGGAGGGAGGAAGAGGGAGAGAGGGAGAAGAAGAAGAAGAGGAGGAGGGGGAAGAGGAGAGAGGGAGGAAGAGAAGGAGGAGGAGGGGGAAGAGGGAGAAGAGGTGGAAGAAGAGTAGGGGGAAGAGGAGGGGAAAGGGGAAGAGAGGGAGAGAGAGGTGGGAAGAAGAGTAGGGTGAGGGGAGGGAGGAGGAAGAAGAGGGAGAAGAGATGGGAGAGGGGGGGAGAAGGAGGAAGAGTAGGGGGAGGGGAGGTGGAGGAAGAAGAGGGAAGGGGGAAGAGTGAGAAGTGGAGGAAGGAAGACTACAGGGGAGGGAGAGGAGGGGGAAGAAGAAGAAAGAAGGAGACAGGGTACGAAGAGATGGAAGGCGAAGAGAGAGGAGAGGAGGAAAGGGAAACAAAGAAGGGGGCACCACTTATAGAAATTAGGCTCCCAGGCTCATTGTTGTGATTACGTTTTACACGCGTCTCCAACACTGCCATGGGAACAGGGGGGAAATGACAAGATAATGCTGAGAGAAAAGAAATGATAGAAATGTTTAAACGAGTGGAGATGACCGAGCGATGAATGTCAAGGGAAGAGGAGAGTAATCTTTTTCTTTTCTTTTCTTTTATAAGTTTGCTGTACATTAGGACTTTTAAAGACATGATTTACTCCTCCAAAGTTTGCATCTAGGCGGCGAAGGCAGTTTTTATGATAGGACAGGAAGATATAGATAAGAAAAAGATAGATAAATATGATAAATTATAGAAATGTTATAGAGAAAGAAGACAATGACGAGAGTTTAGGTGAAAATAAGTGGAAACTAAACAAGATGAGAGAGAGGTGGGGAAGAGAGAGAGAGAGAGAGAAGGGAGAGAGAGAGATAGGGAGGAGAGAGAGAGAGAGAGAGAGAGGGAGAGAGGGGAGGGAGGAGGGAGGGAGGGAGGGAGAGGGAGGAGAGGAGAGAGAGAGAGAGAGAGAGAGAGAGAGAGAGAGAGAGAGAGAGAGAGAGAGAGAGAGAGAGAGAGAGAAGAGAGAAGAGAGAGAAGAGGAGAGAGGAGAGAGAGAGAGATAAGTGAAAAGAGAAGAAAGAGATAATGACAATTAAGCCTCGTTCCTCCCTCTTTTCCGCGTTTTTCTCTTACATTCCCCCCCCCTTTCACCCCTCACCTCCCCCCCTTTTTCACCCTTACTTCCCCCTTTCACCCCTCACCCCTTCCACCCCCTCTCCCCTTTTCACTCCCTCGTCTCCCCCCCTTCCACCCCCTCATCTCCCCCCCTTTCACCCCCTCACCACCCTCCTTTTCACCCTCATCGTCTCACCTCCCTTTCCACCCCCTCCCCTCCCCCTTCCACCCCCTCCCCCCTCTTTCCCCTCACCTCATCCCCCTTACCCCCCTCACCCCCCCCCTTTTTCACCCCTTCTCCTCCCCCCTTATTACCCCCCCCTCACCTCCACCCCCTTTAACCTCCTCCCTCCCTCCTTCCACCCCCACCATCTCCCCTCCTTCCACACCCCTCCACCCCCTTTCACCCCCTCACCTCCCCTTCATTCCCCCCCCCCATGTCAGAATCGCCTCTCATCAGCTCATTAAAAACTTTGCTGCGAGCTAGAAATTTGGGTATTTTTAACAGCAACTCATAAAAGCACTTCCTGTCACAATAATGAAACAACGCGCCACCAAGGGGGAAACTTCGCTAAACCCGTGTAATGATTTGCTCGAAAAGTTGAAGCGACCGAAGCTCAGACGTGAATCTATCTGACAGTCTCTATCCAATCCTCTCATCCTTTATGTGCGCGCTCTCTCTCTCTCTCTTTCGCTTCGTGTTCTCTCTCTTTCTTTCTTTCTCTTCGTTTCTTCTCTTCTCTCTCTTTTCTCTTCTTTTCTTTCTTTCTATCTCGGTTTCTGTCATTCTCTCTCACAGTCTCTCTCTCTCTCTCTCTCTCTCTCTCTCTCTTCTCTCTCTCTCTCTCTCTCTCTCTCTCTCTCTCTCTCTCTCCTCTCTCTTTCTCTCTCTTTCTCTCTCTCTCTCTCTCTCCTCTCTTCTCTTCTCTCTCTCTCTCTCTCTCTCTCTCTCTCTCTCTCTCTCTCTCTCTCTCTCTCTCTCTCTCTCTCTCCTCTCTCTCTCTCTCTCTCTCTCCTCTCTCTCTCTCTCTCTCTCTCTCTTCTCTCTCTCTCTCTCTCTCTCTCTCTTCTCTCTCTCTCTCTCTCTCTCTCTCTCTCTCTCTTCCTCTCTCTCTCTCTCTCTTCTCTTTTCTCTTCTCTCTCTCTCTTTCTCTTTCTTCCTTTCAGTTGCTTTCTGTTTCTCTCTCTTTCTTGTTTATTTCTATCTCGCGTTTCTGTTCATTTTTCTCTTCTCACTCTCTCTCTCTCTCTCTCTCTCTCTCTCTCTCTCTCTCTCTCTCTCTCTCTCTCTCTCTCTCTCTCTCTCTCTCCTCTCTCTCTCTCTCTCTTCTCCTCTCTCTCTCTCTCTTCTCTCTCTCTCTCTCTCTCTCTCTCTCTCTCTCTCTCTCTCTCTCTCTCTCTCTCTCTCTCTCTCTCTCTCTCTCTCTCTCTCTCTTCTCTCTCTCTCTCTTTTCTCTTCTCTTCCTTCATTCTCTTGGTTTCTGTCTTTCTCTCTCACATTCTCTCTCTTCTTCTCTTCTCTTCTCTCTCTCTCTTTCGCTTTCTTTCTTTCTCTATTGATTTCTGTCTTTCTCTCTCACATTCTCTCTCTCTCTCTCTCTCTCTCTCTCTCTCTCTCTCTCTTTGTTTTTCCTCTTTCCCATTTTTCCTTCATTCCTTTCTATTCCATATTCTTCAATAGCCTTTAACTTCTCATCCTTCTTATATTCATTCCGTATTTTCTTCCTCTCATATTCCCCATATTCCGTCTCCCTGTTCGTCTATTCTCTATTCTTTTCCTCCCCTTTCTTTTCCGTCGTCTATCATTCTTCATTTTGCCTCTTCCCTTTTTATGGCTTCATCTAATTATCCTCTCTTCCCTTCCTCCTCTTTCTTTTCGTTCTTTCGTGTTTCCCTATTCTGTTTTCTGGCGTTTCACCTTTGCTTTTGTAATTTGCAATTAATTTCTCCTTCCTCTTAAATGCCTTTCTCTTTGTCTCTTCTCTCTCTTTCTCTTTTTTCCCTTTCCTTTTTTGAATTACTTGATTACACCTTTCATCATCCTCTTCTTTTGCTATGCATATTTTTACTTCCTTCTCCTGTTATTCACTTACGTTGTGTCATTCCTCTTTAGCATTTTTCTCGGTTTGTCATATTTCCCTAAATTTATTCTCCTTTTCCTCCTTGTTCTTTCTATCTTTCTTTCTCTATTATAGGTTTAATTTTCGTGTTCGTTCAGAGGGGGAGAATTTATAATGGTTTATGAGATATCCTCTCTCTCTCTTTCTCTCTCCCTCTCTCTCTCTCTCTCTCTCTCTCTCTCTCTCTCTCCTCTCTCTCTCTCTCTCTCTCTCTCTCTCTCTCTCTCTCTCTCTCTCTCTCTCTCTCTCTCTCTCTCTCTCTCTCTCTCTCTCTCTCTCTCTCTCTCTCTCTCTCTCTCTCTCTCTCTCTCTCTCTCTCTCTCTCTCTCTCTCTCTCTCTCTCTCTCTCTCTCTCTCTCTCTCTCTCTCTCTCTCTCTCTCTCTCTCTCTCTCGCTACCTCGCTTTCTCTCTTAGACACTCACAAACAGACACTTAATCATCACAGAAAATAAAAGAAAATATGTAAACGCCATTTTTCATCAACACCATAAAAAAAAAATCACCATCACCATGAACGCAATCATAGCCTCCCCTCGCCAAATCACTATCAACCACCTCCCATCACGATCATTATAATCATCATCGTAAAACCTATTTATCACCCACTCCTATCGATAGCGCCACCGCCGCGGGCCATTACTGCCTCCCCAGCACAGGAAAGCAATTACTGAAGAAGATAATGAAAAGATAGGCTAATTTACGAGAACTATTATGATCCAACAGGTGTAACAGCATAACAGGTTTTCCCGTTGGCTGTAAAAGTCGTATCAGAGTGCAATGGAGTTGATTGTCGCGGGAAGAGCGTAGATCATGGGGAGGAGGAACGCGGAAGGGAACGGCGGAGTGGGGACTGGCTGCAGGTAATCGTCGAAATGAGATGAGAAGGATAGATCATTAATTGTTATTTTTTTTTTTTTAGTGTGTGTGTTTTAAATGATAGATCAATTAATTGTTTTATTTTATTTTATCATTATTATTATTTTATTTTTATTTTTTATTTTTTAATGATAGATCAATATTTTTTTTTTTTTTTTAGGTGTGTGTGTTTTAAAATGATAGATCAATTAATTGTTTTTTTTTTCTAGATGTGTGTTTTAAAATGATAGATCAATTATTTTTTGTGTGTTTTAGATGTGTGTTTTAAAATGATACATCAATTAATTGTTATTTTTTAGGTGGGTTTTAGGATGATAGATCAATTAATTATCCTTTTTTTCTTTTTTTTTATATTCGTGTGTTTTAAAGAGAGATACGATTCGATATATAGATATAAATAAAGTCAATGGTCTCGGATTGAAATCAGATCTGAGGAGGAGTGTTGCAAGATAATGATGAAAATTAAATCGCGTAGAAAGAATGAATGATGAAAAAAAAAACACTTATATAAATATGCAAAAAAAAAAAAAAAAAAAAAAAAAAAAAAAAAAAAAAAATTATATAAATATTCATAAATTAATTGTCATTGGTTGAACGGATATCAGAGGAGGAAAAATAATAAACTGATGGAATGGCTCAGATGAAATTTAATTAAATGGAATCTGAACAGAGATATAAATGAACGATTGAAGAAATATACCAAGACAGATATGATTAGATACATATACACAACTATTCATAAACCAGTCGCTTTGGGCTATTAAAAACGTATATTAGAGAAGGAGGTAAAATGATTAAAAAGTTTAATTGAATAAATAACATAATACATGAAAAAATAAACAATAGGGCGTTTCTTCATTAATTTAATATCATTGGGAGAACATAATCAAAGAAGGAACTTTTCAGAAAAATAGTGAAATGGAGTGTTTACGATGGTTATGAAAATTGATTAAATGTCTTTTTATAATTCTGAATAGATATGTCAATAAAGAAACGAAGAAAGAATGAATTTTATCACGCGTGAATGAATAGCTGGATAAAAAAAGAGATATAGAGAGACTTTTATAGACCAAATTATTATAGATTTTCCTAAAAATATCAAGAAATAAGATCATTTATGGTTTATGATGCACGACAGATACGCCAGCAGACAATAACCGATTAGATAGAAATATAAGATTCGCAAAGATAAGATAAGAAGAAGGAATATTGCAAGATCTTCCATTTTCTCTTGCATCATTCTCATCACTTGCTTCATGACGGCAATCCCCCCCCTCCCCCCCCCCCCTGAAGGACCTCCACTTCCTCCCTCCTCCCCACCCTCTCCTACCTTCCATTGAGCTTCTTCCTTTCCATCCTCCTCCCCTCCTCCTCCCCTCCCCCTTCCCCTCCCCTCTCGGTCGTCAGGCTCGTCTCCCTTATTCTCTCTCTGTTCTCTCCCCTCTCTCTGTCTCCTCTTGTTCCCTCTGTCCCGGTTTCTCCTTTATCTGTCTCTGTCTCGTTTTCCTTTCTGTCCCTTCTTTTACTCTCCCATTGTTCCTCTTTCCTTCTCCCCCCCCCTCTCCAATTTCCCGTTTATCTCCCTCCTTCTGTTCTCTCCTTCCTCCCCGTATGCCCCGCCCGTATTCCCTCCTCCTCCCTGTCTGTCCTCCCTCTTTCACTCCCTATTCCCCACTCCTCCCACCTGTCCTCCTCCCTCTGTTCTCCCTCTATCACTACTTCCTCCCCTATTCCCTCCTCATCCCGTCTATCTCTCTCCCCTCTGTCCTCCCTTAATCCCTCCTCCTCCCCGTCTATTCCTCTTCCTCCCCTATCTCCACCCTCCCCTCCCCTTCCCTCCCCTACTCCCTCTCCCTCCCGTTTGTCCCTCTCTCCTTCCTCCTCCCTATCTATCCCCTTTGTTCCTTCCCCTCATCTCCAGCCCTCCCCCCCCATTCCCTCCCCCTACTCCCTCCTCCCTCCCCGTCTGTCCCTCTCTCCTTCCTCCTCCTCCTATCTATCCCTTCTCTTCCTTCCCCTCACCCCCCTTCCCCTCCCCTACTCTCTCCTCCCTCCCCGTCTGCCCCTCTCTCTTCCTCCTCCCTATCTATCCCCTCTGTTCCTTCCCCTCCCCTCCCCCTTCCCCCTCCATCCCCTCCCTCCCCTTCCCCTCCCCCCCCCCCCCCGACCTCTAACATCACCACCCAATCATTACCTCCGTGTCCAATAGGTGGCGGTGTCCCTTTCAGCCGGGTGGAGGAGCCCCAGCCAACTCCAAACCAATTTCCTTGCCTTATCCGTCACATTAACCGGGCCAAAATACGCCGATATGCGACGTCCGCAGCTGGAGAGAGTGGTTATACCCCCCCCCCCCACCTCCCCCTCATCCCCACCCCCTTTTTTCTTTTTTTTTTCTTTTTTCTTTTATCTTGGATTTCTTTTTTTTTTCTTTTCTTTCTTTCGTTCTTTCTCTCTCTGTCTTTCTTCTTTCTCTCTCTCTCTCTCTCTCTCTCTCTCTCTCTCTCTCTCTCTCTCTCTCTCTCTCTCTCTCTCTCTCTTCTCTCTCTCTCTCTCTCTCTCTCTCTCTCTCTCTCTCTCTCTCTCTCTCTCTCTCTCTCTCTCTCTCTCTCTCTCTCTCTCTCTCTCTCTAATCGTAAGACGGACATTTTTCAAGGAGGTAGAAAGAAGAAAAGGAAGGAGAAGTCTAAATCCTAGATAAAAGAGAAGGAGGCAGAGACTGAGAAGAAGAGAAGGAGAAGAAGAAGGAGTAAAATAAGAATAAAGAAGGAAAAGCAAGAGGAAGGAGAGGAGGAGAAGACGACGAAGAAGACGAAGAGGAGGAGAAGGAGTAAATAAGAATAAAGAAGGAAGAGCAAGAGGAAGAAGAGGGAGAAGAAAGAAGACGAGGAAGACCCTGAGAAAGGGAAGAATAAATAAGAAGGAAGAATAAACAAGAATAAAGAAGGAAGGAGAAGGAGACGAAGAAGGCAAGACGAAGAAGACCCAGAGAGGGGAGAGAGAAAGAGGGGGATATAAGTTCTCCGTGAGGAAGGAGAGAGAGGAATAGACAAAGAAGGAGGAAGAGGAGGAGTAAAATGAAAATAAAGAAGGAAGAAGGAGGAGACGAAGAAGGGA
>NW_020869035.1:799169-804169 GCF_003789085.1 Penaeus vannamei | reverse complement strand
CTGTCTGTCTGACTTCCTCGTGTCTGTGCTCTGTTCATATATCCTTCTCTATCTATCTATTTATCTGTCTGTCTATCTTTCTTTCTATCTCCTCTCTCTCTATCTATCTATCTATATATGTTATCTCTCATCTATCTATCTCTCCTTCCATCTTCCCTCTCTCTCTCTCTCTCTCTCTCTCTCTCTTCTCTCTCTCTCTCTATCTATCTATTCTATCTATCTATCTATCTATCTATCTACTCTTTCTCTCCCCCCCCTCTCTCTCTCTCTCTCTCTCTCTCTCTCTCTCTCTCTCTCTCTCTCTTCTCTGTCTCTCTCTCTCTCTCTCTCTCTCTCTCTCTCTTCTCTCTCTCTCCTCTCTCTCTCTCTCTCTCTCTCTCTCTCTCTCTCTCTCTCTTCTCTTCCCTCCCTCTGTCTCCCTCCCCTCTCCCCTCTCTCTCACCCCTTTCCACCCCTCTCTCCCCTTCCCCCCTCTCTCTCAGCCCCTTCTTTCATTTCCTCTCTCTCCCCATCCCCCCCTCCCCCTCTCTATCCCTCCTTCCCCTCCCCTCCCCTCCCCTCTCCCTACCTATATACAAGGAGATTGTCCGCCATTCCTCCGACTGCGTTACCTCCCCGTCCAAAGAAACGAAAGGAAACGAAAAAGGTTATGGAGGAAAACGCCAGTAATTTGGGGGTTTTAATAACGAGCTTTTACGAACTTCTTTGGAAATCCTTCACTGTCGCCGCTTTATTGGAGGCGTTGCAACTCTACTGTCTGATCGGGTAAGGGAGGGGTGGGGGAGAGGGGGTGGATGGGAGGGAGTGGGAAGGGCGTGGAGGAGGATTGAGGAGAGGGGAAGGAGGTGGAGGTGGAGGTGGTGAGGAAGGGGAGAGAGGAGAGGTGAGGAGAGGGGAGGACGTGGTGAGGGAGTGGTGGGGAGGGAGGGGAGTGGGGAGGGGAGGGAGGAAGGGAGGGGAGGTGGAGATTGAGGGAGGAGTGGGAGGAAGGGAGAGAGGGAGAGGTGGTGGAGAAGGGGAGGAGGAGAGGTGATGGGAGGGGAGGAGGTGTTGGAGGAGGAAATACGGGTACATAGAGTTAATGGGGAAAGGGAATGAGGAGAACGCGGAGGAGGAAGAGGAGGAGGAAGAGTGAAAAATAAGAAATGTTGAGGTAAAGAAGAGGAAGCGAATGGGGCTGAGGGTGAAAAGAAGGAAATGGAAGACACGGAAGAATTGAAGAAGGAGAGGGAGGAAGAGTAGGATAAACAGAGGGAGATAAGAGGAAGAAGAGGAAGTGGAAAGTCTAAAAGAAATTAAGGAAGAAGGAAGACAAGATCGAGAGAAGAAGGGAGAAGAAAAGAGAGAAAATAAAAAGGGAAAACCTAATTAGAACGAAGAAGGAATTAAAAAGAAAGAAAGAGAAAGAGAGGGGAATGATGAAACCGAATAGCGAGAGGAATAAGAAAAGGAAAATGAGAAAGAGACAAAAGAAATACATGATGGATGAGGAGGAGGGAAACATAACATTAATAACAATAATTATGAAAAGGAGGAATAAGCAAAAAATAGAATAAAAAACGGACAACAGAACCAAAAGGCAACAAAGAAAAGGGAATTAGAGAGATGAGGAGGAAGAAAGAAAAGGGAGATGAGGACGAAGAGAAAGAAAAAAAAGAAGAAGAAAAAAGCGAAAGAAGGAAATACGGTCATTATTGGCGATAACAAAGAGATGCATAAGAATTGGGAATAAACGGAAGACGAAGAGAAAGCAAAAGGAGGAAGACAAAGGAATCTGAGGAAAATGAGGCGAGTTTAATAAGTAAGACAGGAATTGAGGGAAATGTGAAGCGTAGAGGAATAAAGGGAAAGCAAGATAAAGCGAAAATTGAGACGATAAGAAGCAATAATCTGAATAACTCCGATGAAAGAAAAAATTAGAATAATAGAAAATAAATAGAAAATCAAAAGAACAGATAAAGTTTTAAGATGGAACCATATAAAATAAATTAAAAAGAGAGAGAAAGAAAACACAAATAAAACAAAACAAAAAAAAAAAACAAAAAAAAACACACACGAACATAACCATAAACAAAACTAGAGATAATGAGAAACGAAAAGAAAGAGAAAGAGAAGGAGATAGATGAGAAAGAGCGAAGAGAGAGAGGGAGAGAGGGCGAAGCGGGGTGGAGAGGGGGGGGACAGGATAATGGGTGGAGAAAGGGAAGGAGGGGAAAGAAGAAGGGGAGGAGAAAGAAGGGGGGAAGGAGGGAAGGTGGAGGAAAGAGAGAGAAGGAGAGAAGGGAGAGGAGGAGAAGAGAGAGAGAGAGAGGGGGGGAGGAGGGAGAAGGGAGGAAAGAGAGAGAGAGAGTGTGGGGGGGAGAAGGAGAAAAGAACGAGAAGAGTGGGGGGAGGGGAGGGAAGGAGGAGGAAAGAGAGAGAGAGAGAGAGGGGGGAGGGGAAAGGGAAAAGAGAGAGAAGGAGAAAAGAACGAGAGAGTGGGGGAGGGGAGGGAAGGAGGAGGAAAGAGAGAGAGGGGGGAGGGGAGGGGAGGAGGAAGAAAGAGAGAAAGGGGGGGAGGAGAGTAAAGAATAGGAAGAAGGGTAGACGACGCTCGTTAATTGGCCGGCCGCAACTGTGGTGTGAGAGGACTGGTCAAGTGTGTAATGTTCATCAGTGGCGGAGGGACATACAGGGGAGGAGGGGGAGGGGGAGGGGGAGGAAAGGGGAGGGGGAGGGCGAGGGAGGATTAGACGTAAGGGAGGAGGAGGAGGAGGAGGAGGAGGAGGAGGAGGAGGAGGAGGAGGAGGAGGAGGAGGAGGAGGGGAGGAGGAGGAGGGGTGGCGAGGAGAAGGGAGGAGGGGATGGAGGGGAGGGAGGAGGGAGGAGAGGGAGTGAGGGCGAGGGGAGGATTAGACGTAAGGAGGAGGAGGAGGAGGAGGAGGTGGTGGAGGGAAGAGGTGGTGTGGTGGAGGAATGGAGGGGGGAGGGGAGGAGAGGGGAGTGAGGGGCGAGGGGAGGATTAGAGGTAAAGGAGGAGGAGGAGGAGGAGGGGTGGTGGTGGAGGAGGAATGGGAGAGGAGATGGGAGGTGGAGAGAGAGGTGGTGGTGGAGGAAATGAGGGGAAGATGGAGTGGAGAGAGGCAGTGGTGGTGGTGGAGAGGAGGGGAGGAGTGTTGTTGGAGGGAGGAGGAGGGGAGTTGGAGGAGGTGGTTGGTGGTGGAGGAGGAGAAGGGGATGGTGGATTTTAAATGGGAGGAGGATGGTGATGGTAGTGGTGGAGGAAATGGAGGACGGAGGAGGAGGAGGAGGAGGAAGTGATGGTGTGTAAAGGAGGAGGTGGTGTAGGGAGGAGAAGGAGGAGAAATAGAAGGAGGTGGTGGTGGGGTGGTGGAGGATGGGAGGAGGGAGGTGGCGGAGAGAGGGAGGAGGAGGAGGAGAAGAAATTAGGGTAAAGGAAGTGGGAGGGGGATTAGAGGAGGAAAGAGGAAGGAGTAAATGGGAGAATGAGGGTGTATCAGTGAGGAAGAAGAAGGGAGAAAAGGGAAGAGGGCGAATTGGAGACAAAGAAAAGAAAAGGGGGATAAGAAGAAAAGGAGGTTGAGAAAGAGGAAGTGAGAAAAGGAGAGAAGGAACGAGAAAAAAAGTAAGAATGAACCGAAAAGAATATAGAGACCATAACAAAGAAGGAAGAGAGGATGACGAGGCAAAATAAAGCAAGATAGAAAGAGAAGAAAGACTAAAAGTAGGACGGAGATGATATTTGGATAGAGAAAAAGGGAAGGGACAAAAGGCCAATAAAGGAGGAGAAGGTAGTAAACAGAGAGAGGAGAGAAGCAAAAGGGAGAAATTGATCGTATAATTACGGAGAGTCGCGGGGAGGAGGAGGACATGAGGAGAGGAGGAAAACTGTGAGGATTGAATGAAGGAGGAGAGAGGGAGGGAAGGATGGAAGGAAGAAGAAGAAGAGGAAGAGGAGGAAAACTGTGGAGGATTGAATGAAGAGGAGGAGAGGAGGAAGATGAAGAAGAAGAAAGAAGAGAAGAAAATGTGAGGATGGGAGGAAGGAGGAGGAGAGGAGAAGGATGAAGGAAGGAGAAGGAGAGGAGGAAAATTGTGAGTTTGGAAGGAAGGAGGAGAGGAGGAGATGAAGAAGGAGAAGGAGAGGGGAAAGCGTGAGGATGGAAGGAAGAGGAGGAGAGGAGGAAGAGATGGAAGGAAGGAGACGGAGAGGAAGAAGAACTGTGAGGATGGAACGGAGGAGGAGAGGAGGATATTGAGAGGAAAAGGAAAGTAGGAGAGAGGAGGAAAACTGTGAGGATGGAAGGAGGAGGAGAGGAGAGATATTGAGAGGGATTGAAGGAAGGAGAGGAGAGGAGGAAGGAGAGGAGAGAGGAAAATGTGTAGGATGGAAGGAAGGAGAAGGAGAGGAGGAAAACTGTGAGGATGGAAGGAAGGAGGAGGAGAGGAGGAAGGAGAAGGAGAGGAGGAAAATGTGAGGATGGAAGGAAGGAGGAGGAGAGGAGGAAAATGTGAGGATGGAAGGAAGGAGGAGGAGAGGAGGATGGATGGAAGGAAGGAGAAGGAGAGGAGGAAAATATGAGGATAGAAGGAAGAGGAGAGGAAGGAAATTGTGAGGATGGAAGAGAGGTGAAGCAGAAGAGGAAAATTGTGAGAATAGAAGGAAAGAGAAGGAGAGAAGGAAAATTGTGAGGAAAGAAAAAAAGTAGAAGAAGAGGAATATTGGAGAAATAGCATAAGTATGAAGAATGCGATAAAACCTCTTTTATAATAAAGGAATTATCAAATGTCTGAGAGTATGAATTAATAGATAAATAAGTGAATAGCTTAAAATACAATCCAATCCCACACGTATAGTCATACAAACCACAATATAAAAAAATCCAGATGTTTAATTCATTAAGATCATCTATTTTTCCTTTTGAGATGAAAAAAAGGGAAAGGATTACCCAAGTTATTATTATTATTATTATTATTATTATTATTATTATTATTATTAT
>NW_020869035.1:786357-788240 GCF_003789085.1 Penaeus vannamei | reverse complement strand
TATTATATTTATAATATATATATATATATATATATATATATATATATATATATATATATATATAAATAAAGATAGATAGAGAGAGAGAGTGTGATATATATGTTATCTATGAATGTATGAATATATGTACCAATCTATGTATCTATATTTATTTTTTTAATATTATACTATGAATGTATGAATATATGTATCTATCTATATATCTATATCTATATCTTTCGCATATCTATCAATATATCTACCTATCTATCTATGCATCTTACATTCATTGTTGCCATTTCTACTCCGCAGGAACCCCGCCAAGGCGAGAGAAAAAGGACGCCTTTGGAGGATCTGGCAACACTGGACGGAATTTCGTGACGGAAACTGGACCACGATTCGAGAGACAGTGATTAGCGACAGGGAATGGGAGAGTGGAACTGCCCAACGGTGATTAAAGGAGAGATAAAGAGAGAATGAGAGAGAGTGAGTAGGCGAGGGAGAGAGAGAGAGAGAGAGAGAGAAGAGAGAGAGAGGAGAGAGAGAAAGAGAGAGAGAGAGAGAGAGAGAGAGAGAGAGAGAAAGAGAAAGTAAGAAAATGATCATGAGCCGCTTGCACCTCGCCGAGTTCAGAGAATCCCAAGCCGAGAGAAGGGCTTAGCTGATCAGCTGATCGGAGCAGCGGCCTTGCCCTTCCCGACGCAGACCAGCCGACGTTTCCCTTCCGTCTGTCCCTTGGATGAGGATTCCTTCTTCGCGGAGCTCGGAAGTCCTTGAGTCGAACGCGAGGGGGGAGCGCAAGGGGGAGCTCCGGGGGGACGCCCTCAAGCATGAGACAGCCGAGGGCGAGGCCTGTGGCTAGCGTGACGTCACGAGGGAGCGCCAGGAGGGTCAGCGAGGAAAGCCAATGACAGACTCTCCAGCGCAGACTGAGCGCCTTCTCGCACGCACCTCCTCCTCCAGGACCGGAAGCGCCGAAGGGAGTAAGGCCCGCCGGTAAAGGCACGCAGCGCTTCGAGAGAGGCCTCCCGCAGCAGGCCACGAACCCCGCGGCGCCTGACATGGCTCGCAGCTCCTCCAACGGGCGCCCCTCCGCCGTGTCCTCCTCCTCCAGCAACAGCAGCGGCGGGAGCGGCGGCGGGAGCGGCGGCGGCGACGCGGAGACCAAGATGGCGACCGCCTCCGGAGCCAAACAACAACAAGAAGAAGCAAAAGAAGTTCGGCGTGTTCAAGTCGAACCTGCCGAGGAACCTGAAGGAGAACTCGCGCGCCGAGCTGCTGAGCCCGTGCGCCGACGAGGTCCCGTCGCCCAAGGACGCCAGCATCAGCGGCGGCGTCCTGCACATCCCCGCCAGCGGCTCCTCGCCCTCGCCGACGTCCCTGTCCCCCGAGGCCTTCCTCACCGACTCCAGCGCCGCCGGCAAGAAGGACGTCTCCTGCTGCAACGGCGCCGCGCCCAACACCGTCAGAATCGTCAGAACCCACAGGTAAGGCGCCCTTTTCTCCGTTCCAATATTCTGCCCTAATGCGAAAGCAAAGCCTCGCCGCGGCCATGTTTTTCAGTATCTTAAATTGTATCTCGACACCTTATTTCGTCATCGGCGACGATCTTGAACCCTTTTTTCTTCTTTGCTTCAACTTCGTATAGCAACGACCCTTTAACTTTATTATTTTCAATTTAGAGGGAACGATTTGATTGATAAAAGGTTATAAAAATTAGATAAAAAACAAGTATATATTTTTTTCTACAAGAAAAACTCGTAGGAGGTATATTTCCCTCCTTCCAGTCCACCTTCCACTCCTTTTACCTGGAGTAAATGAGCTTGTCAGGTTGATATACGCTTACACTCCTCCTCCCTCCCCTCTTTTCCCTTCCCCTCCTCCCCCCTCCTCCTTCTATTTTC
>NW_020869035.1:763857-778857 GCF_003789085.1 Penaeus vannamei | reverse complement strand
ACACACACACGCACACACACACACACACACACACACACACACACACACACACACACACACACACACACACACACACACACACACACACACACACACACACACACACACACACAAACACACACACACACACAAACACACAACACACACACAAACACAAACACACAAACACACAAACACAAACAGACACACTGACAGACAGACAGAGTGAAGGGGTTAACAACTGAAGTGTAAACTGCGGTCGAGTCAGACGGTCGACTTCGAAGGCAGCAGAAGGTAATGGTCGAGCGTGTCCTCCTGTGCTGTGGTTTGGAATCAAAAGCATTTTATGGTTTTTATTTTGGTTCTTTTTTTTTTTTTTATTATCTGGAAGGGTTTGTTTATAGCCATTTGTTTATATGTTGACTTGTTTATTGCTTATTTTATTTATTTTATTTGTGTGTGTGTGTGAATGTAGGTAATGCTTGTTCGTGTCAATATGTATGAATATATGTTTATATAGTGAACGGATGTGTGTGTGTACTGTACCTATTTATGTGTGCATATACGTGTGTTCGTGTGCATATACGTCTATTTGTATTTACTGTACCTGTGTTTGTGTGTGTGTGTTTGTGTTTCTCTGTGTGCGTGTACGTGTGTTTGTATGTGTGTGTGTGTTCGTGTGTTTCTGTGTGTGCGTGTACGTGTGAGTTTGTGTTTCTGTGTGTGCGTGTGTGCACCTACGTGTGCAGACCCCGAGGGAGGGAGCGAGAGACCGGCCCGCCCCCGGACCACCAACTAGCAAACTAGTACTCGTCCAGACAGGGAGGAGTAGGGGGCGGGGGGGGGGGTAGGGTAGGAGGGAGGGGCGAGTTTCTGAGTCTCTGACCTTGAACTAGGCGCTGAGGTACGGGCGCTCTGGACAACAACGCTACCTCCCCTTTTTTATATATTCTTTCTATTCGTCCATTTTCTTCCATTATTCGTTTATTTAATTCTTTGGGTCGTGGGAGTGAGTGAAAACCGTTTTTTTTTTACGTTTTGTTTTGTTGTTGTTTTTTTTGCGTTGGAAAAGGAGAGCTAGGTGATGTAGGTCGGGCTGTGACTTGCGATTCTGACTCTGATTTCGTTTTATATTCTTCGCCATGAGGTCTGGGTTAGTTTTTTTCTCTCTTTATCTTTTTTTATTATTGCTTCTCTCTTTTCTTTCCTTGTTTTTTTCTTTCGGATCCTTTTTGTCGGTGTGAAGAAGGGTTTCTCCCGACATTCTCTTCCTACTGTCTGTTTGCTTGCTTGCTTGTTTCTCTCTCTCTCTCTCTCTCTCTCTCTCTCTCTCTCTCTCTCTCTCTCTCTCTCTCTCTCTCTCTCTCTCTCTCTCTCTCTCTCTCTCTCTCTCTCTCTCTAATTCATTTCGCACACTATGTATCTGTCTATGAAATATATATGTGTGTGAGAGAGAGAGAGAGAGAGAGAGAGAGAGAGAGAGAGAGAGAGAGAGAGAGAGAGAGAGAGAGAGAGAGAGAGAGAGAGAGAGAGAGAGAGAGAGATCCATAGCAACCGATAGATGGCGACGTCGATCTACACTTTTTGCGAACGCGGGCCGGGCTCCCCGACGCGAACTTCGACTCGAAATGGCCAAGTTCAAGATCCCCAAAGACTTATTAAACAGTCTAGAGTAAAATAGCCAAGACATTCCTGTTCGAAATTGGCTACTAAATATCCCCCGTTTTATCCAGATTGTTTGGATTTGATCGTAAGCGATGGTTGCAGGAGTTCTATATTAGTAGATGTTGAACTGAAGTCGTCTGCATTTGGTTTCGGACAAGTTGTTGCAGGAGGTTGGACATGCTCTGTAAGAAAAATAGATCGTTGAATATATGGATAGATTTGCATACGAATAGAAGGTAGACGTAGGTAGGTAGACGGATAGATTGATAGAGATAGATAATAAGATATAGGGATATATAGATGAATAGAGAGAGATATAGGTAAAGAGAGAGAGAGAGAGAGAATGGGTGAGTGAGAGAGCGAGAGAGAGAGAGAGAGAGAGAGAGAGAGAGAGAGAAAAGAGAGAGAGAGAGAAAGAGAAAAAGAGAGAGAGAGAGAGAAAGAGAGCGAGAGAGAGAGAGAGAGAGAGAGAGAGAGAGAGAGAGAGAGAGAGAGAGAGAGAGAGAGAGAGAGAGAGAGAGAGAGAGAGAGAGAGAGAGAGAAATTAAGAGAAAGAGAAAAACCGAGAGAGAGAATGAAAAGAAAGAAAGAGAATAAAAAGAAAAGGTCAGATAAACCAATCGATACGTTAGTACCTACATCTACATACACACACACAACACACCTATTTACACAAGAGACAACCGGTTCAATAAACACATTCAAGCCATGGAGCTCGCAGTCAGTTTCGGGTTCTATCGAGGTCAAAAATTGCACGTTTACACAACTTTTTTTTTTTTTCCCTGGTGCTTCGTTGACTAAGAACGTGAGTGTCGGTTGCAGCTGTGACGGGAAGAGATACGTCGCAATTGTCTCGTATATATGTCTTTTTTACGTGTTGAGAGTGACGTGTGATTATTGATTGTGACGTTTATACCATTGTTGTTTTTTTTTGTATGTCTTGTTTTTTTTGTTTTGTTTTTGGTATTTTTTAGGTTTTTATGTCTTGTTGTTGTTGTTTTTTTGGTAGTAAGATGATTAGTAAAATTTTTAGTTTTGAGTTTTGTAAGGTGTGAGTGCGTGGGGGTTGAGCTTGTGTGTGCGTGCGTTGTGGTGTGTGTGTGTGTGTGTGTGTGGGTGTGTGTGTGTGTGTGTGTGTGTGTGTGTGTGTGTGTGTGTGTGTGTGTGTGTGTGTGTGTGTGTGTGTGTTGTAATGGTTGTGTTTGTTGTTTGTTTTTAGCGATGGTGAGAAATATTTTTAGTCTCAAGTTTTGTGGGTCTTGATTTTAACATAGTTGTGAGTGCGTGTGAGTTGAACTTGTTTTGTGTGTGTGTGTATGTGTGTGTGTGTGTGTGTGGTGTGTGTGTGTGCGTGTGCGTGTGTGCGTGTGTGTTGTTTTTGTCCTTTTTGTATTCATTCCCGAACATAAAAAGAAAAATCATAAGAATTGATAACGATTTCCTCTATAATCTCCTTTGCTTTTAGACTAACCGGCAACTCGATTGTAGAGAACTGATTACCTGATTCTCAACCCCCCCCCTCCCCCCTCTCCCCCTCCCCTCTCCCGTCCTCCGTAACCCTTCCTTTTCGATCTGCTCGCCTTTGTCTCAACTCTCTCTCTCTCTCTCTTCTCTCTCTCTCTCTCTCTCTCCTCTCTCTCTCTCTCTCTCTCTCTCTCTCTCTCTCTCTCTCTCTCTCTCTCTCTCTCTCTCTCTCTCTCCTCTCTCTCTCTCTCTAACTCAATTTCTTATTTTTTTTCTCTCTCCTCCTCCCTTCTTCTTCTTTCTTCTTCTTCTTCTTCTTCTTTCTTCTTCTTCTTCTTCTTCTTCTTCTTCTTTTCTTCTTCTTCTTCTTCTTCTTCTTCTTCTTCTTCTTCTTCTCTTCTTCTTCTTCTTTCTTCTTCTTCTCTTCTTCTTCTCCTTCTCCTTCTTCCTTCTCCTTCTCCTTCTCCTCCCCCCTCCTCCTCCTCCTCTCCTCCTCCTCTCTCCTCGCTCCTCCTCCTCCTCTCCTCCTCCTCCTCCCTCCCCCTCCCCCTCCTCCTCCTCTTCCTCCTCCTCCTCCTCCCCTTCCTCCTCCTCTCCTCCTCCTCCCCCTCCCCTCCTCTCCTCCTCCTCCCCCTCCTTCCTCCTCCCTCCTCCCTCCTCCTCCTCCTCTCTCCTCCTTCCCCTCCCTCCTCCTCTCCCTCCTCCCCCTCCTCCTCCCCCTCCCCCTCCTCCCTCCTCCCTCCTCCCTCCCTCCTCCTCCTCCTCCTCCTCCTCCTCCTCCTCCTCCTCCTCCTCCTCCTCCTCCTCCTCCTCCTCCTCCTCCTTCCCTCCCTCCTCCTTCCTCCTATACATAAGCGTCTGGTACAAAATTTCTTCGTGTTTTTTAAGGGACATACGTGAGTAAGGTAGCACGTTTCCGCTATCAATGGTCTCTCCTTCTCAGGTTTTGTTACTGTGAGTTAGGTTTTTTGTTATTTTCGGTTTTCCTGCCAAGTTGTTTGTTTTACTTGTTGTTGTTCTTTTTTCTTCCTTGTTCGGTTGTTCTCTTGTTTGGCACCTGTTCTTCTCTTGCTTGGCGCCTGTTGTTCTCTTGTTTAGCACCTGTTCTTCTCTTGCTTGGCGCCTGTAAGCTTGTTTGACACCTGTTGTTCTCTTGTTTGACACCTGTAAATCTTTCACACAACAAAAACGAGTGATTCAGTCATCAGTAATTTTCTCAGAGAAACTACCCCAATTACCCACCAAATCTCGCGCATTTACCACCAAATCTTCACGCATTACCCACCAAATCTCACGCATCCACCTACCTAAACTCACCCATTTACCTTCATCCTCACTTCTCTTAATACTCAACAGTGCGTAAACCCTTAAGGACTATAGTACCATGTTTATCACGCCATCCTTGAACTTTAATTGCAGTCCGTTCTTTTTGGAACACGGGAAGTTATTTTTAAAAAGTTTTTCTTGTCTTTTTTTATTTTTTTTGGTATTACTAACTTGTTTCTTACGTAACAAGGCATCATTTGTTTCAATGTGTTGTTATTCTGGTTTGATTATTTGCTATTTTTACTGGTCTTGTTTGTGGTGTTATGTTATTATTAGTAGTAGTATTAGTATGTGTTATTATCATTAGCTTCATTATGGTTTTGGTTATTATTATTATCAGCATTATCATTATTATTAATTATTTTTCATTCGTTTGTTGTTTTATTATTATTATTATCATTATTATTGTTGTTGTTGTTATTATTATTATTATTGTTGTTGTTAATTATTATTATTGTTTATTTATTATTATTATTATTATTATTATATTTATTTATTATTATTAATTATTAATTATTATTCAACATTACTGTTTTATCATTATTGTTCATTTATTACCATATTCATTTTTCGGGCCATTGCTTTGGTGCGCATATGTGTGGTTGTGTGTGTGTGTGTGTGTGTGCGTGTGTGCGTGTGAGGTGTTGAGTGTGAGGTGTGTGTGTGTGTGTGTGGTGTGTGGTGTGTGTGTGTGTGTGTGTGTGTGTGTGTGTGTGTGTGTGTGTGTGTGTTGTGTGTTGTGTGCGTGTGTGTGCCGCTGCCCTTGCTTCCCTCCCTCTTCTCGAAATCTCTTCAAAAGTCACTTCACAAAGTCAGTGCTTCATAAACTCCTTTTATAAGTCACTTCACTAAGTCACTTGACAAAGGATATTGGTAATGTTACTTCAGTCACTTCCCCAAAGTCAACTTCCCAAATCACTTCGTTAGCTCACATCTTATAGCCATTTTCACCAAGTCATTCACAAGGTATTTCGTAAACTCACCTCCGATAGACACTTTACAACGTCATCACGTCACTTTACTGTCACTTCACAATGTCGCTTCACGCAGTCACTTCATAGCATCACTTTGCTAAATCATTTCACGTCACTTCAAAAACATCACTTTCACAACTTCACTTCACTGTCACTTCACTAAATCACTTCACACCGTCGCTTTACAACGTCACTTCAAAACATCACTTCATTGTCACTTCACATCACTTCAAAAACATCACTCACAAAAGTCACTTCACAAACGTCCACTTCACAACATCACTTCACATCGTCACTTTAAAACAATTCACTTCCACAAAGTCACTTCAAAACATCACTTCACACCGTCACTTCAAAACATCACTTCAAAGCGTCGCTTCACACCGCTCACTTCAAAAAGATCACTTCACAACGTCGCTTCACTGTCACTTCACAAAGTCACTTCAAAAACATCACTTAACATCGTCACTTCAAAACATCACTTCAAAACATTCATTGTCACTTCAAAACACTCACTTCACTGTCACTCATAACATCTCAAAGTCACTTCATTGTCACTTCAAAAACATTCACTCACTGTCACTTCACAACATCACAAAGTCACTTCACACGTCACTTCAAAAACATCACTCCACAAAGTCACTTCACAACGTCGCATCCCAGAGGTACTCCGGAGCATAAAGCGACCCAGACTCGGCCCTTATATGGAGGTGCGAGAGTGCGCGTCCTCTCCACCTCTCCCGTTATCCAATTCTCTCTGTCTACTTCCTTTCTTCTCCTGTTCTTCTTCTCCTTCTATCCTCCTCCTCACCCACTTCTTTTTTCCTTTCTCTTCTCTCCGTTCTCCCCGTTATTCAATTATCTCTGTCTCCTTCCTTTCTTCTCCTGTTCTTCTTCTTCTATCCATCTCACCTACTTCTATTTTCTTTTCTCTTCTCTCCGTTATCCTCGTCCCGTTCTCTTCTTCCTGTTTCGTTATTTAATCTTCTTATCTTCCCTTTCCTTTATTTTCTTCCTTTCTCTCTTGTCTTCTTTTTTCTTTTTTCCACGTCTTTACTTCCTCCTTCTTCTTTTCCATTTTCCTTCATTCTTCCCTTCCATTCCACTCTCCTTTCTTATTTTTTCGTTTTTTTCTATCATTTATTGAGTAAGAGTTAAATGTTTGAAAAAGAGTAAAAGGAAGCAATTAGAGCAAATGATAAACAGAGTAGAGAGAAAATAGAGTAGGAGGGACAGAGATAAAGATAGACAGAAAAATAGAGTAGGGAGAAATAGAGAAAAAGAGTAAAGACTTAGAGTAAAGAGAAAATAGAGTAAGATAAAAAGAGAAAAAGAGTAAAGAGTACTTGGAGTAAAAACAGAATAGAGTTTGATAAAAAAGAGTATAAGGAGAAGATAGAAGTGAGAGTAAGGAGAGTAAACATCTGAAAATAAACCAAAAAATAAAAGCAGTAGTGTCGATGAAGAGCATATTAGGTAGAGGGGAAGTAAAAAAGCGCGCCGGTAAGGGAGTAAGATCTCCAGAGCGTGGACCAAAGAATAAGCTTGCTCCCCGTTAGCCCAATCCCTCCTCATCCAAAGCAAACTCCAGACAAAAAAAAATTCAAAAGTTGCTCCCCACCAAAAACAATACTTCTCCCCCTCCCCCGCACCTTCTCCCCCCCCTCCCTACCACTTCTCTTCCCCCCCCTCCCTCCCCACCTTCTCCCCCCTCACCTCCTCTGCCAGTAGCACCCCCCCGACGTAACCCAACTGTACCACGCCCCAGCGCCACACCTTCTCCCCCGCACCCCTCCCTCCCCAAACCTTCTCCCCCCGCCTCCCTCCCCACCTTCTCCCCCCCCTCCCTAACCCTTCTCTATCCCTCCCTCCCTCCCCCCACCTTTCTCCCCCCTCCCCCACCTCTACCCCTGCCCCCACCTTTCTCCCCCCCTCCCTCCCCACCTTCTCCCCCCTCCCTCCCCCACCCTTCCCCACCCCTCCCCACCCACCCTCCCACCCCTCCCCTCCCCCCCCTCCACCCCTCCTTACCCTAACCTTCCTATATCCCTCCCTCCCTCCCCACCTTCTCCCCCCCTCCCTCCCCACCTTCTCCCCCCCTCCCTCCCCCACCTTCTCCCCCCCTCCCTCCCCATCACCTCTCCCCCTCCCCCCTCACCTTCTCCCCCCTCCCTCCCCCCTTTCTCCCCCCTCCCTTCCCCACCTTCTCCCCCCCCTCCCTCCCCACCTTCTCCCCCCCCCCGCAAGCATTTCCCACAAGGCCTGAGTCCTTCGGGAGTCAAGGACCTTCGCCACACGCGCGAGAGCAGCTCCACACGCGCGGGATCAAGGGATTCCTGCTGGGGGATTCCGTGGCCTTCGTTTTATTTTATTTTTTCCCCCCTCTACTCTTCCCGTCCCCTCCCTTTTTCCATTCCCCTCCTCTTCCCTTCTCCTTCCCCTTCCCTTCTTCCCTCTTCCCTTCCTTCCCTTCCCCTTCCCTTTCCTTCCCTTCCCTTCCCTTCCCTTCCCTTCCCTTTCTTCCCTTCCCTTTCCTTCCCTCCCTTCCCTTCCTTTTCCCCTCCCCTCCCTCCCCTCCCCTCCCTCCCTCCCTCCCTCCCTCCCTCCCTTCCCTCCCTTCCCTCCTTCCCTCCCTTCTTCCCCTTCTGATGTTAATTTCCCAGTCCCTCTTTTTTTCTTTTTTCTTTTGTTGTGTTTTGTTGTAGTTTACCCTGCGTGTCTTTTCCGTTTTCTTCCTGTTATTTCCCGTTGCCCTTTCGCGTTTTTTTTTTTCCTGATTTTTTTTTCTTTTTTCTACTTTTTTCCTTTCCTTTTCTTCTCTCTATAATTTCCTCCCTTCTTCTTATTTTCCTTCCTCTTTCTTCCTCCCTCCCTTCTATCCCTCTTCCTCCCTTATTTCCATTCTTTCTTCTTGGTCTCTTATCTCCTTCTTTCTTTTCTTCCTCTTCCCCTTCCTTCCTTTTTCCCCTCCCTCCCTCCCTTCCTTCCCTCCCTCCCTCTCCCTTCCCTTCCCTTCCCCCTCCCTCTCCCTTCCCTCCTCTCCCTCCCTCCTCCCTCCCTTCCTCCCTCCCTCCATCCATCCATCCCATTCCCTCCCTCCCCTCCCCATCCCCATCCCCATCATCCATTCCATCCATCCATCCTCCCTCCCTCCCTCCCTCCCCCCCTCCCTCCCTCCCTCCCTCCTCTCCTCCCTCCCCTCCCTCCCTCCTCCCTCCCTCCCTCCCTCCCTCCCTCCCCCTCCCCACCTCCTCTGCACGAGAAAATAATAAACAGGAAAAGCAAGCAGAATCCAAACAAGAGAAGGTCAAACAGGATAATAAGCAGATTGAAGAAAAACAAATCAAGGTGAACTAAAAAAAAAAAGGAGCAGGAGGAAAATAGGAAAGGAAAGAGTGGGAGGAGGAAGAGGAGAAGTAGAAAAGAAAAGAGGAGAAGGAGGAGGAGGAAGAAAAAGAGGAAGAGGAGGAACGAAAAAATGAAGGAAGAGAAGAAGAAGAAGGAGGAGGAAGAAGAGAAGAAGGAATAGAAGTAGTAAAGCAAAAAAAAGGAGGAGGTAAGAAAAAAAAGTGAGGAAGAGGTGGAGGAGTAGAAGAAAAAGAAGAAGAAGGAGGAGGAGGAAGAGGAGGAGATAAGGACTCTCCCGGTTAACATTTTCGAGGTGAGCGAGTGAGGGAAGGGAGGGGAGACGGAGAGGGAAGGGAGGGGAGAGGGAGAGCGAGGGAAGGGAAGGGAGAGGGAGAGAAGAGAGGAGAAGGGAGAGGAAGGGAAGGGAGGAGAGAAGAGAGGAAGGGAGAGGAAGGGAAAGGAGGGGAGAGGAGAGAAAAGGGAGAGGAAAGGGAAAGGGAGGGAAGTGTATGAGTTAAGGGAGAAAAAAAGACTAAGAGAAGGATTTAGGATGAAGGAAGGGGGAAGGAGAGGAGAAGGGTGTAAAGGAAAGAAGGATGAGAGGGAAGAAGGGTATGAGGGAAGGAGAGAAGAGTATTGGAGGAGAAGAGAATTGCGGGAAGAGGAAGTTGAGGAGGGGAATAAGTAGAGGAAGAGGAGGAGGAGGAAAGGAAAACACGAAAAAGATTAATAATAGAAGAGAGGATGGAAGGGAAGGAGAGAGGAGGGAAGGGGAGGAGAGAGGAGGAGGAGGAAGACAGGGAATGGAGAGAGAGAGTAATAAAAGGGAAAAAACACAAGAGAGAGAGAGAGAGGAAACAAAAGAAAACAAGTGAAAATGAAAGTAGAAATCAAAGGTTGAGAAATAGAAGAGAGCGATAAAGAGTCCACAGAAGAAACGATAAAAAAAGGAAAATTTCTCAAGAATAGAAAAAAGAAATAGATAAACTGGACGTAGACTTCGAGATAGAAATAAAAGAGAGAGACAAAAAACACGAAGAGAAAGAAGGAAACGAAGATAATTAAGAACAAAGGGACGAGATATGAGACATGACGAGACGACAGTAAGAACCACTGGCAGATAACGTTACTTTGTTCCTCCGTTTCTCCTTTTTATTTCATTGTTTCTCTTTTTCTTTCTTTCGTTATCGCTTCTTTCATTCTCTGTGTGTGGGAGGGTGGTGTGTGGTGTGTGTGTGCGTGTGGTGTGTGTGTGTGGTGTGTGTGTGTGTGTGTGTGTGTGTGTGTGTGTGTGTGTGTGTGTGTGTGTGTGTGTGTGTGTGTGTGTGTGTGTGTGTGCGCGCGCGCATATGTATCTGTGTGTGCTCGTGTGTGTATGTATTGATCAACTAGCGAGAAAAAAAAAACAATCATTTGATAAAAGTTAGAAAACTTATATACATCCTTATCATTTCAAACAATAAAAACAATATTAAACAATAACTGATGAATATTCAAGTCGCTAAACATAAGAAATAGGTTTCCAGACCGACAGGTTGGCAGAAAAGACCAATTTTGGGAGACCTAACCTTGTCTTAGGAGGAGACGTGGCAACAGCGCGGTAGGTTGGAGTCCGTTGGGTATTTAATTATTTTTGTGGTGTATTTTTTATTTTTTTATTGTCATTATTATTTTATTGTTGTTTTGTTTTGTTAAGGATGTTATATTTTTTCTTTTTGTTTATAATTCCGTGTATATATATATATATATATATATATATATATATATATATATATATATATATATATATATATATATATATATATATATATATGTATGTATACTGAACATTCACACACACACACACACACACACACACACACACACACACACACACACACACACACACACACACACACACACACACACACACACACACACACACACACACAAAGAAAAAACTCCTAACTGCCGAGTCTCATCTGCGGTCCGACCAGAAACCTTAAACTTCAAACTTTTTACCTATTTAGGTAAATAAAAGAAACTTACCATGGAGAATTGTGGTTCAGTGTCGTATATATTCGTCTGCTAATAACCCGATTTTTAAAGCATTTATAAAAGAAAATCGTACAAACGCAACAAGAACAATTATATTATAAGTGTTAAACAATCTATTTAATTTCACAGACGAGCGATTTCTAAACAGGAGTGTTGCACGATGAACGATAACTTCCGATTGTGACGATACCTAAAAATAAACCCCCCCAAAAAACGAACATAAATCTATTAAAAAAACAAAGACTACAGGAAAAAAAAAGTGAACGAAGAAGAAATATCCAATCGCCATAGAAAAATCCTAAATAACCTCCCCAAAAAACAAACAAAATAAGGGAAGTACAGAAGATATTTAAGAAAAAAAAAAATGGAGGAACACGTTGTCTTCACCATCATCAAGATCATCGTGGCGGGGCTGCGAGATCTCAGATCGGTAAGGTAATATCTCTTCGGTTTTAATTTCTTTCCTTCTCTTTCTTTCCTATTCTTTTTTATTTATTTTTTCTCTCTCCTTGTGTTTTTTTTTTCTTTTAGTGTTACTTTTATTATCTTTTTTTATGTGGATACATCGTGATGGCGGGTCATTTTGTCACGTGGTTTGTCGTAAGGAGGAGGAGGAGGAAGAAGAAAGAAGAAGAGAACATGAAGGATAAGAAGAGAAGAGACGAAGAAGAAAAGAAGAAAGGAGGAGAGGGAGTGATGGAGGAGAAGAAGAAGAAAAAGAAGGAAGAAGAAGAATAGGAGAAGGGGAGGAAGAGAAAGAGAAGAAGAGGAGGAGAAGGAAGAAGAGAAGAGGAGGAGGAAGAAGAAGAAAAAGGAAGGAGGAGGAGGAGAGAATGAGAAGGAGTCACGTGGGCTTTTCGATCACGTGACTTTTGTGTCGCCTTTCATTCTCTCTTCTGTTCGCCTCTCCTCCTCTTCTCATTTATCTATCGTACAGATAGAAAAATATATGTGTATTGAATTGATAGATCGATAAATATATGCATATATATATATATATATATATATATATTATATATATATATATATATATATATATATATGTGTGTGTGTGTGTGTGTGTGTGTGTGTGTGTGTGTGATGTGTGTGTGTGTGTGTGTGTGTGTGTGTGTGTGTGTGTGTATATGTATGTATGTATGTATGTGTGTATGCATACACACACACATATATACACACACATACACACACACACACACACACACACACACACACACACACACACACACACACACACACACACACACACATATATATATATATATTATATATATATATATATAATATATATATATATATATATAGTATAGTTATAGTTATAGTTATATTATATATATAGTTATATAGTTATATAGTTATATATATATATATATATATATATATATATATATATATATATATATATATATATATATATATATATGATACATACATACATATACATATAGTGTATGTGAGTGTGTGTGTATGTATATTATATATATATATATATATATGTGTGTGTGTATGTATATGTATATATGTGTATGTGTATGTGTATGTATATGTGCACGTACCCCAATAAGTATATAAACAGGGTATATTCACTTGTGCATAACTTATATATTTGTAAGTATGCATGCCCGTAATTATTTGCGTGTGTATTTGTAATCTCACAAGGTTCTCTGTATACGTCAGCTGAAAATCGAGGTCAAAGGTCAAAAGCACGTGACTTCGACCGCGATGGGCGTGGCCACCAGACCGGTTGTCTTCCCACAGCTCGCTCGGCGCGCTTCACTTTATTTTTCTCTCTATCTTCTCTTTCTCTCTTTTTTCTTCTCTTTTTCTTCTCTCTTCTCTCTCTCTCTCTCTCTCTCTCTCTCTCTCTCTCTCTCTCTCTCTCTCTCTCTCTCTCTCTCTCTCTCTCTCTCTCTCTCTATCTCTCTCTATCTATCTATCTATCTATCTATCTATCTATCTATCTATCTTCTCGCTCTCTCTCTCTCTCTCTCTCTCTCTCTCTCTCTCTCTCTCTCTCTCTCTCTCTCTCTCTCTCTCTCTCTCTCTCTCTCTCTCTCTCTCTCTCTCTCTCTCTCTCTCTCTCTCTCTCTCTCTCTCTCTCTCTGTACATATGTGTGTGGTGTGTGTATGTGTGTATGTGTGTATGTGTGTGTGTGTGTGTGTGGTGTGTGTTGTGTGTGTGTGTGTTGTGGTGTGTGTGTGTGTGTATGAGTGTGTGTGTGTGCTTTTACTTTTTTTTTTTTTTACTAATTTCGAGTATTATAAAATTATACGCATTTGTTTTCTCTCTCTAGGGTGAAAATAGGAAAAAAACACCATTACAGGAAGAAAACGAGTTTTTTTCTCCAATTTTTTTCAGAGAGGAAAAAAAACTCGGGAAAATAATATCATAAGAAGACAGACAAGTTTTTCTACTTTCGTTTTTTATCATTTTTTTCCTAAAATACACCATGAGACTAGGTTAGGAGGTCAATTTTTTTTCTTCTAAGTTCATTGTTCTTTTGTGTTCATCTCTGGTTACGTTTTGGTGTGTTATTGTTCTGAAGTTGAACAGTATTGCACTCAGATCCGATCTGTTGGTGTTTTGGGGAAAAATTGTGTTTACTTTAATTGTTTTATATAGATGTGGTTTATGGTGATTTGATGTTTTTTTATAGATGTGGTTTATGGTGATTTGATGTTTTTTATAGATGTGGTTTATTGATTTGATTTTTTATAGATGTGGTTTATGTGATTTTATTTTTTTATAGATGTGGTTTATGGTGATTTGATGTTTTTTTTTATAGATGTGGTTTATGGTGATTTGATTTTTTTTATAGATGTGGTTTATGGTGATTTTTTTTTTATACAGATGTGGATGGTGATTTTTTTTTTTATAGATGTGGTTTAGGTGTTTGGTGTTTTTTTATAGATGTGGTTTATGGTGATTTGGTGTTTTTTTATAGATGTGGTTTATGGCGATTTATTTTTTATAGATGTGGTTTATGGTGATTTGTGTTTTTTATAGATGTGGTTTATGGTGATTTGATGTTTTTTATAGATGTGGTTTATGGTGATTTGATGTTTTTTAGATGTGGTTTATGGTGATTTGATGTTTTTATAGATGTGGTTTATGGTGATTTGATGTTTTATAGATGTGTTATGGTGATTGAATGTTTTTTATAATGGTTTTGGTGATGATGTTTTTTATAGATGTGTTTATGTGATTTGATGTTTTTTTATAGATGTGTTTATGTGATTTGATGTTTTTATAGATGTGGTTTATGGTGATTTGATGTTTTTTTTATAGATGTGGTTTATGGTGATTTGATGTTTTTTTAGATGTGGTTTATGGTGATTGATTTTTTATAGATGTGGTTTATGGTTTGATGTTTTTTATAGATATGGTGTGGTTTATGGGGATTTGATTTTCTTATAGATGTGGTTTAGGTGATTTGATATTTTTATGATGTGGTTTATGGTGATTGGTGTTTTTATAGATGTGGTTTATGGGATTTGATTTTCTTATAGATGTGGTTTATGGTGATTTATATTTTTATGATGTGTTATGTGATGTTTTTTATAATGTGGTTTATGGTGATTTGATGTTTTATAGATGTGGTTTATGGTGATTTGGTGTTTTTATAGATGTGGTTTTATGGTGATTTGATGTTTTTATAGATGTGGTTTATGGTGATTTGATGTTTTTATAGATGGTGGTTTATGGTGATTGTGTTTTTTATAGATGTGGTTATGTGTTTATAGATGTTTATGTGATTTGATGGTTTTTATAGATGTGGTTTATGGTGATTTGATGTGTTTTTATAGATTGGTTTATGGATTTGATGTTTTTATAGATGTGTTTATGGTGATTTGATGTTTTTTATAGATTGGTTTATGGTGATTTGTGTTTTTTATAGAATTGTTTATGTGATTTGATGTTTTATGATTTTTATGGTGTTGATTTTTATAGATTGGGTTTATGGTGATTGATGGTTTTTATAGATGTGGTTTATGGTGATTTTTGTTATAGATGTGTTTATGGTGATTTGATTGTTTTATAGATGTGGTTTGGTGATTTTGTGTTTTTTATAGATGTGTTTATGGTGATTTGGTGTTTTTATAGATGTGGTTTATGTGATTGATGTTTTTTTATAGATGTTTCATGGTGATTTATTGGTTTTATAGATGTGGTTTATGGTTGATTTGATGGCTTTATAGATGTGGGTTA
>NW_020869035.1:753189-755689 GCF_003789085.1 Penaeus vannamei | reverse complement strand
GTGATTTGCGTGTGTGCGTGTGTGCGTGTGTTGTGTGTGTGTGTGTATGTGTATGTGTATGGTATGTGTGTGTGTGTGTGTGTGGTGTGTTGTGTGTGTGTGTTGTGGTGTGTGCGTGTTGGTGTGTGTGTGTGTATGTGTATGTGTATGTGTATGTGTGTGTTGTGTGGGTGTTGCTGTGTGTGTGTGTGTGTGTGGGTGTGTGTATTTGTGTTTGTGTTGTGTGTTGTTGTGTGTGTGTGTGTGTGTGTGTGTGTGTGTGTGACAGAGGGAGAAAGTATTATACCAATCCACAAATATTTTCACAAATCCGCACCACCTGCAGCAGCCAAACCTCTACGGGAGATATGGACGCCATGTTTCAACCGTCAGAGAATACGTTTTAGGGACAGAATGCACTGGCAACGGCACGGTGCAAGAAAGTGCAATGAATCTCGGTGTTAGATGTTTGTAACGAGGAAAATAAGCGAATACTTGGGCACTATATCTCGGAGTGTCTCTCTCTCTTCTCTCTCTCTCTCTCTCTCTCTCTCTCTCTCTCTCTCTCTCTCTCTCTCTCTCTCCTCTCTCCTGTCTGTCTGTTGTCTGTCTGTCTGTCTGTCTGTTCTCTCTCCTCTCTCTTTCTCTTTCTCTCTCTCTCTCTCTCTCTCTCTCTCTCTCTCTCTCTCTCTCTCTCTCTTCTTCTTCTCTCTCTCTCTCTCTCTCTCTCTCTGTCTCTCTTCTCTGTCTGTCTGTCTGTCTGTCTCTCTTCTTCTTCTCTCTCTCTCTCTCTCTCTCTCCTCTCTCTCTCTCTCCTCTCTCTCTCTCTCTCTCTCTCTCTCTCTCTCTCTCTCTCTCTTACTCTATCTATCTAATCTCTATCTATACTCTATCTCTATCTCTATCTCTCTATCTCTATCTATCCCTATATCTATCTCTGTCTCTATCTCTCTATCTCTCTCTTACAGCCTTTCAAACCACCTAACATGAGGTATACAGAATCATGTTACAATTTCATTTCGTCTGATAAACTGGAAGATATACTCATACTATTTCCTCAATTTATCATGTAACATTACCGTTATCAAAGAACATTGTTGTGTAAAAACAGTGGCAAGAATATATCAATTGAATATGCTTTTGCATGATATTTGACACATTTTCATTTTGCTTTGTGAAATTACAGTGACTACAGAAAAGTGTCCTTTGTCGAGTATATGTAACATTCAGTAGCTAAGGTTGCCCACTGGCATATTACTCTATCTGTCTCTCTGTTTCTGTCTGTCTTCTTCTGTCTTCTGTCTCTGTCTCTGTCTCTGTCTGTCTCTGTCTCTGTCTCTGTCTCTGTGTCTCTGTCTCTGTCTCTGTCTCTGTCTCTGTCTCTGTCTGTCTCTGTCTCTCTCTTTTCTCTTTCTCTTTCTCTTTCTTCTTTCTCTTTCTCTTTCTCTTTCTCTCTCTCTCTCTCTCTCTCTCTCTCTTCTCTTCTCTCTCTCTCTCATTCTATACAAACCCGAGAACTATTACAACAAATCCCACGAAATGCGACAAAAAAACACTCCACGCCCACCACCCAGCCAAGACGGCAAAATAAAAATAATTAATAAAGAAAATATATTACAAAAAAAATGATAGCAGTTAAATAAAAGAAAAGAGATTAGAAATATAAAGATGAAAACCACTAACCTCCTTTTGTTTTTTTTCCCTCCAGGCAAAGCAGATAATAATAAAATTGTAATGATAATAAATAAATAAAAGAAAAAAGATTAGAAAAGTGAAATTAAAATTCCACTAACCTCCCTTTTTCCCTTTCCAGGCGGCGTATATACATATGTATTTTAAAAATATATAATGATAATGATAGATAAATGAAAAGATAATAACAAAATCCACTACACAAATATTAGTAATTTACAATAAATATATAATAATAGAAAAATAAGCATAAGATCCACTAACCTCCCTTTGTCTCCCCTCCCCCCCCCAGGCAAAGACGGAAAGCAAAAAAAAGAAAAGGAAAGAATTTATGTAAATAAAAAAAGCAATAAAGCTCAAACAATAATAAAAGTCAAATTAAAAAAGAAAAATAGAAAAATTAAATTAAAGAAATAGAAAAAACAAAAATCAAATTCCACTAACCCACCTTTGTCTTCTCCCCCCCACAGGCGGGCGTGGATGTGTGATGCGCGTGCGTGCGGGAGGTCGCCTGGCACTGGCCCTCCTGACTGCCACCACCTCACCCTCCTGCTGGTGCAACACTGCCGCCTCTCACAGCACTTGCAGGGTAAGGGCGTCTGTCTTCGGGTGTGTGTGGTGTGGTGTGGGGGGGGGGGTGTTGCTGCTGTGTGTGTGTGTGTTGTGTGTGTGTATGTTGTGTGGTGTGGTGTGTGTGAGAGAGAGAGAGAGAGGAGATAGAGAGAAGAGAGGACAGACAGACAGAGAGAGAGTGAGAGAGTGTTGTTTGTGTGTGTAAGGGCGTCTGTCTTCGGTGTGTGTGGGGGGGGGGGGTTGTGTGGTGGGGGTT
>NW_020869035.1:745689-748189 GCF_003789085.1 Penaeus vannamei | reverse complement strand
TTATCTTAATCTCTTGGTCATTATTTATCATCGTCTTCTTCAAGTCTTGTCTTTAGCTGTTTTTATAACTTATGTTTACGTTGATTATAATTTTGATTATGATCATAATCTTTTTTAGTGTGTTCGGTTTTTAGAAAGAAAAACATTAAAATGTCAAATTTATTAATCATTACGTATGCATACGAAAGATACAAAGAAACACACCTACAAATAGACGAATACACTGACAAAATACACACGCACGAGCTACACACAGAAAACTAAAATGTATACATTCACGAACGATAATAATAATACATGGACAAATTCTAACCGAATATGTACAACTACTATTTAACACTTAACGTATATTCCTATCAGAAACAATTAAACAACACAACTCATGACACTTACCTCGCGGTCGGCCTGTCAAGAATAATTGTTCTCGCTTCTCTTAAATCACAACCGCGGACTGGCGCTCGCTTATTATCAAGTCACACGGAACATTCTTTCGCAAGCACTGGGATACATGACCTGATTGCAGAAGAGCTGTCTCCGTGGGTCTCCGGCACCTGCAGCGACAAGGCGGTGTCTCTACCCGCGGTTTCTGCCAAAGCTTGGGAGTTATCTCGGCAGGGACACGGGTAGTTTGCATAACCTATTGCCGGTAAGGTAACTGCTAGTTTGCACAAGGAGGCCGCCATTGTCATCGTTCGGGATGTCATGCGAACGGGCGGAGAGGTCGTACGGTCGTCTGTCGTCCTAGTGCGTGTCCTTAAGTGCTGTCATCAGTGCCCGAAGCCATGCACGGGAATGACCTGGGTAGAGAGAGGTCACGTCAGCCAATGAAGGGCCCAATCCACCACTACATTCCACCCTCCCATCCCTCTTCTCTCCCACCCGCTTCCTCACCCGCCCTTCCCTCCTCTCTCCCCCTCTCACATCCCCCCCCCATCCTTTCCTCCCAACCTTCCCTTCCCTTCCCTCTCCTCCTTCCCCCCCCTCTCCATCACCCCTCCCCCATCCTCTTCCTCCCACCTTCCCTTCACTCCCTCTCCCCCTCTCCCTCCCTTCCTCCCTCTCCCTCTTCTCCTCTCCCCCTCTCACATATCTCCCCCGCAATCCCCTTCCTCCCTTCCCCCTCTCCCTCTCCCCCTCCTCTCCCCCTCCTCTCCCCCCCTCTCACATCTCTCCCCCCCTCCCATCCTCTTCCTCCCACCCTCCCCTCCCTCCTCTCCATCTTTTCCTCCTCTCCCCCTCTCACATCACCCCCCCATCCATCCCTCCCTCCCTCCCTTCCCCTCCCTCCTCCTCCTCCCCCTTTCATATCCCCCCCATCCTCTTCCTCCCCCTTCCCCTCCTCCCTCTCCCTCTTCTTCCTCCTCCTCTCCCCTCTCACATCTCTTCCCCATTCTCTTCCTCCCACCCTCCCTTCCCTCCCTCTCCCTCTCCCTCTCCCCCCACCCTTCCCTCCCTCTCCCTTCCCTCCCTCTCCCCTCTCACATCTCCCCCCCCCAATCCCCTTCCTCCCCACCCTCAATTCCCTCCAACTCCCCTCCCTCCCTCTCCTCCTCCCTCCTCTCCCCCTTTCACATCTCCTACCCCACTAATGATCTCCCTCGCCCCCCCAGGTGAGGATGACGGCCACGAGCGACCCCTGGCTTGGAGGGACGAGGAGCAGAGAGCACAGACACGTCAGCTCCTCCTTCAGATAGCACAGCTCAAGGAGGAGATAGCCAGACTCCAGGCTGCTCGTAAGTCTAGTTTGATTATCAACGGGATTAAATGGATGGATGGATGGATAGATGGATAGTAAATGGATGGATGGATAGATGGATAGTAAATGGATGGATGGATAGATGAATAGTAAATGGATGGATGGATAGATGGATAGTAAAGATGATAGATATATGGATAGTAAATGGATGGATGGATTGAATGGATGGATGATAGATGGATAGTAAATGGATGGATGGATGGATTAATGGGTGGGGATAGATGGATGGATGGATGAATGGGTGGGTAGATGGATGGATGAATGGGTGGGTAGATGGATGATGAATGGGTGGGTAGATGGAGGGATGAATGGATGGCTAGATGGATGATGAATGGGTGGGTAGATGGAGGGATGAATGGATGGCTAGATGGATGGATGAATGGAGTGGGTAGATGGAGGATGAATGGATGGCTAGATGGATGGATGAATGGGTGGGTAGATGGAGGATGAATGGATGGCTAGATGGATGGATGAATGGGTGGGTAGATGGATGGATGGATTAATGGGTGGGTGGGTGGGTAGATGGATGGATGGATGGATAGATAAATGGATGGATAGATCGATAGATTAGAAGGTAGGTAGAATAGATAGATGGATAGATAGATATACATTGAGATATATATGCATATTGATATACAGATAGATAGATATATGCATATAGATAGAGAGATTGATAGTTATGCATATTGATATACAGATAGATATATGCATATGGATAGGCAGATAGATAGATATATGCATATA
>NW_020869035.1:723189-740689 GCF_003789085.1 Penaeus vannamei | reverse complement strand
TTTTATTTTTCTCGTCTTCTTTTTTTAAAAAATATGATTAAAGTGCTTTTCACTTGTTATCATTCTTCCCAGCATATATTTTATTTCCTCATTTTCTTCTTCTCAAAGAACTAGAGCCCGACCCGTATTTATTTTTGCTTATTTTATCAAGTTTGTGTTTTTGGATTTGTCAAATTTTTCCGTACCTACACTTTACTCTCGTCCGTTTTCACAAAATAGTTTGCAAGAATTAATGCCTTGCACTTGTTTTCATTTTCCTTGCTTATATTCTATTCCCTCATCTTTATTCTTTTTTTTCTCCTGTCCCTTCTCAAAAAAAGTTTACAATAATTAAAGTGACTTTCATGTGTTTTCATTTTTCCTCTATATATTCTGTTCCCTCTTTATCTTTTTTTTTCTCTTATTCTCCTCCTCAAAAAAGTAAAGTTTACAATAATTAAAATGCCTTTCACTTGTTTTCATTTTCCCTCTATATATTTATTCCCGCGTCTTCTTTTTTTCTCTTATTCTCCTTCTTCTCCTTTTCAAAAGTGCCTTTCACTTGTTTTCATTTCCCCTCCATATATTTCATTCCCTCATCTTCTCTTTTTCTTTTTCTCCTTCCACTTCTCAAAAAATGCATCTCTTTTTCTCTTTTTCTCCTTCCCCTTCTCAAAAAAGGCATATAGTTTAATGCATTGAGTTTATTCCCTCCTCTTTTTTTCCCTTTTATTTCTTTTTTTCCCTTTTATTTCTCTTTTCTTCCCCTTCTCCCCCTCCAAAGAAAAAAAATCTAGACCCCAACCCGTACCTACTACGATAACCTTTGTAGAAAATGTATGAATGAGAATGAATAATCTTCACAATACAAGAGATGTATTTGACCGATTTCGATAATATCGTCAGTATACATTGTGTACACATTATTTCCGACGAAGATATAATCGAAACCGGTCAAATACACCTTGTATTTTGAAGATATTCATATTCTCATCCATACTTTTCTACATTTATCAACACGAATTCATTTCATTCACTGACCTCTTCGCTAATTCGCCAATCTCTTGTATTGCGAAGATTATCCATCCCTATTCACACCTATTTCTACATTACCATGAATACTCTTCATTCACTGACCTCCCCCCCCCAATGCATTTCATTCACTAACCTCCCCTCTTCCCTCTCCCTCCCTCTCCCCCCCCCCTCTCTCCCCCACCAGATCAACATCGTCCTGCCCCTCTCCGGTCGCACCGAAACCTTCCGTGGCTTCATGGACAAGCTCGTCACCATCATCTTGAGACACGACCGCAGAGTCTTCCTGACCGTCGTGTACTTTGGCCACGAGGGGCTGCAGGAGGTGAGGAACATCATCACCAACGCGTCGAAGGAAGCCAAGTTCCGACACATCAAGTTGCTCACCCTCAACGAAACCTTCTCGAGAGGGAAGGCGCTGCAGGTAAGGAGGGAGAGAGGGAGGGGGAAAGGGAGGAGGGGGAAAGGAAGGGAGAGGAGGTGGGGGAGAGGGAGAGGGAGGGAGGGAGGGAGGGGAGGGGAGGGGAGGGAGGTGGGGGAGGGAGGAGAAAGAGAGAGGAGGGGAGAGAGGGGGGAGAGAGAGAGTTGCCTCACCCTCAACGAAACCTTCTCGAGAGGGAAGGCGCTGCAGTGTGAGGAGGTGGGGAGGGAGAGGGAGGGAGGGAGGAGAGAGGGAAGGATGCTTGCAGGTTGGAGGTGGGAGAGGGAGAGGGAGGGAGGGAGAGGAGGTGAGGGGAGGGAGGAGAGAGAGGGGAGGGAAGGCGCTGCAGGTATGGAGGTGGGAGAGGGAGAGGGAGGAAGGGAAGCGGAGAGGGGAGGAGAGGGAGGGGGAAGAGAGAGAGAGAGTTGCTCACCCTCAACGAAACCTTCTCGAGAGGGAAGGCGCTGCAGGTAAGGAGGTGGGGGGAGGAGAGAGGGGGAGAGGGGGAGAGGGGGAGAAGATAGAGAGGGGGAGAGGGGAGGGAGGGAGGGGGAGAGGGGAGGGAGGGAGGGGAGAGGAGAGAGAGAGAGAGAGGAGGGAAGGGAGGGGGAAAGAGAGAGAGAGAGGGGAGGGGGGAGAGAGGAGGAGAGAGAGGGGAGGGAGGGGGAGAGAGAGAGAGAGAGAGGGGAGGGAGGGGAAGAGGAGAGAGAGAGTTGCTCAACCCTCAACGAAACCTTCTCGAGGAAGGAAGGCGCTGGGCAGGTAAGGATGGGGGGGGAGAGGGAGAGAGAGGGGGAGAGGGGAGGGAGGGAGGGGGAAGAGAGAGAGAAGAGTTGCTACACGACGCTACAACGCAAACTTCTGCGAGAGGGAAGGCGCTGCAGGTAGGAACAATATGGAGGGAGGAGAGAAGAGGGAGAAGGGCGAGGTAGGGGGAGGGCGAGAGGGTAAGGGAGAAGGGAGAGGGGGAGTAGGGAGGGACGGGGAGAGGAAGAGAGAGAGAGAGGGGGGCACAGGGAGGGAAGAAAGAGAGAGAGAGAGAGGAGGGAGGGAGAGAGAGAGAGGAGAGGAGAGAGGGGAGGGGAGGGGAAGAGAGAAGAGAGAGAGAGGAGGAGGTGAGAGGGAGAGAAAGAGAGAGAGGAGAGGGGAGGAGAGGGAGGGGAGGAGGGAAGAGAAGAGGGAGTGGAGGGAGGGAGAGGGGGGAGGAGAGGGGAGGGGGGAGGAGGGGAGGAGAGAGAGGAGGGGGAGGAGAGGAGGGGAAGAGAGAGAGAGAGAGGGGAGGGAGGGGGGGAGAAGAGAGAGGAGAGAGAGAGAGAGAGGGGAGGGAGGGGAGTGAGAGAAGAGAGAGAGAAAGAGAGAGAGAGAGATAGAGGGGAGGGGGAGGGAGAGAGAGAGAGAGAGAGAAGGGGAGGAGAGAGAGAGAGGAGGGAGAGAGAGAGTAGAGAGATGAGAGAGAGGGAGGGGAGGGAGAGCGAGAGGTGGAAGAGGAGGGGAAGAGAGAGAGAGAGAGAAAGGGTATGAGGGAGGAGCGCTGCGGAAAAAGAGAAGAGGGAAGAAGTAAGGAGGATGGGGGAGGGAGAGGGAGGGAGTGGGGGGAGGAGGGGGAGAGGGAGAGGGAGAGAGGAGAGATAGAGGGGGAGGAGGGAGAGAGAGAGAGAGGGGGAAAGAGGGGGAGGGAGGAGGGAGAGGGGGGAGAGAGAAGAGAGGGAGGAGGAGAGAGAGAGATGAGAGAAGAAGAGAGAGAGAGAGAAGGAGAGAGAGAGAGAGAGAGAGAGAGAGAGGAGAGACGAAGAGAGAGAAGGAGAGAGAGAGAATAATGAAGGTGATCAATTATAATGATGATAAATTAATGATAATACTAATCATGATATAAATTATAGTATGTAAATGATAAAAGTAGTAAATGATAAATATTATAATAAAATAATTATTATTATATTATTATAAAGGTAATCATAATTATGATAATTATTGATGATAATAAGAATGGTATTGCTAAAATCAATGATAAAAACATCCATAAAAATAACGATGCATGGAAAAACATCTAATAATTATAAAATACTGAAACGATAATCAAAGGAAACAGACCCCTTTTCCTAAACCCTCTCCCTCTCCCCTCTCACTCCCTCTCCCTTCTCTCCCTAATCCCTTCCCCTCCTTCTCCCCTTCCCTCTCCTTCCCCTTCCTTTCCCTTCCCCCCCGTCGTTACAGGTGGGAGCCACGCACTGTCCAAGGGCGACGTCTCCTCTTCATGTGCGACGTGGAACTCGTCTTCAGCACGCGGTCCTGGAGCGATGTTCGCCTCAAACGCCTCCCCGGGACACTCGGTCTACTACCCCGTCGTGTTTCTCCTTACAACCCCCAATGGTCTACCCGCTCGCACCAGGGGAAACCTGTGGCCTCAGGTAAAGGGTTGGTGGTGTGCGGGAGGTGTTTGGGGTTTTGGAGGTGTAGGGTTCGTGGGTGTGTTAGGAGGTGTTTGGGAGGTGTCTGTGTGCGTGGTGTTTGGATGTGTTTGGGAGGCGTAGGTATTCGTGGGCGTGGTTAGCGGGTGTTTGGGAGGTGTTCGTGGGTGTTTGTGTACGTGGTTTGGAGGTTTTGGGTGGTGTAGGTGTTCGTGGCGTGTTAGCGGGTGTTTGGATGTGTTTGGGAGGTGTCTGTGTGGCGTGTTAGAGGTGTTGGGAATGTGTTTCGGAGGTGTAGGTGTTCGGGCGTGTTAGTAGGTGTTTGGGAGTGTTTCGTGTGTTTCTAAGTGTCCGTAGGTGTGGGTGCTTGTGTGCGTGTTAGTAGGTGTTTGGATGTGTTTGGGAGGTGTCCGTAGGTATCTGTAAGTGTCTGAAGGTGTCCGTGGGTGTTTGTGTGCGTGTTAGGAGGTCTTTGGATGTGTTTAGGTGTTCGTGGGTCTGTAAATGTCCTTAAGGTGTACGTGTTTGTGTGTGTTTGTAGGTGTTTGGATGTGCGTGGAAGTGTTCGCTGCTGTTCGTGTGTGTTCTTGATAGCGTGGTTTGGTGGTGTTATCATTGTTCTTTTGTTAGTTCAATGGCTTGTATGTTCGATGTCCTTAATAGTTGATAGGACAGTAGATTTTAAGTAGATAGTTGATACGAACTGTTCATTGTGACAAATCTATAAAAAGGTTATGGATGAAAATGAATATCTTTACTGTGCACTGTGAAGATATTCATTCTCCTCTGCATCTCCTCACCATAAACAAAATAAACGTATTGAATTTATTATTTATACCATTTTCTAGACTATTATTCAAGTTGTGTACTCATAACACAAAGCCACGTAAATGCCACTTTTCAAGCTCACGCAAAGTAAATACCAGTCATTAAAAGCAAAATAATCTGGGTAGAAAAAAACCGATATTAGAATTCCCGAAAACGAATATCATGCAAGCGTTTCACTTCCGTTTGGAGGCCTCGCATTGAGTTGAAAAAAAAAGATGCAGAGCGTATTGCAAAACTGTCTGGCCTGAGTTGGTTGTTTACATAATATTAGGACTGTTTACTTCCACGTCCCGATTCATCGTGCAATTTGAATGTTTAATTAGATATATTGATAAAGCGCGTTGAGGCAGAAAGACCTAAGTTTAATTTCGAAAAGTGATTATCCTATCAATTAAATCGACAAAGATACGTCATTCCACATCATTCTCTCTATCAAAGTCCTATAAAACGTAAAGCGAAGGTAATCACCCAAAGAGTTATTTAACTGATAGAGTGATTAACCAAGTGATTAAATGAATGACTTTTTTATCATCGTATGTAATGTAGTCATTTATTTTTTATAATTATTTAATATCATCGTATCATCTGTAATGTAGTCAATATTCTTTTCATAATTATTTAATAAAATAACTTTTTTATCATATCATCCATTTTTTAAATAACTTCTTAAAACTTTTTTTTCTTATCACCGTCTCTCTCCCGAAGGAACTGGACCAACTCGTCATCTCGAGAGACACAGGATTCTGGCGTGACTTCGGCTACGGGATGACCTGCCAGTACAGGTCGGACTTCCTCAACGTCCAGGGCTTCGACGAGGATATCATAGGATGGGGAGGAGAGGACGTGCTGCTCTACCGCAAGTGAGTTCGGCCGCGCCTTCGTCTGCGTCTCTCCTGGGGCGGAAGGAATAAGGGTTACGTGAGAGAGAGAGAGAGAGAGAGAGAGAGAGAGTGGAGTGAGTTGTTGTGTGTGTGAGTGAGTGAGTTGAGTGAGTGTGTGTGTGTGTGTGTGTGTGAGAGAGAGAGTGTGTCTGTGTGTGTGTGTGTGTGTGTGTGTGTTAAAAAAATAATAATAATAACTCTAGCCACAACAGTAAAGGAAACATTTGACCGCCACTTTTCGAGTCTGTTTAAACTCCTTGTCAGATGTTAGAACCCAAATCATGATAAGGATATCACGTGATTGTATAGATCTTCTGCATGTTTTTTTGATGTATTTTTATGGGTTATTGCTTTCCTTTTTGTTTCCATTACTATTTCCGACTGAAGGTATCTGTTGTTAATTTTGTTTGGTAATTTAAATTATTGGTTACCTCAAAATACACCATATTTAGGATCTGATGTACAAAAAAGAAGCCCGCTGCTTATATGGTAATCTTAAAAATTACTTCTTGTCATCAGTACAGTACCTACATAACCGACAAAAATATATAAAAAGAAAAAGAGAACGGAGATAAATGTAAGGCGAAAAGAATAATAAAAAGGAAAAAATAAAATTCAAATGACTTTTTAAAGCGTGAGAGAATATACTGGACAGGAGCACCAAGAACACAAACAACACAACCTAACAGTGAACAGCACAAACAACTTAATGGCCTAGCAACTTAACAGCGAACAACTCCAACAACCTAACAGTGAACATCACAAACAACCTAATGACCCAACAACCTAACAGCGAAGAACACAAACAATTCTAACAACTTACAATCTAACAGCGAAGAACACAAACAACTCTAACAACTTAACAGCGAACAACTCCAACAACCTAACAGTGAACAACACAAACAACCTAATGACCCAACAACCTAACAGCGAAGAACACCAACAACTCGAACAACCTAACAGCGAGCACCTGCAACAACCCAGCAGCCTAACCGCAGATTACTGTTGATTATTACTATTATTGCAATTACAATCAAAATCATCATTATAATTATCATTTTATTATTATCTTCATTATCATCCTTTCCCCTTGCAGGTACGTCAAGTCGCGGCTGTCCGTGATCCGCTCCACCGACCCGGGCATCTTCCACCTGTGGCACCCGAAGGAGTGCTCCACTTCCCTCTCAGCTGATCAGTACCGTGCCTGTATCACTTCACGTGCTTTGAACGAGGCCTCCCACGCCCACCTCGGCCTCATTGCCTTCAAGGACGACCTCGGGAAGCACCCCCTCGGCGCCGATGCTCTCACCGGCAGCCAGGCTCTTGAGGAACAGCAACTCAAGGCTGAGATGTAGTCGTTGAATTTTCTTTTTTTCTTTTTTTTTTTTATAATTCTTGAAAGCTGTTTTAGAAATGATAAGAGAAAATGGATACGCTGCGCAGTGCCTGTGACTGATGCCTCTCTTTCCAGAATTTTCTATGTGGAAATAAATCTACAGATATATAGATATATATGTGTGTGTGTGTTTGAAAAATAACTTTGGAAATGTTGCTACTTTCAAGTCTATAATACTTCCAAATCACAACCGAAAGTTAGCCAGTTCTATTGCATATTGTAAGCATGTGAAACTTTTTTTTTCTCTCAATTGCTTAAAGGAAATACAGATAATTATTTTCAAGGAGTCATGATAATTATCTTGATTATTATTTTTTAATGAACAAATATTTCTTCCCGGTCACCTGTATCTGTTCTGCCATTAGTTCTTAATCTTCTGTTATTACAAGAATTTGTATTCATATTTTCACCTGTTTCCATGATCAACCCTTTGGCTGGGAGCTGAAATAAACACACGGTATATGGAAAAAATATTTAATATTTCCATTCTTTCATTTCACTTCAACATAAACAAAGACATAAAAAGGACAACGATAAATTAAGATAAATGAAAAAATAGGAAGTACATATAAAGTTCAGTTCCTGGTTCATTAAGCCTAAAAAATATTATTAATCGTAATTAAATTAATAATAAGCGTAAGGTGAAAAGATGCATTAATTAAGAGATAAAATCATACAGATCTTGCCTCATGTTGCAAAATGAGAGGAAAAAAGTCAATAAAGGCGAAATTATAATGCATTAATCAGACTAAATAATCTTTGAAGTGTGAAGAATATCGCGAAAATGAGCAGCCAAAGGGATCGAAAGATAAAATGATAATATTTAATATTCCATTTACGTCCGTTATCATCATTACCTTCATGACTTTGATTCCGAATGTTGTAATAATTTTTTTCTTATTTTTCTTTGTATGAATATGCTGTTTGTAAAATACCTGCAAGTGGAGAATAGCTGTTGGTATATGGCGAGGCATAATAGTGTATGTCATAAGAGTAAAATATTTGAGAAATGTAGAATATAAGAGATTTTTACTTTCTTTATTATTATTATTATTATTATTGAGCTCCTCGGTTGTATATAGTTCCTTTTATTCCTGTTAAAGCACGTCGTTTTTTATATATATATTTGTCTACAACAGTATTAACCTTACCTTTTGATTTTTACTCTTAAATACTGTCGTTATTATTTTTATTATGTTTTTATCATTATCATCATCATTATCATTAATCATCATCATTATTATTACTATTACCATGGACATTAATATTAAATTTGTTATTATTATTATTTTGTACGTCCTTAGAAAAAAAATTCTCATAATTTTCACCTGTAAAATATAGTTATTTTCATAAGAATATTTCTTTTACAACTACAGATAAGATATCACGGTGTATTAATTCATTCCATTTACTTTATTCTTTAAATATCTTACTCTGTGTATCAACATTCCTACCCAACTTTATTTCCCTATGATACTAACATCTTATTTATTACTGTATATTTTTTTTTTTTCATTTTCATCTTTTTTTTTTTTTTTTATTCAACCAACATGGCCAAGTTCCAAAAGATCATGAAGGTTTTTTGTTGTGATAATGTAAGGCATTAGACTAGCATCGAAAGAACCAGTGGAATGCCAGCCCAAAGTGTGTCATGAGCCACCTTCTCTTTGGCATTTTGTTTGTGGCAAAGCTGTGTCATGACAAATAGTAATACTCTGATATTTCTTTAAAAGACAACTGCAATGTCCCTAGAAAAGATGTTTATATATACATAAATGTATATATAATATATATATATATATATATATATATATATATATATATATATATAATAATATATATATATATATATGTGCGTAGGCCATGTATGTACTGTATATAGTTTGTATATAAATGTTTGTATATAAGCATATGCACCATGATGACTGTATATGCCATATATATGACTAACATTTATCCATTCACTATACAGTGTTGAAACAGACAGCCTTCTTAACAATCCAAATAATGTTATGGAAAAGTATTAGACCCAAAAATTAAATCCACAACGTATTCAGTCAATGAAATTATTTCGAGTAAATATTAAAAGCAAAATATTCTAGTAACAGGGTGGTCCGCGTGTTGTTTTTTCAGAATGTTTAGGTCTCATTTTCGTTATTTTACGATTGTGTTTAGAGTAATAAAAATGTCAAAAAGATATATATACAATATTCTTTTCTAAAGCGGAACTTGAATACCCTATGTAAGAATGTTTTTTTGTTATTTTTTCTGTTTTTTTGGAAGTGAAATTTTTGAAAATGCTCACACTTGAAGTGCTTTTCCGATCGCGAACAAAAATCGTTTCTCGTTGTCTCTCTTTGTCACTTCTACATGAATGGGTTTTTACTAGTAGAAACCATATTCAAAAACTGATAAAAGCTTGATATCCAAAAAAAAAAGCTACAAAAGATGGACATTTAAACATTCATTACTCAATTAAAAAAAAAAAAGTGTACGAACAAATGTTTCCTTTTTATAAGTGTAGTTCTAGAAGTGTCCTGGGTTATGCCCTCCCTTTTTACACCATCTAGAAATATACATCAACTAATCAAAGATTTGAAAGCCTTCTATAAACAGGTGCAATGTGAAGTCATTCCCTTAAAAAATCCTAATTTCTGAAAATAGACAAAAGACTGAAATAAACTTCCATCGAGAGTTGCCAAAACCTTCGTAAAACTTCAGTCTGTTCCAAGAAAGTGTTAAATTCACATTTTATAATCTCCGATATGATTCTATTACACGTTATTTATGATAATATCTCGAAAAAAAATACCAGAACCTTTCCGTTGCAGACGGTTATAAATATTATCATAAGCAACACAGAAAACGTAGCACGATCGTATCTAGGAGTGACTAAATTGTTTTTTTTTCATTATTTTAAATACCTAATGACCGTGTAAGAATCTCATCATATACTTTTGATTTCTTTACAGTGCACCTCTAATGTGATCTGATCTTGTCGTCTTCCATAAGCTGTATATGTGAAACTTCTATATTGCTGTCACCATATACTATTAAGGATTTTACATGTACTTAGTGTTTGATCAACAGCCTTAATGTTTAATATCTGACGTACACATATATCATTGTGTTATGATTAGCGATGCTGTAGTATATTCCATTTCAGGACCCATTCCACTTTTACACTTAGTTGTAATATATTGTGTAGAGCTATTTGTTTATGTAGCATTACAGTTTGAAATATATGAATTATATAAAGAAATGATGGATACTGTTATTTGTTGTCTTTTATTGTCCTATTTACATGCACGTTTTGATAATTCTTTAAGAAATTATTATAGTAATATCCAAGATAGAAATATAATGATATAAAGAAAATGTAATACCACTTGAATAATTTTTGGTGGAACTTTTTGTAACTGTAATAGGCAGAAACTGTTTTATGTAAATGTTTTAGTGTGTAAACGAATCATGTTTAAAACTCTGGTCCAATGTAGAATGTCAACAAACAAAGAGAGAAAGAAAGAGAAAGAGAGGGAGGGAGACAGGAGAAGAGAGGGGAGAAGGAGGTAGGAGAAGGAGAGAGGAGGTGAGAAGGAGAGAGTAGGTAGGGGAGGAAGGGAGGTAGGGAGAAGAGAGAGAGAAGGAGGAAGGGAGGTAGGGAGAAGGAGAGAGAGAGAGAGAGGAAGGGAGGTAGGGGAGGAAGAGAGAGAGAGAGGAGGAAGGGAGGTAGGGAGAAGAGGAGAGAGAGAGATACAGCAACAGAAGTAGTCGTAAGTGACAGTTCTGTTAGGTTAGGCGGAGGGACATGAATAGAAGCACACACACGTATTGGCTTTGGCTGAACAGCTGTTCTCTCTACTTAACAACACAGCAACGTCTAGAAAAGTAGGTTGAACTGAAAATGACACGATAAAAATGATGTTGATAATTATGATGTCAATGATGATGTCGATGATGATGATGATGAAGATAATGATGTTGATGTGGTGATGATAGTAGAGATGCTGATTATAATATGATGAAAAGCTAGAATTATGCTTTCTTGTATAGAAATAGATAGTAGTATAGATAGCAACAGTAAGAGTGAAATTGATACAAAAGTTTGCATTATCACCTTCCTAAATAAATTATTTTTTTCCAGAGAAAAAATTCCAATTTATAGATTTAGCTTAGTCACGTTTGATCAGTGAATCATAATTATTGCCGACTGCACAAAGGATAGAACAAAAACTTTTATTTCATCTGAGAATATCTTTCTGGATTCTACATTTGATGAAAAAAAGAAAATAAAAAGTTATACACCAACTTAGTATTCTGTTTACAATATTCAGCATTTTCGACGGTTTAACTTGGCAAAAAGTGACGCAGAAATACATGGAAAGTAAAAGTTTTGTAGCACTGAACAAACAATTTATCAATGTATTATCTCAACTAGGAAAAAATGACTATCCCTCAACTAGGGACTAAAAATGACTAGGAAAATGACTATCCTCAACTATTCAACTAGGAAAAAATGACTATCCTCAACTAGGAAAAATCTAACAAATTGAAAAAATGACTATCCCCAACTAGGAAAAATGACTCAACCCTCAACTAGGAAAAAATTACTATTCTAACTATTCAACTAGGAAAAAATTATTTCGACTATCCTCAACTAGGACTATCCTCAACTAGGAAAAAATGACTAGGAAAAAATGACTATCCTCAACTATGACTATGACCCTCAACTAAAAAAAATCTATCCCTCAACTAGGGATGGGACTAAAAAAAAGTTTTGACTAGGCATCCTCACTATGAACTAGGAATCAATTTGACTATTAGGAAAAAATGACTACTAGGAAAAAATGACTATCCCTCAACTAGGAAAAATGACTATCCTCAACTATCCTCAAGGAAAAATGACTATCCTCAACTAGGAAAAATGACTATCCCAACTAGGAAAAAATGACTATCCCTCAACTAGGAAAAAATGACTATCCCTCAACTAGGGAGGAAAAAACTATCCTCAACTAGGAAAAAATTACTATCCTCAACTAGGAAAAAATGCTAGGATCCCTCAACTAGGAAAAAATGACTATCCTCAACTAGGAAAAAAAATCAACTAGGCCCTCAACACTATCCTCAACTAGGAAAAATGACTATCCCTCAACTAGGAAAAAATTACTATCCCTCAACTAGGAAAAAATGACTTCAACGCAATTCACCATGTTAAATTTTAACGTCAAAGAACAAACATTAAAACTAGAACATCTGTACAACGTAAAAAAGTATATCTTTATAGTTTATCCGACCGAATCTTTTAAAGGAATGATCTCTGTGCCAATCGGTCTTTTCCCGAGGCAATAAATTAGATGTTCAAGAGGCAGACAATCCCTTCTCACGTACCCCCCACCCCCCACCCACTCTCTCCCTCCTCTTTACTCTCGCGTGCAATTGGCGTGGGGGCGTTGACCTAAGTTGACCTCTCCGGCTTCGGTGACAAGAGAAAAACGGGTCTTGGCGCTGTCTCTAAGCGATGTTTTCTCTTTGTTTTTGTTTTTTTTCCTTTATTTATTATTAATGTTTGTGTTGATGTGGAGAGCGATGGAATGAGTGTACGGTGAGGCGGACGTGTGAATGAGAATGAATATATGTAAGAGATGTATTTAACCTGTTTCGAATGTATATCCGTCAGAAATATGTGTGTGTGTGTATATGTATATGTTTGTGTATATATACTGTATATGCACACATATATACACGTGTGTTAGAGTTCGTTTTGTATGGTTTGGTGCCACTGTCTTGTGTTCGTATTCTTAAGTTGCAAAATGAAAGGCCTTTGAGTTCATTTAAGAGTATATTCCTCGACAGCAAGTTTCGGCGCGGCGACAACAATCTCTGAGACAATCTGACATCAAGGCGCGAAAGAGCAATCCCTCCTTCGGAAATCCCTGCCACGAACAGCCAAGGAATCACTCGGGCGGTTTGTTGAGCAAGTGCATCTTGGAGGCCGCTTCGCTGAGGTTGACGGCCTTCTTCAGGGACTTCTTCGGCTCCTGTCGCTTCGGCTTCTTCTCGCCCTCCTCGGCCTCGCCCTTCTGCGGCTGCTCGCGCGCCGCGCCCTCGCCGGCCTTGCTGGCGGCGCTCTCCCTGCCCGACCTGCTGGAGGCGCTGCTCCTCCGCGACCTGCTGCTGGCGCCGCCGTCCCGCCGGGCGCTGTCCTTGCCGCCGGCGGGAGCGGCAGCGGCGGCGCCCTTCTTCTGCTTGTGGGTGCCGACGCTGGGGCGCAGGGACGCGGGCTCGATGGCGCCGCGCGCCGTGGTGGTGACGGTGATGGCGTCCAGCAGGAAGTTGTGGAGGCGCTTGAGCACGGTGGAGGTGGAGGCGCGCGGGCCCAGGGGCGGCAGGGAGCGCTGGTACGCCCTGGCCACGCAGTAGATGTTGACGATGGCGAGGCGCACGCGCGTGAGGTGCGTGTGCGTGTGCGTGGACGTGGTCTGGAGGGCCGCCAGACGCGCCTCCATCTCGCCCAGACGTCGCGACGACGCCCACCCCGACGCCCGCTCGCGGTACAGCTGCAGGAGCGCCTCGCCCTCGCGCTCCTTCTCGCCCTGCAACGCACGCCCGCGCAGGGCTCTCGTCTTAACCCAGGATCTGTTTGCTGCTACTTTCGTGCACTTCTCTTGGCATCTACATTACGACCTGGATCTACGACGATATATGCATCTATTCATATCAATACTAACGTTGCACCGGCAGACATTTACATCCTAATACCCCTCACCTGCACGAACACCAGCAGTTGGCGCCGCGACTGCTGAAGGCGCAGCATCGCGTGGTGGACCTTCAGCAGGAGTTGGAAGCGGAGGGTCAGCAGGTCCCGGAAGCGCCCGCAAACGCCCTCCACCGTGCTCGCCTCCGTCCCCCACGCCCGCACGCTGTTCTCCACGTAGTCCTGCGGGGGAGGGAAGGGGGTGGGGCGTGGGAGTGGGGGTGTGGGAAGGCGGAGAGAGAGAGGGAGAGAGAGAAAGAAGAGAGAGAGAGAGAAGAGAGAGACAGAGAGAGAGAGAAGAGAGAGAGGAGAGAGAGAGAGAAAGAGAAGAGAGAGAGAAGGATGAACGAGAGATGAGAAGAGAGAAACAGAGAAGGGAAAAACGGTGAGAAAGAAGCGGTGAGGAGGAATTGGTGCGATGACGAGGAAGAAGTGATGATGGCGATGAGGCGCGAATGGTGGTGTGGGAAGGGCAAGAGAGAGAAGTGGTGGTGAGGAGGAGGAAGTGGTGTGGTGGTGGTGAGCAAATAAGGAAGTGTGATAAAATGATGCGAGGATGATGGTCAAGATAATAACGATTATCATGATTATCATTACGATTATTATCATCATTATCATCATCACTCTTTATCATTATTGTTATTATAATGCAGACAGAAACAATATCAAAAACAACAACTACCAAATCACCTCATACCCTCACCACAACCTTTAGACCTATTGACCATTTGACCTTTGACCTCGGCCCTCACCTTATACGTGGAGTACGTGGTGACCTTGGCGTTGGTAGCAGCCGTGGCCCTCCGTGTCGCCGTGATGAGCTCCTGAAGGCGATCGACCTCACCCTCCTGGGCGCTGGATTCGAGGTCCTGGCGCTCCTGCAGAAGGAGGCCCTCGCGCCGCCGCTCCTCCTGGGACTGCGGGTCAACCAAGGTCAAGGGGAATTAGAGACAAAACTCAGTTAAAGGGGGAATAAAGGAACATGTAAAGAAAAAAGAAAAAAAAAGTTAAGAATAGCCAAATAAGGAGAATTAAAGAGAAAACTCAATTAAGGAGAAAGAAAAAAATGGAACGTAAAGAAATAGAAAAAAAAGAATGGCCTAGGAAGGAGAATTTGAGATAAAACTCTGTTAAAGGTAAAGAGAAGTAAAAAAAGAAAAAAAGGAAAAGGGGCCTAGTAGGAATCAACGAAAAACAGTAAAGAGATTTCAAGAATATAGGGTAGTCAAGGAGAATTAGAGACAAAACAGTTATAGGTAAATAAAACTGCACGCGCGTTTATCATTATAATTAATGATAAACGAAAAAAAGGAAAAAAGGAAAAAAGACAAGAATTGCTTAGTAAGAGACTATCAAAGGTCAAAAAGAGACAAAACTCAGAAAAAAAAAAGGAACATATCAAATAAAAAATAATAATAAAGTAAAGGAGAATTAAAGAGAAAACTCAATCAAAGGTTAAAAAAAAAAAATGGAACATATAAAAAAGGAAAAAAAGAGTGGCCTTGTAAGAAGTTAAAGATAAAGAGAACTAAAAAAATGAAAATGGGCCTAATAAGAATCAATGTAAAATAGTAAAGAGATTTCAAGAATATAGAGTAGTCAAGGAGAATTAAAAATAAAACTCATTTGAAGGTAAAGAGAACTACACATAGATGAATAAATAAAGGAAAACAGAAAATAAAAGGAAAAAAGAGTTATGAAAGACCTAATAAGAGACTACGGGGGTCAACAAAGGTCAAAGAGAATCAAAGATAAAATTCAATTAAAGATAAAGAAAACTAAAAAAAAAAAAAAAAACAGATTTAAAAAAATGAAAAATAACAAAACAATAAAATAAGCAAATAAAATGAAAAATGGGAAAAAGAGTTAAGAATGGCCTAGTAAGAATCAATGAAGATAGTAAAGAGATTTGAAGAATAAAGAGGAGTCAAGGGAGTCTGAAAAACGTTAAGGAAGGCCTATCAAAGTTCGAAAAGGATGAAGAATACTCACGAAAGGTCAAAAAAGGGTTAAGAGTAACAAGATCAAAAAAAAAACAGAATTGAAAGAGTAAGAAGGAAATAAAAACAGTTAAGCCATTTAAAGAATCTTTAAAAAATGTAAGAAAGAGAACAATAATAATAATAATAACGAATAAAAAAATTATACCATTTAAAGAATTTTTTAAAAAGTGCACGAAAGAAAAAAATAATAATTACTAATAAAAAAAATATATCAAATAAATAAACCCATAAAAAGACAAGAACAACAACAAAAACTCAACCAAGAATAACAATAAAAAAAAAAAACTATTGGAACGAGCCGACCGCTCACCTGGAGGTCGGCCTCATGCTGGAGAATGGAGGTCACGAGATCGCCGTAGCGGAGGTGAGCCCGATGGCGCTGGTCGTGGATGGAGGCGAGGGAGGAGGTGTAGGCGGCCTGGTGGGAAGCCGCCCCTTTGCCGTCGTCCCCCTCGCTGTTGAAGACGCGGGCGAGGCTCTGGACACGCCCGCCGCCCCACTTCGCATGTCTGTCTGGGGTGGGCGGGAGGGGGTTAACTGGTGGTGGTTGGGGGAGGGGGGAGGTAGTTATGGGTGAGAGAGAGGGAGAGGAGGAGAGAGAGAGAGAGCAAGAGAGAGAGAGAGAGAAGCAGAGAAGGGAAACACGGTGGAAGGAGAGAAAAAGGTTGAGAGGTGGAACAAAGAGGAGTGAAGGAGGAAAGAAAGAAAGAAGAGACAGGGGAATCAGGGAAAAAATTGTGGAAAAGAAAAAATAAAGAAGACAAAGATCGATTTTAACATGATGAAAAGATATCAAGGTACATATAACCAGGTACTTCCACTCAGCCTATTAACTTCGAAAATGAAATTTATTTTTACCTAAGAGTATTCTCACGCCCATTAATAGTAAGGAACTCTTAGCTATCATAAATAAAAGACGGGAATTTTAGTTTTACTTCTATTAAGTATAACAATATCAAGCAAATTAAAAAAAATAATAATTAAGTAGCTAGCTATATCTGATATCCCACAGTGCATTCTCACTGGCTAAATGTGGTGACGTCATAAGTTTTGCGCCCTTTTTGACATCAACAATTTATGAGATATGTTATATTAAAAGCTATTTCACTGTATTTCCTCTGAAAATGATTCAGCAATAACGATACACAAATAATCGAAAAATCCACCAAGAAATAAAATAATCCAGCGAATAAAGATGATATGGCAGCGCTAAGCACGGAAGTTGCCAGTAGGGTTTTCAGCACAGAGTGGGTCTACCTGTGTAAAGATACCTTGACTGATATCTTTGTCATCGTCACAAATAACTAACATGTTACACAATCCCTTTTACTCACAATGTGGGATACACTTGAGTAAATTCTTGTTAAAGTTGATGTATAACTACCTTTATATATCCTCATTTAACATAAAAACATACATCAAAGAGAAACATCAAAGTGAAAGGACTAGATGAGATATTCATAGATTATAATACCAGTTTTTACCAGAGTTAAGAATTATGTAAATAATCATAATGACAATAATAACAGCAGTCAAATTATTTGTAATAACAGTAATGATGATCGTAACAACAATAATGAAAGATATAATGACAAAGCTAATAATAATGATAATAATAATAATAATAATGATAATAATGACAATAACAGTAATAATAATGATAATAATGACACATGATAACAGAATTAAATATATGATGTAATAGTAAATAATAATAATAATATAATAAATAATAAAATAATAATAATATAATAATGATAATGATAATGAATTAAAATAAGTAAAAAATACAAACTAA
>NW_020869035.1:708189-713189 GCF_003789085.1 Penaeus vannamei | reverse complement strand
ATATATTATATTTTTTTTTTCATATTTCAACAATAGCGTTATAGTTGTATCATTTTACACTGTTTGGGCTGTTTCTTTGACAGAGTTCCAGACATTGTTACTTTAACATTTGTCATGCTTACTTGTCACCTTTCGTTCAAACTTCATCATTCATGATATTGTAGAATTCTACTCCAACAGCTCTTGAACAGGCCTATAGTGACTAAATCAAATATTCTAGTACACTGGGTCTAGATATTAGAGATTGGAGACATACCACTTGTATGTATTTCTATTACTTGGCATCTATAATTCACCTTATGTGGGAAAACCTTCACACGAGTTCCGCAGTACCTCAAATGCTGATGCTCATGGGAAGGAATTATGGTCTTTATGTATTGTCCAGTTTGCTAGGCATTCTTAAGTACTTGTATTGTTTTTTTCTTTTCTTTTCTTTTCTTTTCATTATGTCTTTCCCTAGTCGTAACATAGTGATAGAGGAGTCACAAATTTATTTACAAGAAAAAAAATGGCAGTTTGAAAGTTTTATTAGTTGGAGGCTATAGAGTGGTGTTGGAGTTGGGATAAGGCAATGGCACCATGCACATAGTATTGATTATAAAGAAAATTGAATTGGATTAGGATTTACGACGATTCATCAGCCACTTCAGAACTCGGTAAACCTGGCATTGCGAAATACCAGGTGTTGATAGCTGTTGTTTGTCATAGTAGCAGCCTTGTATGCAATGAGTTATGCTAAAGACAATAAAAGCACTGTATTTTCAGATTATTCTGGATGCATTAGAGCTCTGAAGATGAAATTATTATGCTTGTACCATACCAATTTCCACAGTTTTCTGGGAAGAAAAATGAAGACTGCATTATGGCTATACATAGTTACTGTACTAGATTTTTAAACCATTCTCAAAGATATTTATACTTATCCTCCAATCCAATATCTTTTCTAGATGTCTCTCTACGACGGGACACACAGCCCAGAAGGACAGCTGGCTCAACAAGCTCCTAGTGCGAAAGATCGAGCCCACAAAAGAGTCGCACTCGCGCATGCTCTCCGACAAAGAGGTCATATACGAGCTCCAGACACACAACCTCAAACCAGGCACAGGGGAGGAGTATCTTAAGAACTAGTAAGTGGTTTCCTTTTTTTTTTATTTTTTTATTTTTTTTTTTTTTTTCTGTCACTCTATTTCATGCTTCATCTTTCTCTTTATGAGCGATGCTGTATTAGACGGCTGTTAAACTCAAAACCCTTTGAGGGCCAATTTTCTCTTCAATTACCATATTGAGGGCCAACAAAGGTTCATAACTGACATCCAAGGATTACGTTACTAAAACTGCTAATATTTATTGCTAGGTAAATTTTTTTTTACTTATCAGTGATACTAATAGTAACAAATTTTATGTGCCATTATTTTACTTCTTGGCAGTCACAATTTCACAGGCTAGTAATCGAGGGTGTAAGTAATAATCTTAAAAGTCAAAGGACTGGCTAAATTAATTGTGTAAATTTGCCAACTGTAAGACTGAAATAGCAAATGTGTACTTAAAAATAGAAGGAAATTTTGTGCTTTATATTGTAAGGTACTTGAAGATCTGTAATGATGATATCCCATATATTCTTGGTTTTCTTCAGTGCATTTATGAACAGGTATATACAATTAGATTGGTCTATATCTGCCATACTTACCTACTTGTCTCAATGATATTTTATATTCGCATATATTCTCTCCTACCCCTCCATCACACTTGACTGCATCATTCTATAGTGATAATGGTAATAATAAAGCGAAATGAATAAAGATAAATTAATAGATAAATGATAATAAAAAATTAGCTAAATTAAAAATCCTGAAAACTTTTGCTTTTTGATACTTACAGTAATGATACCCCCTCCTCTTTTCCAGTGCTACTTATGTTAAGGCTGTAGCTGACAAGCCCATGCATCTAGAGCTGCAAGGTTCATGGACTGTCAGTGTAGGGGACCAGGACCAGTGCGTCCACTTGTGGAAATATGCTGGGGGCTATTCGGCCATCGATGGAGCCAACAAAATTTTGACCAGTGATTCTGTAAGCTGTCTTCATCTCTGCTCTCCCTCTTCCTTCTGCTCGTCCTCCTCCTCCTCCTCCCTCTTCTCTTTTCCCATCATTGCTTTACTCATCCTTTCTTTCTAACTCTTTTTGTCTTTTTTTTTCCCTGTGTCTGTTAAATTACATATAGTTCATTATTTATTTTTCACTCTTTGGTTTTCGTTCTTTCTGTTATAGAATTGAATATAGCTATTTAAGTGATTACCTTCTACATTTTTTTATGATTTTTCATTTAAGTGTTTATAAAGTCCAATAAATAGATTGCCTACCAAGTGCACAAAGTTATGGTTATACAGAAATACCTAACAGGAGACACTAGTAAAAGATGGACATACATTTTTTACAATGCCTTGTATTACATATATTGATGGTAAATTGTTAGAAATATGCAACTATGCAAAAATGACATATGTTATTGAGAATGAGTAACTCCTCAAAGCAAGACTTAATTATTGCTTAGGATTACATGATGTTCATTTTCTCAGTATTGCAACTTAAGAATTACTGAAGGTGTGGTCTATTAAGTTCATTGTGGATTCAAAATTGTGAAATCCCTCAGTCATCGCCAAATTTGTTTTATTGTTTGCAGTGGGCACTTTGAAGGCAATCTTGCCATATTCAGTATAAAGAAGTGGAGTCTTTAAATCTTCAATAGGAGTTTAGATTTACAAAATAGACGGACAAGTAGATAACTTAAACCAAAAGAGTAAGTAAAGCTTGGAATGTGAGTAGTCGTACACTGAAAGAAAAAGACGCTATCTCGAACCCTATTGACAGGACCTGACCAGTCTGATCAAGGACAGAAACCAGTTTTTACGTCAACGCTCAAATCAATTCCTGTTACCCTTCAGCTTCTGGCCGCCAGTCACACCTCGTGATGGAGGAAACATATATGAAATTCGTTCGTACTTCCTGAAGGTATGCTGCTCTCTCGCATTGTTGGGTTGAGGGGATGTTTGTTCTGATTAGCATTTGGACAGATTTGTCTACCTTTGGTGCTATGTGAACAATTTGCCTGTAATATATTTGAGTGAGTATGAGAGTAATAGAGAGTGAGTGCGTATGAGAGTAATAGAGAGTGAGTGCGTATGAGAGAAATAGAGAGTGAGTGCATATGATAGTATGAGAGAGTGAGTGGGTATGAGAGTATGAGAGTGAGTGGGTATGAGAGTATGAGAGTGAGTGTGTATGAGAGAGTGGGAAGAGAGGGAGTGAGTGGGTATGAGAGTATGATGAGTGATGAGAGATGAGTATGAGAGTGAGTGCGTATGAGAGTGATAGAGTGAGTGCCGTATGAGAGAAATAGAGTATGTGAGTGCCATATTGATAGTATGAGAGAGTGAGTGGGATATAGTAGTATTATGAGAGTAATAAGTGAGTGAGTATGTGAGGTGAGTGGTATGAGAGTATGAGAGTATGAGCGAGAGTGAGTGTGTATGAGAGTATGAATGAGAAGTGAGTGAGTAGTGAAGTAAGTATGAGTGAGTGAGTATGAGAGTGAGAGAGTGAGTGAGTATGAGAATATAAGAGTGTGTGTGAGTGAGTGAGTATGAGAGTGAATGAGTATGAGAGTATGAGAGATGTGAGAGATGACTGTAGGTGAGATAGTGTAGTATGAGATGTGATGTGTATGTGAGTGAGTTATGAATGAGTATGATGAGTATGAGAGAGTGAGTGAGTATGAGAGTATGTGAGTGAGTATGAAATTGAGTGAGTGAGAGTGAATGAGATGAAGAGTATGAGGAGGTCTAGAGACTAATAAATGCAGCTGTATATCACCTGTGATTGTTAATGGTTTACCTTTAACATGTCAGCTAATCTTATCATTTTGTTCGATCTTAATAAGAATTGTTTTTCTATTATATATTTTTCTCATCTTGTACAGATATTTTTGACAATGGCAGTAGTAGTATTTAATTTCATAATTGGAGTCATGTATATAAAGTTGCTGTATCCTCTTGCTGCTACTATTCTTAGGCACCTATTGTCAATATATGTTGCATGGCGATAGGGAAGTGGACCACCGAGCATCAAGATAAAGTTTAAAGCCCAATGTAATCCATTTCTTCGAGAGAAAAATGATTTGGTTCACAAACCTGCGCTCCAGCCAGGCACCACCATGATTGAGTGAGAGCAAGCAACTAGGGCTCGAGAGCCATCACTTCCGTCAGGCAAACAACGAGGCCTTTGGCGGCTTCTTCTCGCAGGTGGGACGGCTCTACAACGTCCACCACATTTGGTGTAAGTGTTGCCAAGATAGTGCATGCTGTCTCTAAGCCTTCATTCTCCTAGGCTTTCTGCATTTATTCGGTTGTAGCAGCAGTTGATCAAAGGCTCATGCAGGGACATAGGCAATTATTTTTGTGTTATGTATCATATATTTCTTCCAATTTCTGCTCTCAAATTTTCAACTAGTTACAACTTCTCGTTTTTATCTATGTAGCAGATCACAACAATTGTGATTTAGTTTTTTTCCAAGACAACAACTTGCTTTGTTACTTCAACAGATGTTGTAGTCATGAATGCCACACTTAGAGAGAGGCAGTTCTTATTCTTACTTGGAATCTTGAAACAGGTTGTGTGTGCTTTAGAGCAACCTTCACTGCACACACTGCACTTTTTGAACTTAGTTTCTTGTAAGAACCTAAATGGAATTTGCTTTCTCCGTTAAGAGTTTATAAAATAGACTCAATTGATGCAGTTAGTTTTAGATTTGTGCAGGAACTAAAATAAAGATAAAACGGTTCTTCATAACAGTGGGAGTTTCTAAATCCTTGATAGGTTGCATTATTATATCTTCTGGGGTCATGCATTTTGCATTATTGTTTTTATTAACCCTTCCCCCCTCAGAAAAAAGAAAGATAAAATCTTATCTTCAAAGCCTGCCACAAATCAAGACAGCTGGCCCAGTT
>NW_020869035.1:698189-703189 GCF_003789085.1 Penaeus vannamei | reverse complement strand
TAGGAAGGATCTCCATAACTGATTACCCATGTATACCTCAGTTTTCATATAAAGAAACACACCTTGTGATAACAAAATGCAAAAAAATTATAACATAGCAAGCTGTTATGCACCTTGAGTCACTGGATTTAGGGACTTTGTAGTGGTTTGTATTATTTAAAGAGTGGTGTGGCTTTTTGCCGTGAAAAGATAGAGTGTGAAGGTTTTCCCAGTAACAGACATGCTAGATTTTGACATTTTCTTAATTTTACAGTGATATTTGTGCATTTACGTATGTATATGTGCATACTGTGCACACATACATAGACATACATGTACACACACACAGACGCAACGTGGATTGCACAGATGCGATACACCACATGCACACGACACAATGCCACAGGCCGATATACATGCTAACTCATAAGTAGGACATACATATATGGAGAGTACGAAGACCTCACAACGTCTCATGAATACACAACACGAACACACACACAACACAACACAGCAGCGACACAACCACAGCACACACCAAACACTCGGAGATGATCTCGCGCATCGTCGTTATTGTAACCTAAAGCAGCACACAGCGTACACTGAATGTATAATGATGAATTAAGCTGCATCTACACACCCCCTCCCATATCTACGAGCATCTAGCACAGAGCGACGACACAGCCCACCCACACGACACAGCAGCACAATAACAGACCACACACAGCGAGCGATCAACACATAGCGACCCTCAACGACCCAACACCTTTCTACGGAGCCACACACTTCTGACGAGTACGACCACACGCGACCCATAGAACAGCACCACACCATACACAACAACACCACACACAAATGCATATCACCCCCCCAGATGTGACCCCACGCCCCGACTTGATAGGATACTACTACACAAGACACAGTACACACACCACTCGACAACACAGAGCACACATACTAGTACAACTGACACCACCGTGACGAGCACAAAATCGAGCATGCGTGAATGGATAGTCAACATGTAACAGAGACACACCGAGCATATATTATAAAGCACACACGTTGCACCAAATACAACACCAACTGAGCACAAACACCACACCAACATCATCACACAATAGAACATCCGCATCTTGATATGAGAAAGCACTTCTTGCACCACGACAGTTTGCTACAGAACTGGACGTACACACGAGTCACGCATGGCGTCACAACGGATGGCACCACAGCACGACATATGCGACCAAGAATGCAAGAAGCCATATGTACATACACACTCCTGCTCACACCAGAGAGTTGTCACCACAAAAATGCAGACAATATGTACCACACGCGATGTATGCTGTGTCTGTGTCTGTGTGCATCATACATGATATTGTGTATATCATGTGCACAGTTGTGTTTTTTAATTTTCATTTTATTTTTTCATTTTTTTTTTCTTTGAAAAACAGGTCCCTGGTTTAATTACTTTCTTGTTTACTTTTGGACTTAGAGTAGAAGGAATAAACTAAGATCCTCTTATATTTATTTTGATTTTAAGTTTTCTGTTATTATTAAGAAGCAAAGGATATAGAGTTTGTAATATTTTGATGAGGAATTTACAAATATGATGCAGATCGACTAGGTGACACGTAAGGAGGCACGAGAGAGCATTAGTATGGTGTTCGAAGCGAGTATGATGCAGATGACATGGGGCGTTCACGTGATACATTGTTTCTGTCTTGTTAGAACCTTGACACAATCAAAGTAGATGTGTGCTGGGTTTTATCTATCTTCATTCGTTGTCTCTTGTATCGCGTATACGCGTACTTTAACATGCGTTGACTGGTGAAAGTATGTTACAATGAGTTACGGATTTTAAATATTCTAATGAGAGCTAACAGTGTGCAACAGAGACGGCAGGCGTGTATTCTACAGATGATTCGAAGACGAAGAGCTGAAGACCTGGCCTTTCTCTCTCGCTTAAAGAAGTCACTTGCCTTGCCTCATGTAATTCTCTTTTACATTGCGATTTGTAGTATTAGACCTATGCCCAGTGCTGGGACAACCACCCTTATATCTCATGCTTCCAGGTATAGATCAACTTAGAACTATGATGCTCAGTCTATATATTTCATAATGATCGATCTACGACCACACCACATCAAACACAACAACCTAATGCTTTATCATATCATGAGCTATAAGTGTCGAATCAAGGTGAATTCAATATGTCAATTTCTATCTATCTATCTTAATCTTCTATCTAATCTATCTACACTCTCTCCTACGTTACCTCTTCTCTTCTCCTTACTCCTCTCTCTCCACCTTCTTCCTTATACTCTGTGTTACTTCACACTAGCATACACAATGTGACGTATTTCATATATATAAATAACACATATCTGTACTTATACACATTACATTAACATCTTATAATGACTATTATACACAAATGATGTTCATATTGAAGATAAATATTGAATACATGTGCATATGAGTGTGCGTATAGCATCAACATTAATCTGAGGCGTGACATACATACACTAACGCACACGCAACACACAACATACATTTTCACCCTCCTATTCACATCAACTCACTCACTCAGCTCTCAACTCACTTATCACTCATGCTCACTCACTCAACTTCATCTCATACACTCACTCACTCTCTCCCTCTCTCTTCACTCCTTAAACTCTCAATCTCCTCTCTACTTCTCTCTCTCTCTCTTTCTCTCTCTCATCATCACATCACTTCATCTCTCTCTTAGTTTCTACTCTACGTGTCTCTGAGTTCTTCTCCTATCATCACCCTCTATTCTTCATTTCTCCTCAATTGATTCACCTCTGCCCTCTCCCCCACCCCGCCACTCCGAGTATATATATCCGTTACCCCACCTATTCCCCCACCCCATAACTTCTTCCCTCCTTTACACTCATCTTGCCTCAGTCCGCCCAGCCCCCCCAAACCCTACCCTGAGTCCAGCCTCTTCCAGTCTGCTAGAGCCTCTAGTGTGTACCAGCTGTTAGATATACCTCAAAGCATGCCCTGGCTATTATCCTGAGTGTGTGGTACTACCAGGCTACAAGAGTTTGAGTGACCGCAAGGAGAACCGCGAGTCAGCGTGGCGCAAACCTGGCTGGGACGAGGCGTGTGCCTACACCGCCCTCTAATAGAGGACAGTATTTATGCGACTGCGTGTGGCGTGTCTCTCTGTGCCCTGCAACTCCTTCAAGACCTACGCAAAATAGGTCAAGAGTTGTGAAATCCTACCTTAAGCTTAATGATTCATGGTATTTATGAGAAACCAATACTTAAGTATGTATAGTGTATGAGTGCGTGAGTGGAAGTGAGTGAATAGGCATAGGTAAGTATGTAAATATTGAGACATAGTTATTCACTTAGTGTTGAGTTTATACTGTTGGCTTGTGACAATAGTAGATGACATATACTCCGTGTCGTGTGCGTTAGTGTGTGGTGTAAGCAATGTTAAGTATTTACGTCNTCTCTCTCTCTCCCTCTCCCTCTCTCTCTCTCTCTCTCTCTTTGTTTGTCTGTCTCTCTGTCTCTCCCTCCCTCTCCCTCCCTATCCCTCCCTCCCTCCCTCCTTCCCTTCCTCTCTTGCTCCCATACTCCAACTCCTGTTGTTAATTGCTGGCATTCTTATTTAGTGTTTTGTCTCTTCTCTTTTTTTTTTCTTGCTCCCTCCTTTTTCCCCTTCTCCTTTTCCCATTCTGAGGCAAAGATTTAACATTACACTGTCACCATTAGCCACATTCCATTCCTTGTGACATGTAGTCTTTTGTACATTAAAAAACATTGACAATTGCAGAGGGAAACTTATTCTTTTTCAGGATGTTAAAAGCAGGAACTTCAAAATCTTGTTGCTTCTCTCTTTTCTACTGTTTCTTATTCCATTTATTACATGTGCTTTTTAGTGCTTTTTACCCAGCAGTATTGTTTTTTCTCTTCATTTGGTCAAATATATGAACTGTTTTAGTCTACCAGATTAATATGATCTTGGGTAATGTCTGTGACTGGCAGACCGGTTTATTTACGCGTGATAGCACAGATTAGATGACCCACGGCACAGTAATGGAGATCAAAATTGCAAAGTTGCAATAATTGCTATTTTTAAGAGTTACACTTGTGGTTCATTTTGTCTATTTAACAGATTTTCTTGTATCTTCCCACATACAAATCAGTGGGACTGGATCTATAAAGTAGTTGAGTTGAGGATACACTATGGAAATTATTTCAGAAAAATGTAGTTCCTTGAGGGTTATGTAATGTCAATATATATCCCTCTTTGTCTTTAGATTGTTTTTTTCTTTAATAATGCATTAGCAAAATTTATATTTTTCTACCTTTTGCAAGCAGTGTATATTTGTTATATTATGATTATTCTTTTTCAAGCTTACGTGTTGCCATTCACAGGGTCATTGTTATGTGCATATATTTTGATCTTCTTTCAGTTATTGCTGATGCATGAGAATTTTTGGTCACATGCATGGGTTTATGTTGTGTCACATCTTTTCATCAGGTGAAGCAGTATTTAAGTTATGATATTTCTGTCTTTAAGAAAGCCTTTGGATGGCTTGATCTCATTGTGGTAATTGTAATGAATTTTATTGTTGCTAATTTTGTCTCACAAACAAGTAAGAATAAAGAATATAACTGTGGATAATATACTGTATGCCTTAAGTATGTAACAACCTTTAGAGGAAATACATGAAAAAATGTTTTATTGCATTAGATGTCATCAAAGCTTCTTTAGCTTGCAGATTTAGTTAAAAGCTTCTCGGACAATGTTACATGAAACTTTATGGCAAGCAAAAAATGAAATTGAGTCTAAAGCAATTATGCTGCTTTTGTATATTTGCCAGCTGACTTCCAGCTCACCGACTTTGTGTTACTTTTTATGCGCAAGTGCTAGAAAATCTCTCCATGCTGTTATTCAATCGTATGGAAATAGAAATCCTTTTTATTTCTTCTTTCCCCAACCAACCAACTCTCTCTCTCTCTCTCTCTCTCTCTCT
>NW_020869035.1:694960-698033 GCF_003789085.1 Penaeus vannamei | reverse complement strand
CTCTCTCTCTGCTCCTCTCTCTTCTCTCTCTCTCTCTCTCTCTATCCTCTCTCTCTCCTCTCTAATCCTCTCTCTCTCTCTTAATCCTCTCTCTCTCTCTCCCCTACTCTTTCTTCTCTTCCCTTTCCTCTCTCTCTTCTTCTCCTCTCCCTGGTAATGTGGATCCCTCCCTCCTCCTTTCTCCATCTATCTATGTCTTATTCCCAACTTTCCCCACAATCTGGCCATAAATTCTGGAACTCTAAGCCACATGGGACCAAAAACGGACTGCAGCTGCAGAGGGGAAAGAAACGGCTCCCTCCAGCGGGAAGGGAACTGTCCGGGGTAGAGTAGCAGATACGGAATGCGGCGCGCCGTGCGCCGCCAATGAAACAAGAAGCCGGCAGGAAGTGGGGAATCTGGACCCCAGTAACACGCGGCCTTGTTTGCTTAGTCTGCTTTTGGAAATCTGAGCGACGAGGATGGCAGATAGGGGTGAGGGAGAGGGAGAGAGAAGAGGAAAGAGAGAGTGGAGAGAAAGAGAAAGAAGTATAAGGAAAAAAGAGAAAAAGAGGATTATAAGAGAGATAGAGAGATCAGAGAGGAGGAGCGGAAGAGCAGGGGAGAAGGAGCAGAGAGGGAAGGGAGAAAGCAGAATGGAGAAGAAAGAAAGAAAGAAAAGAGAGAAAAAGTAAAAAAACTAGGCTCCTCGCAGACGCTGCATTTAAACCCCCGAAGTCCCAGCCCGCGTCCTTGCCAATCGCCGATTCGCCTCACAGCGTGTCCTTCGAATGTGAATGACGAGACAGCAGTTTGGGAATTTGACTCTTCTCCTGCCACGAGCGTGCTGCCGTCAACTTCCTCGCCGCGCCCTAGCCGTGAATGGGTTTTCCGAAAGTCGAGGAAATCATGTTTCTGCCGGAACTGTTTCGCCGCGCAGGGCTGCCAACACCGCCCTGCATTCGTTATGAGGGGAATCAGGCTTGCAACCTACATTTCTTCTCAATCGATTGGGAGCCATCCTTTACTTTTTTCGTATTATTCAGGTCTTTTCTACTGTATAGAAGACCAGTTGTTTTATTGTTTTTTTCACTCGCGTGAAAAATGATCTCGCGAATGTGACAACTTCTCGTTAATATCCCTAAATAGGGAAGAGAATTTTCTCCCTGGAAGACGGACATTTCGTCTTCGCTGGGAAATCATGGGGCGAAAACGAAGGAGGATGGCACGATTGACAAACTCTACGTCCAATAATTTAACCGTTAATGCGATTGTAAGGACGGTCTGGATTGGTCCTCATGCCCGAGGATCGATGGTGGGATGCTGACTACAGTGGAGGGTTGCGTGGTGTGTGTGTGTGTGTGTGTGTGTGTTGTGTGTGGTGATGTGTGTGTCGCTGTGTGTGTGGTGTGGCTGTGTCGTGGTGGTGTGTGTGTGTGTGTTGTGTGCTAGTGATTAGCGAGTGTGTGGTGTGTGTGTTGGTGTGTTGGCTAGTGAATTGAGCGAGTGTTGTGGTGTGTGTGTGTGTGTGCTGTGGTGGATGTGTGTGTGTGTGTGTGTGTTCGTGGTTGTGTGTGCTGTGTGTGTGTGATGTGTTGTGCTGTGCAGTGATTGAGCAGAGTGTGTGGTGTGTGTGTGTGTGTGCTAGTGAATTGAGCGCAGTGTTGTGTGTGTGTGTGTGTGGTGTGTGCTATGGATTGAGCGAGTGGTGTGTGTGTGTGTTTAGAGTTGTAGGTGGTGTGGGTATGCGTGTGTGTGTGTGTGTGGTGTGTGTGTGTGGTTTGTGTGTGGGTGTGTGCTAGTGATTGAGCGAGTGTGTGTGTGTGTGTGTGTGAGTGTGTGTGGTGTTGTGTGGGTGTGGTTGGTGCTAGTGATTAGCGGAGTGTGTTGTGGGTGTGTGTGTGTGTGTGTGTGTGGTGGTTATGGCGTGTGTGTGGTGTGTGTGGGTGTGTGGTGGTGGTTTTTATGTGTGTGTGTTGTGGCTTAGTGAATTGAAGGCGAGTGTGTGTGTGTGTGTGGTGTGTGCTAGTGATTGAGCGAGTGTGTGTGTGTGTTGTGTGTGTGGTGTGCTTAGTGATTGAAGGCGAGTGTGGTGTGTGTGCATAGTGTTGAGCGAGTTGGTGTGTGGTGTGTGCTAGTGATTGAGCGAGTGGGTGTGTGTGTGGTGTGTGTGTGCCTAGTGATTGAGCGAGTGTGTGTGTGGCGGTGTTGTGTGCCTAGTGATTTTTTGAACGAGTGTGTGTGGTTGTGTGTTGTGTGCTAGTGATTGAGCGAGTGTGGTTGTGTTGTGTGTGTGTGGTGTGTGCTATGATTGAGCGAGTGTGTGTGTGTGTGGTGTGTTGTGTGTGTGTGTGTTGTGTGTGTGTGTGTGTGTGTGTGGTGTGTTGTAATGGTGTGTGTGTGTGGTGTGTGGTGTGTGTGTTTGTGTGGTTTTGCGCGCGTGCGTGGTTGTATGAGTGGGTCCTGCTTGTGTGTGTGAGTGATTGCTTTGTTTGTGGCATGTAAGTGGTATTTCTGATTGGTGGGATTGTGGGATCGTTAAGTAAATTTTTTCGCTTATAAGTGTATGTAAAAACATGTCCTCCAGTGGCGGCGTAATACAGTGCTACTAAGATATACGAAGAGAGAGAGAGAGAGAGAGAGAGAGGAGAGAGAGAGAGAGAGAGAGAAGAGAGAGAGAAGAGAGAGAGATGAGAGAGAGAGAGATTAGAAAGAGAGAAAGGAGGAGAAGAAAGAAGAGAAAGGGGGAGAGAGAGAGAAGGAGGATAGAAAGAGAGAGAGAAGAGAGAGAGAGAGTAGAAGAAGAGAGAGAGAAGAGAGAGAGAGAGAGAGAGAGAGAGATGAGAGAGAGGAGAGAGAGCGAGAGAAGATGAGAGAGAGAGAGAGAGAGAGAGGAGAGAGAGAGAGAAGGAGAGAGAGAAGAGAGAGAGAGAGAGAGAGAGAGAGAGAGAGAGAGAGAGAGAGAGAGAGAGAGAGAGAAGAGAGAGAGAGAGAGAGGGAGAGAGAGAGAGAGAGAGAGAGAGAGAGCGAACGAAAACATGTTTTACAAGTAGTGCACTTCAGATGACCTCATGCATGTAATTAGATGCAATAG
>NW_020869035.1:687460-689960 GCF_003789085.1 Penaeus vannamei | reverse complement strand
AAGGGAGGGGGTCGCTGGATTGGCGTGGAGATTCAGACATATATCACGTCATGTACTGCTGTGTCTGTAGCACTGTGATGCATAGCGTACGTTCGCGCCTCGGGACTTCCCCCTCCTCCTCCTCTCTTCTCTTCCCCCCCCCCCTTCCCATTCTCCTCCGCAACCCTCGCCTTATTCCCCTCCCTCCCCCTCCTCCTCCTCCTCTCTTCTCTTCTCCCCCCCTCTTCCCATTCTCCTCCGCAACCCCTCGTCTTATACCCCTCCCTCCCCCTCCTCCCCCCCCGACCCCTACGACCCGTGTTTGACCTTTGACCTTCAACTGTTTTTACTGTTTAATTGTCTTAAGGTCGCGGTTTCGCTGCTACCGCCCCCCCCCAACCCCCTCTCCCCCCTCCCCATCTCTTGTACCCCCTATCCCCCCCCCTCCCCCCCTAATTCAGTCCTTCGTCACAAGGCGTTTGGTTTGGTTTTATGCGATGCTGTTTAGGCTTATATTTCCTGTTCTTGTTTATTTGTGTCGTGTGCTTCATTGGTTGTTCTATTTATCGATGTATGGTTATTTTTTTATCTTTTGGTATATATATATATATATATATATATATATATATATATATATATATGTGTGTGTGTGTGTGTGTGTGTGTGTGTGTGTGTGTGTGTGTGTGTGTGTGTGTGTGTGTGTGTGTGTGTGTGTGTGTAAGAAGTCTGTTGCATGCGTATTGTATACTCGTATTCGTAATTCACGTGTAAATACGTCATATACACAGGCCACTGTGTGCCCTTCAATATTGCGCATCATTTTGAGCAACGTACAAATGCCCAATTGCACCCCAACAGCAGCGCCGCCCTCCTCGAGTGCCAGTGCCTGTTTCCAGCGCCCCTCCTCGAGTGCCAGTGCCTGTTTCCAGCGCCGCTCGAGTGCCAGTGCCTGTTCCAGCGCCGCCTCGCCAGTGCCTCCTCCCAAGCCTCGCCGCCTGTTTCCAGCGCCGCCCTCCTCGAGTGCCAGTGCCTGTTTCCTCCGCCCAAGTAGGTCAGGGCGCGAGCAACGGGGCGCGATTGCGGGAGATTGCTAGGCAGCGCCATTGCCGTCATTAGGCGCCGAGGTCGCGTCGCCCCGCCGCTGGAACCCCTTCTTCGCCGGCTCGTTCGGCTTTCCCGTCTTGGGTTTTTGTAACTCTGTTGTTGCAGTGTATGGTAGAGACGGGGGGATAGATAGATGAAGAGAGAGAAGAGAGAGAAGAGAGAGAGAGAGAGAGAGAGAGAGAGAGAGAGAGAGAGAGAGACAGAGACAGAGACAGAGACAGAGACAGAGACAGAGACAGAGACAGAGACAGAGACAGAGACAGAGACAGAGACAGAGACAGAGACAGAGACAGAGAGCGAGAGCGAGAGCGAGAGAAGAGAAAGGGAGAAAGAGAGCGGGCGAGAGCGCCGTCGCCTCCAAGGTCGACGGCGGCGGGGAACGAGCGCTGAGCGAGAGTCGAGCCGCAGGTCGAGCGACACGTCGGGATGTTCGGAACTGATCGGGTCGCAGATCGAGTCACAGGGAAGGGGCTGTGGACGGGGGAGGGATTGTGGCGGGGGGGGGGTGTGGGTGGGGAGGGGTGTGGGCGGGGAGGGATTGTGGGCGGGGAGGGTGTGTGGACGGGGGGAGGGGGTGTGGGTGAGGGGAGGGGTTGTGGGCGGGGGAAGGGGCTGTGGGTGGGGGAAGGGTTGTGGACGGGGAATGGGTTGTGGGCGGGAAGGGGTGTGTGGTGAGTGGAGATGATATGGGTGATTTATTGGGGGTTGTTGGGGGTACGCTCGGCTGTTTAGAATGTCAGGTGTGGGTTTTTAAGATATATTTGGCGGCGAGCGAGTGTACGAGCTTGTATAGGAATGTCTCCCATGCAGCACGAGGGAATTAGATGAACCCATTTATAAATGAATCAAATTTGACAAAATCAAATCAGTGTAACAATATATATATATATATATACATATATATATAATATATAATATATATATATATATATTATATATATATGTGTGTGTGTGTGTGTGTGTGTGTGTGTGTGTTGTGGTGTGTGTGTGTGTGTGTGTGTGTGTGTGTGTGTGTGTGTGTGTGTGTGTGTGTGTGTGTGTGTGTGTTGTGTGTGTGTGTGTGTGTGTGTGTGTGTGGTGTGTGTGTGTGTGTGTGTATGTGTGTGTATGTGTGTGTGTGTGTGTGTGTGTGTGTGTGTGTGTGTGTGTGTGTGTGTGTGTGTGTGTGTGTGTGTGTGTGTGTGTGGTGTGTGTGTGTGTGTGTGTGTGTACGTACGGTCAGGGGTACACATGCATGTATAACTTCAGAGACGTAAATCAAGAGTGACGAGACCCTCTCTATCAGGTTCCCACTTGGCGAGTGACACGTGACAGTCCGTCAGGCCAATTAGCGCTCGGCGGAGGGACGCGGGCCTGTCATCGCGCCAGGCCAAGGCGGGAGTAATCGAGCTGCAACTCCGCCTCTCGCGCCTCGTTG
>NW_020869035.1:639960-664960 GCF_003789085.1 Penaeus vannamei | reverse complement strand
CCGCGAAGGGCCGAGTCAAGCTTCACTTTACCCAAGGCTAAGGGGATATTCCCTTAGCCTTGACTATACGCCTTTATTTGTAGTTTCAGCGGCTGGTGTCCAACACCTTGTCGGTGTTTCCCCTCCAAACCCATTGCTTTCGATATCCGTCTTTTACATATTAATTTCGTTATTTTTGGTAATTAAATAATTGTAAACATCTGGAAATATAATGGCGTATGAACTAATGTCATATGTTCTTTTCCAAATAACATCAAAAGTTTACCATTATCTTAGTAGTGAATCCAGGTGATATAAGACGGAGAAGTGAGAGAGTAGCTGCTGAGGATAATGCAGATCCATATACTAATATATATCCTTCATATATGTATGAAGGATATTTCCGTCTGACGAATATTGATATGAATACAGTTCCAATAAAAAATATAAGCTTTCTTGGCAATCATTTTCGAAATAATAAACGATAATTTACTTCTTAAGGCAGGTTTCCAACATATCCAATAAATTAAAAACTAAACAGGAATAAAAGCCATTCCTCTCTCTCTCTCTCTTAATGTATATTTTAGTCATTTTTGCAATTCTTCGCCTGGTTTCCGTACTTTCCCACCTCCTCACATTCGAACTATCCTAACTATGCCCTAGTTGTTTGAACGCGGGCCTCCTTTCAAGGCAAGAAGGGTATGATCTCACTGAGCCCAGGACAGGCGAGGCGTCACCGCTTTTGTTGCTGGCTGTACTCTTCCCCATATATATATATATATATATATATATATATATATATATATATATATATATATATATATATATGTGTGTGTGTGTGTGTGTGTGTGTGTGTGTGTGTGTGTATTCAAGTATATATATACATATATTTAAACATATTTATATACATATTTATNAGATCGACAAGTGCGAATGGTCTGGCTTAGTCTACACCTCGAAAGATCTAATGCGTCCCCTAAAAGTGTTCAGAAAGCATATTCGCACTTACACGCCGCCAACATGCTCCACGCGAGGAACCAGCAGCAGTAGTGGCTCAACCAAACAATCTTTGCGAGAAGAGGCGCCGCAGATCCCGGAAAAGGCGTCTCATGAGACGCTGTGTTCGCCAGCATGTGATGAATATAATACTGAGTGTTCGCAGTGTGATTACAAGTGTGAATCTGCTGATATCCTAAATAAACATGTGTTAATACACAGTGGAAAAGAACTGTTGGAGTGTTCAGAGAGTAGGAAAAGATTTGCTGACAGTGATAAGTTGAAGGAAACCCAAAAAATAGAATCAGGAGAAAGGCCGTTCGAGCGTTCCGAGTCTGGGAAAAGGTTTAAAGAAAATGGTGATCTGAAGAAACACCAGAGGATTCACTCAGGTGAAAAGCCGTTCAAGTGTTCCGAGTGTGGAAAAAGATTTAGTGAAAGTGGTTCTCTGAAGAAACACCAGAGGATTCACTCAGGAGAAAAGCCGTTCGAGTGTTCCGAGTGTGGCAAAAGGTTTAGTCAAAGTGGTCATCTGAAGAAACACCAGAGGATTCACTCAGGAGAAAAGCCGTTCGAGTGTTCCGAGTGTGGCAAAAGTTAGTCAAAGTGGTCATCTGAAGACACACCAGAGGATTCACTCAGGAGAAAAGCCGTTCAAGTGTTCCGAGTGTGGAAAAAGATTTAGTGAAAGTGGTTCTCTGAAGAAACACCAGAGGATTCACTCAGGAGAAAAGCCGTTCGAGTGTTCCGAGTGTGGAAAAAGATTTAGTGAAAGTGGTTCTCTGAAGAAACACCAGAGGATTCACTCAGGAGATAAGCCGTTCGAGTGTTCCGAGTGTGGCAAAAGGTTTAGTCAAAGTGGTCATCTGAAGAAACACCAGAGGATTCACTCAAGAGAAAAGCCGTTCGAGTGTTCTGAGTGTGGAAAAAGGTTTAATCAAAGTGGTCATCTGAAGACACACCAGAGGATTCACTCAGGAGAAAATCGTTCGAGTGTTCTGTGTGGAAAAAGGTTTAATCAAAGTGTCATCTGAAGCACACCAGAGGATTCACTCAGGAGAAAAGCCGTACGAGTGTTCCGAGTGTGGAAAAAGATTTAGTGAAAGTGGTTCTCTGAAGAAACACCAAAAGATTCACTTAGGAAAAAAGCCGTTCGTTCCGAGTGTGGAAAAAGATTTAGTGAAAGTGGTTCTCTGAAGAAACACCAGAGGATTCACTCAGGAGAAAAGCCTTCGAGTTCGAGTGTGGAAAAAAATTTAGTGCAAGTGGTTCTCTGAAGAAACACCAGAGATTCACTCAGGAGAAAAAGTGTTCCGAATGTGGAAAAGGTTTAATGCAAGTGGTAATCTAAAAAACACCAGAAGGTCCACAGAGTGCGCTGAATTATTTGTCTCACCTGTACATTTTGCTTTAAATGCAGGCTAAGATATAAAAGGACAGGGAAACATTTTGATATTTTTTTTATTTTGTTTACACCAAATGAAGGCCTCCGCTGACTAGTTTACTTTACCCAGTACGACTATCTGAAAACCTTACTTATACTTTTTATTCAATCCTCAATGGTAGAGGGATTTTTATTAAGGAATTTGGTGCATATCAATAAAAAAACGAAAGCAATTCTTGAGCAAGTTTGTTACTTATTTCCTATTTTTTGTCTCCAAAAGGATTGATTTATATAATATATATACATACGATATATAATATTTAATCCTACAGATTCGTTTTAACTTAAATAATACTAATACTTAAATAATAATAAGTTTTGATGTCCAGGAATTTTGGCGGGAAATCTTTGATCGTGACGTCATACTCGAGCACCTTTGAAGCTCAGACCTTTCAAGCACAACAAAAGATTCAACTTTACTATGAAATTTGATAATTTCTTGAACTGTAATATCTAGAGATCATTGTGCAATATGTCTCGTGGAATCAATGGGTATGGCGAAAATGCATTATGTCACGGCTTGAAACTAGCCGTTTAATCTTGAATAAGTTACCGAAACCACGTAAAAAATGCTTTGAAAATGAAGAGGGATCCGTCAGCGACGGCTTTAGATGACGTTAAAGCAATTATAATATTGATGATAATGATAATAATGATAAGGATAGTTATAAGAAGAATAACAGTGATAGAGGTAACATCACTATCACCATTATTATTATTGTTAGTGTCATCATTATTATCTTCATCATTACAATTACCATTTTCTTTTTCCTCTCGCATTTCTTTGTGCTTTCTCCCTTTCTATCTCTATCTCCCTCCTTCCCTCTCTCTATGCACACTCCCTCATTACAACACCCTTCTTCCCTCTCTCACTCTTTATCTCCTTCCCTCCCCCTCTCTCACACACTACCCCTCCTCCCTTGTTCTCCATCTCTTGGGTATCCCCCACATTTCTTACCTTTTCTCCTCCCCTCCTATCAACCTTTCAACCTCGCCTCCCCTTTCGCCACAACAAACAAGCATAACTTTGCATATTTGCTTTTCCTTACTCCCGCTCACTCACTCGAGACTCGCCTCATCAATTTGCCTTGCTTCATCCTCGTTTATCGGTTTCAACTCTTCCTCTTTCCGTCTTGTTTCAGTGATCCTGTCTTATTTTTATCATTTTTTATCTTTTATTCATGATTTTTATTTTTTTGTGGCTGACTGGGTCTATGGTATCTCTTTTTTCTCATTTTCCATTAGATTTTGCTCTCCTTTCCCCCTCCTTGTGCCACCTCTTTCTCGTTTCGTTTTCTCTCTCTCTGACTGCCTGTCTGTCTTTCTATCTGTCCATGTGTGTGTGTTTGTGTGTGTGAGTATTAAAGGCTCTAAATCCTCCTATATGGATTTATTGAATTACTGGTGGCGGTAGAGATACACTGATGTAGCTGTGCACTTTTATTTAAGAACACTAGTATGAAAGGAACGCGATACGGCTCTTGGTGCTTGTGTCCGGCCTACACGCCAACGAGGGTACGCCGACTACGGGCAAGCTCGCCGAGAGTATGAGAATGAGAGCTTGGGTCAAGCAAGCAAAGTTAAAAGAAAAGAGGTCGGCCACCCTTATATTCTGACCAGTGGGCGCAAGAGGGCGCGAACGGACCACGTGGTCCAACCACGCGGTGAGGACCCGGTCCATGTGGCATGCTATGCACTATGCTATATCACTAGGCACCTACGATATAGCATACTGCATAGCATGCTACGTGGTCCGGGTCCGCGCCGCGTGGCATGCTATGCAGTATGCTATAGTGAGTCTGTCCTTCACTCTCTGTATATTCTCTCTCTCTCTCTATCTGTATATTTGTCTGTAACTAATAGCTTGCATTTTTAATTTTATATAAAACGATATATCATACCTTTCAAATCATTAAACTGCATTCTAGTGTTGCCATATTACTACTGTGCAATGATTGAAAAAAAAATATAAATATAACGACTCAACTAAGACTTTGAATGAGAACGTTTTATTACCAGGACGTTTAGAGACAATAATAGTGAAAATTTGACAGCGCCCCTTGCAGCTGCCACTGACTTGGCAGGAGTCGACAGCGACATATACTTGCAGTAGGTTTGTTAAGATTTTGCGAGGTCCAACCCTATGAATGGTATTACATACGGATATGCATATATTTAGACGTGCATATCAACCGTTCAGATTGACACATAAATGTATATCTATCAGATAGACAAATATGCATTGATTTCTGTGTATATGCATGTCTGAATATGCCCTTTGCAGCTGCCACCAACTTGGCTGGAGTCCACAACGGTATAGCATCTACTTGGTCGTAGTTTCACACTCCTGGCCCAAGCTGGAGCACTCCACTCTGCCTTCCTCTTGTGACCGCCTCTTCTTCCACCGCACACGCTTCCCTTTGCTTGCATACCTGCACTTTATCTCTCCATAATCATGAAATTCCAACCACCTCCTCCAGTACCTTCCAGTAGATAATGGTATAGTGTAACACAGAGCAGTATGTTGGCCGACAATATATCTTGTATTTATGTGATAAATTTATGTGTATTAAAGAATGCTACATTTTCCTTAATCTTGAAATGGCATAAAAGGTGCATTGTCACGGGGACAAAACGTTTAGTTGGAAGTCTCACGGCGCAGCCTGCAACAGGATCACCTGAAGGCACAAATATAATTGGTTGTCCGGTCGATTTAATTACATACTTTAAATTTAAAATTTAGAACAATGCACAAAAAAAAAAAATATATATATATATACAATAAATATAAATACACATATATCGAAAGTTATAAAGATAGATATAGAGATAGATCTAGACAAAAATATATTGATAGTCATTGCCATGATTTGAAATTTTACAACACGAGGAAAACAATGAAAAACATGGATCTAAAACAGATAACTGATACATGATATTGGTTCAATATATATGCGGCAGCAAGACAAGAAATGCGTCTTCATTTATCAGCACTTTCCGTCTCGAACATTGTAGCCCCCAGTATCTCCAACTACAGAATACGTCACACTGTGGGGCCACCAGTACAATGTGTCAGCACTGCCTGCAGCAATAAGGGCTTCAAGAATAGTCTCTTGGATTCTTGCACACGGTTTAATCCTTTCTTGGAGGAGACATTCGAGCTGCAAACAAATAGATACCATTGCTATGTACTGAAATGCAGCTCACCTAATATACAAATAATTTCAAAATGGCTAACATAAATAGCAAATTCAATACACAAACATAAAATACGTACATCGTATCCCAAAGCGGGTAACACTGACACTTCACATCACCACAGGCACGTCACGGCACGACAGGTACATCTCAGGACAGCTAGACAGCCTGCACCCTTGCATCTATGCGAGACAATTCCGCTTATGTAAAACATATCAGGTATCAGCACTTGACATAGATTACACCTACATGGAAATAATGGCACTATTCTTATAAAGGCAAATACAGTATACTAATAAACACCAACCAATGCGATGATCACGTGAGGGTAGAAAATCACTCTGCAAGGCAGCAAGCCCAACGCCAGCGCTCTTCCCCAGACTACACCGAAGTCCTTGGGTCCACTGTGACTGCAACAATCCTTTAGCACTTTAACTGCCAGCTCTTCCCCAGAAATACTGGCGTTATACAAGAATGTCAAAGCACAAACGCAATTTCCATGAGCGTGTCAGTCAACAAAAAAACCTGTTCGAGCTGGTGGTGGCGCCTTGCCCAGGCTCTCCCAGCCAATCATAACACAGATTATAGGAAGACCAATCAGAACTAAGCGCTGCGTGCGTGAACCAATCAGCTTCAAGGATGGGAAACATTGTACAAATGGGCTATTATCAATAATTAGTCAATGCATATTTAAATCCCATTCTTACTGTCAATATATCTCTTGATATCAGTGATCGACTCAAACTCAACCTTCCGGTATAACCATATTCTTTCTTAATTACAGATGCTGCAAGGGGCGGGGCTACTTGTTGCCTGGGTAAATTTGGCGGGAAAACGCGGTAACGTCTTGGCCATATCACATATTTCAACTTATTTCACTGGATAAACAGGATATCTGACTCATAATGACAAATATAAATTCATTCACTTCTACATCAGCCTATACACACATACGTTTCACATAACATAGTCCACATACTAAGATATTTCAAATAAAAAAATGCCAGCAGCAAAAAAATGAAACAAAATTAGAACCGTTTTCTATAATAAATCATACGAATAATCGTATAATCAAAGAAAATTTAATCACTGGAAACTTACAACAAAATTCAAACTCGCAATATTCTACAAAGATAATATTACACGAATCAAACGATGCATTTAATTACTGCCTCACAAATCTATTTCTGTGACACTGCCTACTAAGACTTCCATTAAAAAGATTGCATCATTTACAACAAAAATAAAATAAATAAAAAAAAAAAACAAATAAATATATAAATGAAAATAGTGAGGTTAACCATTAATCTGTCTTTACTTTTACTTTGATAGGTTGAATTATGTGAAATATTTACACAGTAATCGCGTTTCTGATAAATAGATTGTCTTTAACATAAATCTGAAATTCAAATGACCAAAGAAAGTCTGGAAAATATAAATAAAGACTAATGTGCTACGAAGTCTTCAGCTAGGCTGCCCGTGTCTCACGCCTTGATATATTTTTGATAGCATTGAGCTCTCTTTGTCCTCTTACAGATGTAATTTGTAATTTCCTATATGTTTTTTCTGAGAACAGCAAATATCAATGCTAATACCAGTTGAAGTAATGACTTCCTTGAAAGCGATCCTGAACGCAATGACTTTTGGCGGGAAATCTTTAGGTGGATTCTCGCGAACGGATTGGTCGTGACGTCACGCCCATGTAGCTCAGAGGCTTAATCTTCAACAACAACAAAAATCAAGGCGTATCTTATGATTGAGGGCCTTCTTTGCCTACTCGCTTAATTTACCTATATCAAAAGATGATAGCTGTAATTATCAATGCTATAATTCATGAGTATGACGAAAACAAAACGTCATGATGACGTCACGGCCCCACGCAGCACGAGGCTCCAAGTGAATCGGCTCAGTCCGAGCCTCGGCATCCGTTGATCCTTTCGACATTGGGTTCAGGGAACATTTAGACTTCTCGGCCGCATAAGTGCGATGGCTGAGGACGTAAACCAACTGTTTTCGACGGAAGAATGACTCTCCTTCCCGGAGATCGAGAAGAATCGCTTCGAGAATATCCTGAGAAACTACAAAGCGATGAAAGACTTCGGTGAGTTGTGTCGCTTCGAATGTGCATTTCACTTCCATCGGATATTTACCGGAAACGGATTATTTCTTAAGTGAGGCCGTAGAGATGTGCCAATTCTTAAAAGAAAATATGGGTATCCACTGAAAAGGAAATTACTCCCTAAAACTCTGTTTGAACCCCTCTAGGTCTGGCTTGCCTCCCCCCCCCCCAAAGGGCACACTCACACGATATTTTTTGCCTTAATTTCCCTGGCCGTAGCTTAATGCTCCCAAATTAGCAGAAACTGTTTGCGCTCATGTGATAATCATTAATACGCTAATAGCAACAGGGGATAAACAAGCCGTGTGCAAAATGCTTGTCAATTGCATGGACTCAACCCGACGCCCCTTTTGTTACCAACAAAGACTATCTACGAAAGACCGGAAAGTCAAGCAAATCCTGTGAGTAATGCGGCGTCGGCGCAAATAGATGGCGTTAGTGAGCATCTCGTGACGTCTCATCTCATACCGTCTGTTTGTTTACATAGAAGCGCGAAAATTGAAATGGCAGTTCCGACAATGCCAGGGAAGTCTTATCCTTGTTCTGCTAGTAAAAAGCAAAAAGAAGAGAATAAACAACTTATATTTCAGATTTTTGGCCAAGGAAAAAGAAAGGTTTGTAATATTTATTTTTTTAGATATAAGCTAAGATATGTGATGTTTAGATTGACATAAGCAAGATATAAATTGGATCACAAGAAATTATTTTGATTGGTAAAGGTGTCAAGTCATGACGCCCGTCTAAAAAAGTAGAGGCCATAATTCTACTTAATATATAGTGCAAGCCTTAATCTACAATTTGTCTTAAGCTGACGATAGATTTGACATCAATAGAGTGAAAAATTGTGTCAGGTTGATTTTGAGATAGATTATAGTTATCACCCAAATCAACATATATATCGATTGAACAATGCTCATTACTTTGTAGATCTGTATAGTAGGAACAAAACAGAAATATAGAAAAAGAAATAAAAACCTGTTAATGAGGAAATTAATCTCAAAATCATGCGGTCGCATTGCGAAGAATTGAAATAATAATGTGTATTTCGGCCATTTATTTGTAAAGGTTTTGCTATTATTCTAATAAAGATATTGTAATCATTTTCTTTAATTCATCATACTCAATTTCTATGTATTGATGCATGTTTGGCAATATATATACATTATATGTCACTGTTATGTGACTGTAGGCCTATAAGTTCATTGTGCCACGTGGTTTAATGTGTCCTGTATATGGCATGTTGTATACGCCGTATGTGTGTGCATGTATGAACTACCAATTTACAGTTGTTAACCGGCCCTAAATTGGTAGCTTCGGGCTGGGAGGGGCGAAAGAATTATATGAAAAATAAATGCTACTACAAAGTCATGATACGATATGATATATATATATATATATATATATATATATATATATATATTATTTATTTTTTAGTAAATAAGCTATTCGCAAACCCCTCTGAATAAGTCTGAACTGACCAAGAACATGAACCCGAGTGAGCACACCCCCACTGAACGACGTCGGATGTTAGTTGGGCGTCGAGTCAACGGATGGCGCTGGTAGACGACCGGGGAGCTCACATTTTTTAGAATGCGTTAGATAGCATGTTTCCTCTTTCGTAGATAGTCTTTACCAAGGTCCACGGACCTGCGGCGGCACGGAAGGCCACCGCCAGGCCAGACTCACGACTCCCATTCTCCGACTCGGGCATTCTGGCAAGATGGAGGACCGAGTGGCTGTTCGATCATTGACAGATGGCGCATCGCCAGGGAGGTCTACGAGCTCCATCTTTGTAGAAAATAAGAGGTGTGTTGGGTTTTGTTGGAGTGCCAAGAGGCAGAAGTTTGTGAAAAAAGGAAATTGTAGAGAGTACAGCTAAGAGAAGGATAAGGAAACACAAAATCTCGAAGGCTTTTAGCGTCCATGTAAGACTCGTTGGTTACCTACGGAAGCGGAGGGTTAGCAAATACATTGCCTGGAAAAGCGTAGCTGTGAATATGTGGTATTTATATAATTATTTCCATTCATTTGTATACATACCCCCTTTCCCACACAAAAACTTATGCGCAGACATCCACATATACATCTGAAATGCGCGCATGCGCTTGTGCATAATGTAAAAACTCCTAAACACGCTCATTACAATCACGGTATTACCAAAATGCTTCACTGGATCCTGGGATTTCCTTCATCACCGGCTCATACACATTTATTCAAAATCTCTTAAACAACTGCAGCGCACTTTCAGGACTGGACCCCAAGCTCCCGGAGTTCGTCCTGCGACAACAGAGGAAGCGATGCAACGGGTTTGTCGCGCCCACAGCCAGGCCAGCTCGAGTCCTCGACTATGATGGAGACGACGAGTGGACGCCCGAGAAGGAGCGATCTAGCAGGTAGGGCGACGACTCCAGTTTGCATAGTGAATGAGGATGCATGTACAGTGCTTTTGCTGGAAGCTAATATAATGGAGGTTAATTGTTGTTGCAGGTATGCAAGCAAGAATGGAAGCGTAGGCAGTGGAAGAAGAGGCGGTCATAAGAGGAAGGCAGAGTGGAGTGCTCCAGCTTGGGCCAGAAGGAGTGAGAACTACGATGATGCGCCACTCAGTGTAGACCAAGTAGATGTTATACCGTTGTGGACTCCAGCCAAGTTGGTAGCAGGTGCAAAGGGCACTGCCAAGGTTTGTCTTCGTGCCTTTGTCTATGTGTTTGCTTGATGTCCTCCCTTTTTTTATCCAGATTCCGTGTCCGCTTCTGTTTTTGTCTGGGCATAGAAATGCAGGAGTCCTGGAACATAGTTTTTAAGCATGGGTTGTGCAGACTACGGCAGATATTGTCTATTTGGCAAGTGTGCCACGAGCAATAAAGTAAAGCGAATGTTGGATACCGTATGGCAATGGATTTGCATCGCCATTTGTCTGGTGTGATCATCTCTCTAAGGAGTGATTGGTGTGGGTGTGAGTGCCTACAGGTATGTCTGGGTGCTGGAGATCGACGGGAGAGCCGGGCGGCTCCCCCGACGGCTAAGGCCTAGGTAGGCCTGTTTGCTTGCTGTTGTGGTCTTGCTCTGCTAGAGGATCAGTGAGTGCTGATCTCAGTCCGGGCGGCTGAAGTAGTGCTAAGCTGTGTCAGCTACCGGAAGCGAGGGGAACCTGCTGTCCAAAGCGAGCCGGGAGCTGTCCGTTTCATCCAATCATTAGTGTTCGAGAGGCAGCTGACGTGAGGTGCTGAGGACGCAGCTGATGGACCTTGACCTAACCTGGGGAAGTATGCCACGCTGCAGGTTTCGGGGTTGGCTACAACCGTACGTTTGCGTATGCATGGGCCAAAGCACTCTTCTCCAAGTCACTTTTTCTGAGAAAGTCCATCGTAACTCGATTTTGTAACTTCTCGTGTACTATGTTTATTTAGGAGTGATATGAATTTTTTATTGACTATTTGCAGCGTCGCCAAGCTGAGTCATCCATATATCTATGCTTTATTACAAATGAAAAAATGTTCTTTGAAAATTGTTTAATCTTCCAGATAATGCCAACAACAGTCGACAAGTCAAGTGGAGCTTCCGCTGCAGAAAATGTTAAGCCAGAGGACAAGGGGATCTTTCCCGGTCCCATGTCACACTTGGCAACAGATACAGAGATGGAAACAGTGAAAGAGCTTCCAGCTGAGACTAAAACGCTTGGTGTAGGATCAGATGAAGAGGCCGGGGAAACAGCTGTTTTTCAGGAGAGTCCAAGACGCGGTACCCAAGACGTAGTAGCAGAAGGAAGCTGTTTTATGAAGAGAACGTTACTAAAGATGATTTTATTTGTAAGAAAAAGCGTTTGTTACATCTTCATAGGTGTCGTTGCGTGTATTTCATAATCTTGAATTATTTTCATTTCATCACTTTATAAAATTGTATATGATAGTTGTGCACTTAGGATTGTACATGTAGATAGATTCAGATACCATGAATTCTATTTGTTTGCAGATTGCGCAGACTGTGAAGAAGAGAAAGAGGGAGAGTGTCCGTACCACCCATTGTTCCTTATTCTGGATAACCCCGTAAGAATGAAAAATTAACTGGTGTGAAAATTTAACTAGTCACAAGCATAACTGATGATGATCATAGACACATGCACACGCACACATTTTCAAATAGCGTTATCATCCCAATGGTATGTTTGGCAGGTTGTTCGAGACGGCAGCGAGAAAGATCGTGCTCGCCTCACAGCCCCTTGGCCCCTCACTGTGTACGACTCGAAAGTGAAGGGGGCAGGAAAAGGCGTGTGGACCAATGCTCATCTCCCAGCCCATCTTGTGTTTGGTCCGTATGAGGGCCGTGTCCTATCTGGCCATCCGGAAGCCGGCAAAGAATCTGGCTATGGTGGAAGGTTAGTGTATTCTGTGGCGTAAAACATATCAGATAAATGTATTGCAGAATGATTTTTCAGCGGTTTTCTACAAACCACCAAATATTTTAAAGGAAATCCACTTACGCAAATAGTTGAAAAGTTCTTCACCTTCCTGTACTTTCCAGATTCGAGGTGCTGGAACAAGGAATACATGCATTGATGCTGTAGACAGTGCAATTAGTAACTGGATGCGTTACGTCAACTGTTCAAGGACTGACGCTGAGACTAACCTATCTGCATTTCAGTACAAGGGGCAGATCTACTACAAGACGGACTCTGCAATTAGCAGGTCAGTATAATTCAGTAGTGAAGTCAACTTTTCCTGACCATACACCTGTCATAACGTGCTTATTGATATTTAAAGATACAGACAAACAAGGCCAAACTAATTGTGAACAGGGGGAGCGAGCTGATGTGCTGGTACGGAGACGATTTCGGGAAGGATCTTGGTCTATCGAGAGAGCCATCCAAGTGGAAATCAGCGAAGAAAGACGCAATAGGTGCGCAAATACGTTTCAAAACCTTATTTCCCATTCTGAAGGGAAAGTGTATTCAGAAATTGTTGAATTTGAGATGATATAGATTGATATTGTAAGATAAATAATCCGTAACTAAGCTTGCTATATTCCAACGTGTGTGTGTGTGTGAGCATGTGCATGTGCATAAGTGCATTAGATGTATGTACATATGTATGTCTGCACATCTATTACATCAATGTATTCAAATATGTACACACACATACACACACACACACACACGTGTGTGTGTGTATATACATAGACATTTGCATGCACTCGTGTGTGTGTGTGTATTTGTATGTATATATATATTATATACATTTATGTATATATATATATTGTGAATTTAATATGTATGTGAATATGTACATATACATATAATGATGGTTTAACTGCTGTCAGTTCATCTATTTTCTTTGATAATGTATGCACTTTCCCCATGTCTGGATTTTTTCAGATCGACAGTGCGAATGGTCTGGCTTAGTCTACACCTCGAAAGATCTAATGCGTCCCCTAAAAGTGTTCAGAAAGCGTATTCGCACTTACACGCCGCCAACATGCTCCACGCGAGGAACCAGCAGCAGTAGTGGCTCAACCAAACAATCTTTGCGAGAAGAGGCGCCGCAGTTCCCGGAAAAGGCGTCTCATGAGACGCTGTGTTCGCCAGCATGTGATGAATATAATACTGAGTGTTCGCAGTGTGATTACAAGTGTGAATCTGCTGATATCCTAAATAAACATGTGTTAATACACAGTGGAAAAGAACTGTTGGAGTGTTCAGAGAGTAGGAAAAGATTTGCTGACAGTGATAAGTTGAAGGAAACCCAAAAAAATAGAATCAGGAGAAAGGCCGTTCGAGCGTTCCGAGTCTGGGAAAAAGGTTTAATCACAATGGTCATCTGAAGACACACCAGAGGATTCACTCAGGGAAAAGCCGTTCGAGTGTTCCGAGTGTGGAAAAAGGTTTAATCAAAGTGGTCATCTGAAGGCACACCAGAGGATTCACTCAGGAGAAAAGCCGTTCGAGTGTTCGAGTGTGGAAAAAGTTTAGTGAAAGTGGTTCTCTGAAGAAACACCAGAGGATTCACTCAGGAGAAAAGCCGTTCGAGTGTTCCGAGTGTGGAAAAAGGTTTAGTCAAAGTGGTCATCTGAAGAAACACCAGAGGATTCACTCAGGAGAAAAGCCGTTCGAGTGTTCGAGTGTGGAAAAAGGTTTAATCAAAGTGGTCATCTGAAGACACAGAGGATTCACTCAGAGAAAAGTCGTTCGAGTGTTCTGTGTGGAAAAAGGTTTAATCAAAGTGGTCATCTGAAGAAACACCAGAGATTCACTCAGGAGAAAAGCCGTACGAGTGTTCCGAGTGTGGAAAAAGATTTAGTGAAAGTGGTTCTCTGAAGAAACACCAAAAGATTCACTTAGGAAAAAAGCCGTTCGAGTGTTCCGAGTGTGGAAAAAGATTTAGTGAAAGTGGTTCTCTGAAGAAACACCAGAGGATTCACTCAGGAGAAAAGCCGTTCGAGTGTTCCGAATGGAAATAAGTGGTAATCTAAAAACACACCAGAAGATCCACAGAGTGCGCTGAATTATTTGTCTCACCTGTACATTTTGCTTTAGATGTGAGGCTAAGATATAAAAGGACAGGGAAACATTTTTATTTTTTTTTTTTTTTTACACCAAATGAAGGCCTCAGCTGACTAGTTTACTTTACCCAGTACGACTATCTGAAAACCTTACTTATTATACTTTTTATTCAATCCTCAATGGTAGAGGGATTTTATTAAGGAATTTGGTGCATATCAATAAAAAACGAAAGCAATTCTTGAGCAAGTTTGTTACTTATTTCCTATTTTTTGTCTCCAAAAGGATTGATTTATATAATATATATACATACGATATATAATATTTAATCCTACAGATTCGTTTTAACTTAAATAATACTAATACTTAAATAATAATAAGTTTTGATGTCCAGGAATTTTGGCGGGAAATCTTTGATCGTGACGTCATACTCGAGCACCTCTGAAGCTCAGACCTTTCAAGCACAACAAAAGATTCAACTTTTACTATGAAATTTGATAATTTCTTGAACTGTCATATCTAGAGACCATGTGCAATATATTCGTGGAATCGATGGGTATGGCTCATTACAACACCCTCCTTCCCTCTCTCACTCTATCTTTATCTCCTTCCCTCCCCCTCTCTCACACACTACCCCTCCCCCCTTGTTCTCCATCTCTTGGGTATCCCCCACATTTCTTACCTTTTCTCCTCCCCTCCTATCAACCTCTCAACCTCGCCCCCTTTCGCCACAACAAACAAGCATAAGATTGCATATTTGCTTTTCCTTACTCCCGCTCACTCACTCGAGACTCGCTCATCAATTTGCCTTGCTTCATCCTCGTTTATCGGTTTCAACTCTTCCTCTTTCCGTCTTGTTTCAGTGATCCTGTCTTTTTTTATATATTTTATCTTTTATTCATTATTTTTATTTTTGTGGCTGACTGGGTCTATGGTATCTCTTTTTTCTCATTTTCCATTAGATTTTGCTCTCCTTTCCCCCTCCTTGTGCCCTCTTTCTCGTTTCGTTTTTTCTCTCTCTGACTGCCTGTCTGTCTTTCTATCTGTCCATGTGTGTGTGTGTGTGAGTATAAAAGGCTCTAAATCCTCCTATATGGATTTATTGAATTACTGGTGGCGGTAGAGATACACTGATGTAGCTGTGCACTTTTATTTAAGAACACTAGTATGAAAGGAACGCGATACGGCTCTTGGTGCTTGTGTCCGGCCTACACGCCAACGAGGTGGTACGGCCGACTACGGGCAAGCTCGCCGAGGTATGAGAATGAGAGCTTGGGTCAAGCAAGCAAAGTTAAAAGAAAAGAGGTCGGCCACCCTTATATTCTGACCAGTGGGCGCAAGCGGGCGCGAACGGACCACGTGGTCCAACCACGCGGTGAGGACCCGGTCCATGTGGCATGCTATGCAGTATGCTATATCGCTAGGCACCTACGATATAGCATACTGCATAGCATGCCACGTGGTCCGGGTCCGCGCCGCATGGCATGCTACGCAGTATGCTATAGTAAGTCTGTCCTTCACTCTCTGTATATTCTCTCTCTATCTATCTGTCTATCTGTATATTTGTCTGTAACTAATAGCTTGCATTTTTAATTTTATATAAAACGATATATCATACCTTTCAAATCATTAAACTGCATTCTAGTGTTGCCATATTACTACTGTGCAATGATTGAAAAAAAATATAGAAGTATAGAACGACTCAACTAAGACTTTGAATGAGAACGTTTTATTACCAGGACGTTTAGAGACAATAATAGTGAAAATTTGACAGCGCCCCTTGCAGCTGCCACTGACTTGGCAGGAGTCGACAGCGACATATACTTGCAGTAGGTTTGTTAAGATTTTGCGAGGTCCAACCCTATGAATGGTCTTATATACGGATATGCATATATTTAGACGTGCATATCAACCGTTCAGATTGACACATAAATGTATATCTATCAGATAGACAAATATGCATTGATTTCTGTGTATATGCATGTCTGAATATGCCCTTTGCAGCTGCCACCAACTTGGCTGGAGTCCAGAACGGTATAGCATCTACTTGGTCGTAGTTTCACACTCCTGGCCCAAGCTGGAGCACTCCACTCTGCCTTCCTCTTGTGACCGCCTCTTCTTCCACCGCACACGCTTCCCTTTGCTTGCATACCTGCACTTTATCTCTCCATAATCATGAAATTCCAACCACCTCCTCCAGTACCTTCCAGTAGATAATGGTATAGTGTAACACAGAGCAGTATGTTGGCCGACAATATATCTTGTATTTATGTGATTAAATTATGTGTGGTATTAAAGAATGCTACATTTTCCTTAATCTTGGAAATGGCATAAAAGGTGCATTGTCACGGGACAAAACGTTTAGTTGGAAGTCTCACGGCGCAGCCTGCAACAGGGATCACCTGAAGGGAAGCACAAATATAATTGGTTGTCCGGTCGATTTAATTACATACTTTAAAGTGTTTTGTTAAATTTAGAACAATGCACACACTCGAAAAAAAAATAATATATACAATAAATATAAATACAAATATATCGAAAGTTATAGAGATAGATATAGAGATAGATCTAGACAAAAATATATTGATAGTAATTGCCATGATTTGAAATTTTACAACACGAGGAAAACAATGAAAAACATGGATCTAAAACAGATAACTGATACATGATATTGGTTCAATATATATGCGGCAGCAAGACAAGAAATGCGTCTTCATTTATCAGCACTTTCCGTCTCGAACATTGTAGCCCCCAGTATCTCCAACTACAGAATACGTCACACTGTGGGGCCACCAGTACAATGTGTCTGCACTGCCTGCAGCAATAAGGGCTTCAAGAATAGTCTCTTGGATTCTTGCACACGGTTTAATCCTTTCTTGGAGGAGACATTCGAGCTGCAAACAAATAGATACCATTGCTATGTACTGAAATGCAGCTCACTTATACAAATAATTTCAAAATGGCTAACATAAGTAGCAAATTCAATACACAAACATAAAATACGTACATCGTATCCCAAAGCAGGTAACACTGACACTTCACATCACCACAGGCACGTCACGCACGACAGGTACATCTCAGGACAGCTAGACAGCCTGCACCCTTGCATCTATGCGAGACAATTCCGCTTATGTAAAACATATCAGGTATCAGCACTTGACATAGATTACACCTACATGGAAATAATGGCACATCACTATTCTTATAAAGGCAAATACAGTATACATAAACACCAACCAATGCGATGATCACGTGAGGGTAGAAAATCACTCTGCAAGGCAGCAAGCCCAACGCCAGCGCTCTTTCCCAGACTACACCGAAGTCCTTGGGGTTACCACTGTGACTGCAACAATCCTTTAGCACTTTAACTGCCAGCTCTTCCCAGAAATACTGCGTTATACAAGAATGTCAAAGCACAAACGCAATTTCCATGAGCGTGTCAGTCAACAAAAAAACCTGTTCGAGCTGGTGGTGGCGCCTTGCCCAGGCTCTCCCAGCCAATCATAATACAGATTATAGGAAGACCAATCAGAACTAAGCGCTGCTCGTGCGTGAACCAATCAGCTTCAAGGATGGGAAACATTTGTACAAATGGGCTATTATCAATAATTAGTCAATGCATATTAAATCCCATTCTTACTGTCAATTATCTCTTGATATCAGTGATCGACTCAAAACTCAACCTTCCGGTATAAACCATATTCTTTCTTAATTACAGATGCTGCAAGGGGGGGGCTACTTGTTGCCTGGGTAAATTTGGCGGGAAAACGCGGTAACGTCTTGGCCATATCACATATTTCAACTTATTTCACTGGATAAACAGGATATCTGACTCATAATGACAAATATAAATTCATTCACTTCTACATCAGCCTATACACACATACGTTTCACATAACATAGTCCACATACTAAGATATTTCAAATAAAAAATGCCAGCAGCAAAAAAATGAAACAAAATTAGAATCGTTTTCTATAATAAATCATACGAATAATCGTATAATCAAAGAAAATTTAATCACTGGAAACTTACAACAAAATTCAAACTCGCAATATTCTACAAAGATAATATTACACGAATCAAACGATGCATTTAATTACTGCCTCACAAATATTTCTGTGACACTGCCTACTAAGACTTCCATTAAAAAGTGAGATTGCATCATTTACAACAGTAAAGAATAAATAAAAAGAAAGAAAAAAAAAAAAAATAAATATATAAATGAAAATAGTGAGTTAACCATTAATCTGTCTTTACTTTTACTTTGATAGGTTGAATTATGTGAAATATTTACACAGTAATCGCGCGTTTCTGATAAATAGATTGTCTTTAACATAAATCTGAAATTCAAGAATGACTAAAGAAAGTCTGGAAAATATAAATGGAAGACTAATGTGCTACGAAGTCTTCAGCTAGGCTGCCCCTGCCTCACGCCTTGATATATTTTTGATAGCATTGAACTCTCTTTGTCCTCTTACAGATGTAATTTGTAATTTCTTGTTTTTTTTTTGTTCTGATGAGAACAGCAAATATCAATGCTAATACCAGTTGAAGTAATGACTTCCTTGAAAGCGATCCCGAACGCAATGATTTTTGGCGGGAAATCTTTAGGTGGATTCTCGCGAACGGATTGGTCGTGACGTCACGCCCATGCAACTCAGAGGCTTAATCTTCAACAACAACAAAAATCAAGGCGTATCTTATGATTGAGGGGCCTTCTTTGCCTACTCGCTTAATTTACCTATATCAAAAGATGATGTTCTGTAATTATCAATGCTATAATTCATGAGTATGACGAAAACAAAACGTCATGATGACGTCACGGCCCACGCAGCACGAGGCTCCAAGTGAATCGGCTCAGTCCGAGCCTCGGCATCCGTTGATCCTTTCGACATTGGGTTCAGGGAACATTTAGATTTATCGGCCGCATAAGTGCGATGGCTGAGGACGTAAACCAACTGTTTTCGACGGAAGAATGACTCTCCTTCCCAGAGATCGAGAAGAATCGCTTCGAGAATATCCTGAGAAACTACAAAGCGATGAAAGACTTCGGTGAGTTGTGTCGCTTCGAATGTGCATTTCACTTCCATCGGATATTTATCGGAAACGGATTATTTTCTTAAGTGAGGCCGTAGAGATGTGCCAATTCTTAAAAGAAAATATGGGTATCCACTGAAAAGGAAATTACTCCCTAAAACTCTGTTTGAACTCCTCTAGGTCTGGCTTGCCTCCCCCCCCCAAGGGCACACTCACACGATATTTTTTGCCTTAATTTCCCTGGCCGTAGCTTAATGCTCCCAAAATAGCAGAAACTGTTTGCGCTCATGTGATAATCATTAATACGCTAATAGCAACAGGGGATAAACAAGCCGTGTGCAAAATGCTTGTCAATTGCATGGACTCAACCCCGACGCCCCTTTTGTTACCAACAAAGACTATCTACGAAAGACCGGAAAGTCAAGCAAAATCCTGTGAGTAATGCGGCGTCGGCGCAATAGATGGCGTTAGTGAGCATCTCGTGACGTCATCTCATACCGTCTGTTTGTTTACATAGAAGCGCGAAAATTGACAATGCCAGGAAAGTCTTATCCTTGTTCTGCTAGTAAAAAGCAAAAAGAAGAGAATAAACAACTTATATTTCAGATGTTTTGCCAAGGAAAAAGAAAGGTTTGTTTTTTTTTTTTTTTTTTTTAGATATAAGCTAAGATATGTGATGTTTAGATTGACATAAGCAAGCTATAAATTGGATCACAAGAAATTATTTTGATTGGTAAAGGTGTCAAGTCATGACGCCCGTCTAAAAAAGTAGAGGCCACAATTCTACTTAATATTATAGTGCAAGCCTTAATCTACAATTTGTCTTAAGCTGACGATAGATTTGACATCAATAGAGTGAAAAAATTGTGTCAGGTTGATTTTGAGATAGATTATAGTTATCACCCAAATCAATATATATATCGATTGAACAATGCTCATTACTTTGTAGATCTGCATAGTAGGAACAAACAGAAATATAGAAAAAGTAAAATAAGTTCAAATTTTAACAGGATAACGACGGGTGGCCTCTTTCGAGCTCCTAGCCAGAGTATAAAAGGCGTAGCAGATGCATTCCAGGCAGCTCCTAGGAAAGGGGGTTAGGGGACAGTCCCCTAAACAAACATAAAAACCTGTTAATGAGGAAATTAATCTCAAAATCATGCGGTCGCATTGCGAAGAATTGAAATAATAATGTGTATTTCGGCCATTTATTTGTAAAGGTTTTGCTATTATTCTAATAAAGATATTGTAATCATTTTCTATAATTTATCATACTCAATTTCTATGTATTGATGCATGTTTTGCAATATCATATACATTATGTCACTAATGTTATGTGACTGTAGGCCTATAAGTTCATTGTGCCACGTGGTTTAATGTGTCCTGTATATGGCATGTTGTATACAACGTATGAACGTCGTGCATGTATTAACTACCAATTTACAGTTGTTAACCGGCCCCAAATTGCCGAATGGGTAGCTTCGGGCTGGGAGGGGCGAAAGAATTATATGAAGAAAATAAATGCTACTACAAAGTCATGATACGATATGAATATATATATATATATATATATATATATATATATATATATATATTATTTTTTTTTTAGTAAATAAGCTATTCGCAACCCCCTCTGAATAAGTCTGAACTGACCAAGAACATGAACCCGAGTGAGCACACCCCCACTGAACGACGTCGGATGTTTAGTTGGGCGTCGAGTCAACGGATGGCGCTGGTAGACGACCGGGGAGCTCACATTTTTTAGAATGCGTTAGATAGCATGTTTCCTGTCTTTCGTAGATAGTCTTTGGTTACCGGGCGGCAACGGAAGGCCACCGCCAGGCCAGACTCACGACTCCCATTCTCCGACTCGGGCATTCTGGCAAGATGGAGCTCCATCTTTGTAGAAAATAAGAGGTGATGTGTTGGGTTTTGTTGGAGTGCCGAGAGGCAGAAGAGTTTGTGAAAAAAGGAAATTGTAGAGAGTACAGGTAAGAGAAGGATAAGGAAACACAAAATCTCGAAGGCTTTTAGCGTCCATGTAAGACTCGTTGGTTACCTTTACCTACGGAAGCGGAGGGTTAGCAAATACATTGCCTGGAAAAGCGTAGCTGTGAATATGTGGTATTTATATAATTATTATGTTCCATTCATTTGTATACATACCCCCTTTCCCACACAAAAACTTATGCGCAGACATCCACATATACATCAGAAACGCGCGCATGCCCTTGTGCATAATGTAAAAACTCCTAAACATGCTCATTACAATCACGGTATTACTAAAATGCTTCACTGGATCCTGGGATTTCCTTCATCACCGGCTCATACACATTTCTTCTTCAAAATCTCTTAAACAACTGCAGCGCACTTTCAGGACTGGACCCCAAGCTCCCGGAGTTTGTCCTGCGACAACAGAGGAAGCGATGCAACGGGTTTGTCGCGCCCACAGCCAGGCCAGCTCGAGTCCTCGACTATGATGGAGACGACGAGTGGACGCCCGAGAAGGAGCGATCTAGCAGGTAGGGCGACGACTCCAGTTTGCATAGTGAATGAGGATGCATGTACATTGCTTTTGCTGGAAGCTAACATATAAGCCTGTATCTAGCCACCTGAACATAGATTTACACTAAACATGGACAATAATGGTGCACAATCAACTATCTATAAAGGCAAATATACGTATACTAATAAACACCAACCAATGCGATGATCACGTGAGGGTAGAAAATCACTGCAAGGCAGCAAGCCCAACGCCAGCGCTCTTTCCCAGACTACACCGAAGTCCTTGGGGTTACCACTGTGACTGCAACAATCCTTTAGCACTTTAACTGCCAGCTCTTCCACAGTAATACTGGCGTTATACAAGAATGTCAAAGCACAAACGCAATTTCCATGAGTGTGTCAGTCAACAAAAAACCTGTTCGAGCTGGTGGTGGCGCCTTGCCCAGGCTCTCCCAGCCAATCATAATACAGATTATAGGAAGACCAATCAGAACTAAGCGCTGCTCGAGCGTGAACCAATCAGCTTCAAGGATGGGAAACATTTGTACAAATGGGCTATTATCAATAATTAGTCAATGCATATTTAAATCCCATTCTTACTGTCAATATATCTCTTGATATCGGTGATCGACTCAAAACTCAACCTTCCGGTATAACCATATTCTTTCTTAATTACAGATGCTGCAAGGGGCGGGGCTACTTGTTGCCTGGGTAAATTTGGCGGGAAAACGCGGTAACGTCTTGGCCATATCACATATTTCAACTTATTTCACTGGATAAACAGGATATCTGACTCATAATGACAAATATAAATTCATTCACTTCTACATCAGCCTATACACACATACGTTTCACATAACATAGTCCACATACTAAGATATTTCAAATAAAAATGCAGCAGCAAAAAAATGACAAAATTAGAACCGTTTTCTATATAATAAATAATTAATAAAAATTTAATCACTGGAAACTTACAACAAAATTCAAACTCGCAATATTCTACAAAGATAATATTACACGAATCAAACGATGCATTTAATTACTGCCTCACAAATCTATTTCTGTGACACTGCCTACTAAGACTTCCATTAAAAAGTGAGATTGCATCATTTACAACAGTAAAGAATAAATAAATAAATAAAAAAAAACAAATAAATATATAAATGAAAATAGTGAGGTTAACCATTAATCTGTCTTTACTTTTACTTTGATAGGTTGAATTATGTGAAATATTTACACAGTAATCGCGTTTCTGATAAATAGATTGTCTTTAACATAAATCTGAAATTCAAGAATGACCAAAGAAAGTCTGGAAAATATAAATCAAAGACTAATGTGCTACGAAGTCTTCAGCTAGGCTGCCCGTGTCTCACGCCTTGATATATTTTTGATAGCATTGAGCTCTCTTTGTCCTCTTACAGATGTAATTTGTAATTTCCTATATGTTTTTTTTCCCTCTGAGAACAGCAAATATCAATGCTAATACCAGTTGAAGTAATGACTTCCTTGAAAGCGATCCTGAACGCAATGACTTTTGGCGGGAAATCTTTAGGTGGATTCTCGCGAACGGATTGGTCGTGACGTCACGCCCATGTAGCTCAGAGGCTTAATCTTCAACAACAACAAAAATCAAGGCGTATCTTATGATTGAGGGGCCTTCTTTGCCTACTCGCTTAATTTACCTATATCAAAACATGATATTCTGTAATTATCAATGCTATAATTCATGAGTATGACGAAAACAAAACGTCATGATGACGTCACGGCCCCACGCAGCACGAGGCTCCAAGTGAATCGGCTCAGTCCGAGCCTCGGCATCCGTTGATCCTTTCGACATTGGGTTCAGGGAACATTTAGACTTCTCGGCCGCATAAGTGCGATGGCTGAGGACGTAAACCAACTGTTTTCGACGGAAGAATGACTCTCCTTCCCGGAGATCGAGAAGAATCGCTTCGAGAATATCCTGAGAAACTACAAAGCGATGAAAGACTTCGGTGAGTTGTGTCGCTTCGAATGTGCATTTCACTTCCATCGGATATTTATCGGAAACGGATTATTTTCTTAAGTGAGGCCGTAGAGATGTGCCAATTCTTAAAAGAAAATATGGGTATCCACTGAAAAGGAAATTACCCTAAAACTCTGTTTGAACCCCTCTAGGTCTGGCTTGCCTCCCCCCCCCCCCCCAAGGACAAACTCACACGATAATTTTTGCCTTAATTCCCTGGCCGTAGCTTAATGCTCCCAAAATAGCAGAAACTGTTTGCGCTCATGTGATAATCATTAAAACGCTAATAGCAACAGGGGAATAAACAAGCCGTGTGCAAAATGCTTGTCATTTGCATGGACTCAAGCCCGACGCCCCTTGTGTTACCAAGGTCCACGGGACCCGCGGGGCGGCAGCGGAAGGCCACCGCCAGGCCAGACTCACGACTCCCATTCTCCGACTCGGGCATTCTGGCAAGATGGAGCTCCGAGTGGCTGTTCGATCATTGACAGATGGCGCATCGCCAGGGAGGTCTACGAGCTCCATCTTTGTAGAAAATAAGAGGTGGTGTGTTGGGTTTTGTTGGAGTGCCGAGAGGCAGAAGAGTTTGTGAAAAAGGAAATTGTAGAGAGTACAGTTAAGAGAAGGATAAGGAAACACAAAATCTCGAAGGCTTTTAGCGTCCATGTAAGACTCGTTGGTTACCTACGGAAGCGGAGGGTTAGCAAATACATTGCCTGGAAAAGCGTAACTGTGAATATATGTGGTATTTATATAATTATTGTTTTCCATTCATATGAACACATATCCCCTTCCCCACACAAAACTTATGCGCAGACATCCAAATATACATCTGAAACGCGCGCTTGCCCTTATGGAAAATGCAGACTCCTAAACAGGCACATTACAATCACGGTATTACCAAAATGCTTCACTGGATCCTGGGATTTCCTTCATCACCGGCTCATACACATTTCCCCTCCAAAATCTCTTAAAGAACTGCGGCGCACTTTCAGGATTGGACCCCAAGCTCCCGGAGTTCGTTTTGCAACGACAGAGGAAGCGATGCAACGGGTTTGTCGCGCCCACAGCCAGGCTAGCTCGAGTCCTCGACTACGATGGAGACGACGAGTGGACGCCTGAGAAGGAGAGATCTAGCAGGTAGGGCGATGATTCCACTAGGCATAAGGAATGAGAATGCATGTACAGTGCTTTTGCTGGAAGTTAATATGGAGGTTAATTGT
>NW_020869035.1:626422-639860 GCF_003789085.1 Penaeus vannamei | reverse complement strand
CAGTGATAAGTTGAAGGAAACCCAAAATAGAATCAGGAGAAAGGCCGTTCGAGCGTTCCGAGTCTGGGAAAAGGTTTAATCACAATAGTCATCTGAAGACACACCAGAGGATTCACTCAGGTGAAAAGCCGTTCGAGTGTTCCGAGTTGGCAAAAGGTTTAGTCAAAGTGGTCTGAAGAACACAGAGGTTTCACTCAGGAGAAAAGCCGTTCAAGTGTTTCGAGTGTGGGAAAAGGTTTAATCAGTGGTCATCTGAAGGCACATCAGAGGATTCACTCAGGAGAAAAGCCGTTCGAGTGTTCTGAGTGTGGAAAAAGATTTAGTGAAAGTGGTTCTCTGAAGAAACACCAGAGATTCACTCAGGAGAAAAGCCGTTCGAGTGTTCCGAGTGTGGCAAAAGGTTTTCAAAGTGGTCATCTGAAGAAACACCAGAAGATTCACTCAGGAGAAAAGCCGTTCGAGTGTTCTGAGTGTGGAAAAAGGTTTAATCAAAGTGGTCATCTGAAGACACACCAGAGGATTCACTCAGGAGAAAAGTCGTTCGAGTGTTCTGTGTGGAAAAAGGTTTAATCAAAGTGGTCATCTGAAGAAACACCAGAGAATTCACTCAGGAGAAAAGCCGTACGAGTGTTCCGAGTGTGGAAAAAAATTTAGTGAAGTGGTTCTCTGAAGAACACCAAAGATTCACTAGGAAAAAATCGTCCCACCAGAGGATTCACTCAGGAGAAAGCCGTTCGAGTGTTCCGAATGTGGAAAGGGTTTAATGCAAGTGGTAATCTAAAAACCACACCAGAAGATCCACAGAGTGCGCTGAATTATTTGTCTCACCTGTACATTTTGCTTTAGATGTGAGGCTAAGATATAAAAGGACAGGGAAACATTTTTATTTTTTTTTTTTTTTTTTTACACCAAATGAAGGCCTCAGCTGACTAGTTTACTTTACCCAGTACGACTATCTGAAAACCTTACTTATACTTTTTATTCAATCCTCAATGGTAGAGGGATTGTTATTAATGAATTTGGTGCATATCAATAAAAAACGAAAGCAATTCTTGAGCAAGTTTGTTACTTATTTCCTATTTTTTGTCTCCAAAAGGATTGATTTATATAATATATATACATATGATATATAATATTTAATCCTGCAGATTCGTTTTAACTTAAATAATACTAATACTTAAATAATAATAAGTTTTGATGTCCAGGAATTTTGGCGGGAAATCTTTGATCGTGACGTCATCGAGCACCTTGAAGCTCAGTCCTTTCAAGAACAACAAAAGATTCAACTTTTACTATGAAATTTGATAATTTCTTGAACTGTCATATCTAGAGACCATTGTGCAATATATCTCGTGGAATCGATGGGTATGGCAAATCATTACAAACCCTCCTTCCCTCTCTCACTCTATCTTTATCTCCTTCCCTCCCCTCTCTCACACACTACCCCTCCCCCTTGTTCTCCATCTCTTGGGTATCCCCCACATTTCTTACCTTTTCTCCTCCCCTCCTATCAACCTCTCAACCTCGCCTCCCCTTTCGCCACAACAAACAAGCATAAGATTGCATATTTGCTTTTCCTTACTCCCGCTCACTCACTCGAGACTCGCCTCATCAATTTGCCTTGCTTCATCCTCGTTTATCGGTTTCAACTCTTCCTCTTTCCGTCTTGTTTCAGTGATCCTGTTTTTTTTATCATTTTTATCATTTATTCATGATTTTATTTTTTTGTGGCTGACTGGGTCTATGGTATCTCTTTTTCTCATTTTCCATTAGATTTTGCTCTCCTTTCCCTCCTTGTGCCTCTTTCTCGTTTCGTTTTTTCTCTCTCTGACTGCCTGTCTGTCGTTCTATCTGTCCATGTGTGTGTGTGTGTGTGAGTATAAAAGGCTCTAAAGCCTCCTATATGGATTTATTGAATTACTGGTGGCGGTAGATACACTGATGTAGCTGTGCACTTTTATTTAAGAACACTAGTATGAAAGGAACGCGATACGGCTCTTGGTGCTGGTGTCCGGCCTACACGCCAACGAGGTGGTACGGCCGATTACGGGCAAGCTCGCCGAGGTATATGAGAATGAGAGCTTGGGTCAAGCAAGCAAAGTTAAAAGAAAAGAGGTCGGCCACCCTTATATTCTGACCAGTGGGCGCAAGCGGGCGCGAACGGACCACGTGGTCCAACCACGCGGTGCGGACCCGGTCCATGTGGCATGCTATGCAGTATGCTATATCGCTCGGCACCTACGATATAGCATACTGCATAGCATGCCACGTGGTCCGGGTCCGCGCCGCATGGCATGCTATGCAGTATGCTATAGTGAGTCTGTCCTTCATTCTCTGTATATTCTCTCTCTCTCTATCTGCCTATCTGTATATTTGTCTGTAACTAATAGCTTGCATTTTTAATTTTATATAAAACGATATATCATACCTTTCAAATCATTAAACTGCATTCTAGTGTTGCCATATTACTACTGTGCAATGATTGAAAAAAAATATAGAAGTATAGAACGACTCAACTAAGACTTTGAATGAGAACGTTTTATTACCAGGACGTTTAGAGACAATAATAGTGAAAATTTGACAGCGCCCCTTGCAGCTGCCACTGACTTGGCTGGAGTCGACAGCGACATATACTTGCAGTAGGTTTGTTAAGATTTTGCGAGGTCCAACCCTATGAATGGTCTTATATACGGATATGCATATATTTAGACGTGCATATCAACCGTTCAGATTGACACATAAATGTATATCTATCAGATAGACAAATATGCATTGATTTCTGTGTATATGCATGTCTGAATATGCCCTTTGCAGCTGCCACCAACTTGGCTGGAGTCCAGAACGGTATAGCATCTACTTGGTCGTAGTTTCACACTCCTGGCCCAAGCTGGAGCACTCCACTCCTCTGCCTCTCTTCCACCGCACACGCTTCCCTTTGCTTGCATACCTGCACTTTATCTCTCCATAATCATGAAATTCCAACCACCTCCTCCAGTACCTTCCAGTAGATAATGGTATAGTGTAACACAGAGCAGTATGTTGGCCGACAATATATCTTGTATTTATGTGATTAAATTTATGTGTGGTATTAAAGAATGCTACATTTTCCTTAATCTTGGAAATGGCATAAAAGGTGCATTGTCACGGGGACAAAACGTTTAGTTGGAAGTCTCACGGCGCAGCCTGCAACAGGGATCACCTGAAGGGAAGCACAAATATAATTGGTTGTCCGGTCGATTTAATTACATACTTTAAAGTGTTTGTTAAATTTAGAACAATGCACACACTCGAAAAAAAATATATATATATACAATAAATATAAATACAAATATATCGAAAGTTATAAAGATAGATAGAGATAGATCTAGACAAAATATATTGATAGTAATTGCCATGATTTGAAATTTTACAACACGAGGAAAACAATGAAAAACATGGATCTAAAACAGATAACTGATACAGATATTGGTTCAATATATATGCGGCAGCAAGACAAGAAATGCGTCTTCATTTATCAGCACTTTTCCGTCTCGAACATTGTAGCCCCCAGTATCTCCAACTACAGAATACGTCACACTGTGGGGCCACCAGTACAATGTGTCTGCACTGCCTGCAGCAATAAGGGCTTCAAGAATAGTCTCTTGGATTCTTGCACACGGTTTTAACCTTTCATGGAGGAGACATTCGAGCTGCAAACAAACATTGCTATGTACTGAAATGCAGCTCACCTAATATACAAATAATTTCAATGGCTAACATAAATAGCAAATTCAATACACAAACATAAAATACGTATCGTATCCCAAAGGGTAACACTGACACTTCACACCACAGGCACGTCACGGCGACAGGTACATCTCAGGACAGCCTTGCCCAGGCTCTCCCAGCCAATCATAATACAGATTATAGGAAGACCAATCAGAACTAAGCGCTGCTCGTGCGTGAACCAATCAGCTTCAAGGATGGGAAACATTTGTACAAATGGGCTATTATCAATAATTAGTCAATGCATATTTAAATCCCATTCTTACTGTCAATATATCTCTTGATATCGGTGATCGACTCAAACTCAACCTTCCGGTATAACCATATTCTTTCTTAATTAGATGCTGCAAGGGGCGGGGCTACTTGTTGCCTGGGTAAATTTGGCGGGAAAACGCGGTAACGTCTTGGCCATATCACATATTTCAACTTATTTCACTGGATAAACAGGATATCTGACTCATAATGACAAATAAATTCATTCACTTCTACATCAGCCTATACACACATACGTTTCACATAACATAGTCCACATACTAAGATATTTCAAATAAAAATGCCAGCAGCAAAAAAATGAAACAAAATTAGAACCGTTTTCTATAATAAATCATACGAATAATCGTATAATCAAAGAAAATTTAATCACTGGAAACTTACAACAAAATTCAAACTCGCAATATTCTACAAAGATAATATTACACGAATCAAACGATGCATTTAATTACTGCCTCACAAATCTATTTCTGTGACACTGCCTACTAAGACTTCCATTAAAAAGTGAGATTGCATCATTTACAACAGTAAAGAATAAATAAATGAAGAAAGAAAAAAAAAAACAAATAAAATATAAATGAAAATAGTGAGGTTAACCATTAATCTGTCTTTACTTTTACTTTTATGTGAAATATTTACACAGTAATCGCGTTTCTGATGAATAGATTTTCTTTAACATAAATCTGAAATTCAAGAATGAACAAAGAAAGTCTGGAAAATATAAATAAAAGACTAATGTGCTACGAAGTCTTCAGCTAGGCTGCCCGTGCCTCACGCCTTGATATATTTTTGATAGCATTGAGCTCTCTTTGTCCTCTTACAGATGTAATTTGTAATTTCTTATGTTTTTTTTTTCTGAGAACAGCAAATATCAATGCTAATACCAGTTGAAGTAATGACTTCCTTGAAAGCGATCCTGAACGCAATGACTTTTGGCGGGAAATCTTTAGGTGGATTCTCGCGAACGGATTGGTCGTGACGTCACGCCCATGTAGCTCAGAGGCTTAATCTTCAACAACAAAAATCAAGGCGTATCTTATGATTGAGGGGCCTTCTTTGCCTACTCGCTTAATTTACCTATATCAAAAGATGATATTCTGTAATTATCAATGCTATAATTCATGAGTATGACGAAAACAAAACGTCATGATGACGTCACGGCCCCACGCAGCACGAGGCTCCAAGTGAATCGGCTCAGTCCGAGCCTCGGCATCCGTTGATCCTTTCGACATTGGGTTCAGGGAACATTTAGACTTCTCGGCCGCATAAGTGCGATGGCTGAGGACGTAAACCAACTGTTTTCGACGGAAGAATGACTCTCCCCGGAGATCGAGAAGAATCGCTTCGAGAATATCCTGAGAAACTACAAAGCGATGAAAGACTTCGGTGAGTTGTGTCGCTTCGAATGTGCATTTCACTTCCATCGGATATTTATCGGAAACGGATTATTTTCTTAAGTGAGGCCGTAGAGATGTGCCAATTCTTAAAAGAAAATATGGGTATCCACTGAAAAGGAAATTATCCCCTAAAACTCTGTTTGAACCCCTCTAGGTCTGGCTTGCCTCCCCCCCCCCCAAGGACAAACTCACACGATATTTTTTGCCTTAATTCCCTGGCCGTAGCTTAATGCTCCCAAATAGCAGAAACTGTTTGCGCTCATGTGATAATCATTAAACGCTAATAGCAACAGGGGAATAAACAAGCCGTGTGCAAAATGCTTGTCATTTGCATGGACTCAAGCCCGACGCCCCTTTGTTACCAAGGTCCACGGGACCCGCGGGGCGGCAGCGGAAGGCCACCGCCAGGCCAGACTCACGACTCCCATTCTCCGACTCGGGCATTCTGGCAAGATGGAGCTCCGAGTGGCTGTTCGATCATTGACAGATGGCGCATCGCCAGGGAGGTCTACGAGCTCCATCTTTGTAGAAAATAAGAGGTGGTGTGTTGGGTTTTGTTGGAGTGCCGAGAGGCAGAAGAGTTTGTGAAAAAGGAAATTGTAGAGAGTACAGCTAAGAGAAGGATAAGGAAACACAAAATCTCGAAGGCTTTTAGCGTCCATGTAAGACTCGTTGGTTACCTACGGAAGCGGAGGGTTAGCAAATACATTGCCTGGAAAAGCGTAACTGTGAATATATGTGGTATTTATATAATTATTGTTTTCCATTCATATGAACACATATCCCCTTCCCCACACAAAAACTTATGCGCAGACATCCAAATATACATCTGAAACGCGCGCTTGCCCTTATGGAAAATGCAGACTCCTAAACACGCACATTACAATCACGGTATTACCAAAATGCTTCACTGGATCCTGGGATTTCCTTCATCACCGGCTCATACACATTTCCCTCCAAAATCTCTTAAACAACTGCGGCGCACTTTCAGGATTGGACCCCAAGCTCCCGGAGTTCGTTTTGCAACGACAGAGGAAGCGATGCAACGGGTTTGTCGCGCCCACAGCCAGGCCAGCTCGAGTCCTCGACTACGATGGAGACGACGAGTGGACGCCGAGAAGGAGAGATCTAGCAGGTAGGGCGACGATTCCACTAGGCATAAGGAATGAGATGCATGTACAGTGCTTTTGCTGGAAGCTAATATAATGGAGGTTAATTGTTGTTGCAGGTATGCAAGCAAAAGTGGAAGCGTGGGCGGTGGAAGAAGAGGCGGTCATAAGAGGAAGGCAGAGTGGAGTGCTCCAGCTTGGGCCAGAAGGAGTGAGAACTACGATGATGCGCCACTCAGTGTAGACCAAGTAGATGTTATACCGTTGTGGACTCCAGCCAAGTTGGTAGCAGGTGCAAAGGGCACTGCCAAGGTTTGTCTTCGTGCCTTTGTCTATGTGTTTGCTTGATGTCCTCCCTTTTTTATCCAGATTCCGTGTCCGCTTCTGTTTTTGTCTGGGCATAGAAATGCAGGAGTCCTGGAACATAGTTTTTAAGCATGGGTTGTGCAGACTACGGCAGATATTGTCTATTTGGCAAGTGTGCCACGAGCAATAAATAAAGCGAATGTTGGATACCGTATGGCAATGGATTTGCATCCGCCATTTGTCTGGTGTTGATTCTCTAAGGAGTGATTGGTGTGGGTGTGAGTGCCTACAGTTATGTCTGGGTGCTGGAGATCGACGGGGAGAGCCCGGCTCCCCCGACGGCTAAGGCCTAGGTAGGCCTGTTTGCTTGCTGTTGTGGTCTTGCTCTGCTAGAGGATCAGTGAGTGCTGATCTCAGCCGGGCGCCGGAGCTGAAGTAGTGCTAAGCTGTGTCAGCTACCGGAAGCGAGGGAGCCTGCTGTCCAATGAGCGAGCCGGGAGCTGTCCGTTCTCATCCAATCATTAGTGTTCGAGAGGCAGCTGACGTGAGGTGCTGAGGACGCAGCTGATGGACCTTGACCTAACCTGGGGAAGTATGCCACGCTGCAGGTTTCGGGGTTGGCTACAACCGTACGTTTGCGTATGCATGGGCCAAAGGCACTCTTCTCCAAGTCACTTTTTCTGAGAAAGTCCATCATAACTCGATTTTGTAACTTCTCGTGTAGAATTCAGTTTATTTAGGAGTGATATGAATTTTTTATTGACTAATTGCAGCGTCGCCAAGCTGAGTCATCCTATTATATCTATGCTTTATTACAAATGAAAAAATGTTCTTTGAAAATTGTTTAATCTTCCAGATAATGCCAAAACAGTCGACAGGTCAAGTGGAGCTTCCGCTGCAGAAAATGTTAAGCCAGAGGACAAGGGGATCTTTCCCGGTCCCATGTCACACTTGGCAACAGATACAGAGATGGAAACAGTGAAAGAGCTTCCAGCTGAGACTAAAACACTTGGTGTAGGATCAGATGAAGAGGGCCGGGGAAACAGCTGTTTTTCAGGAGAGTCCAAGACGCGGTACCCAAGACGTAGTAGCAGAAGGAAGCTGTTTTATGAAGAGAACGTTACTAAAAGATGATGATTTTATTTGTAAGAAAAAGCGTTTGTTACATCTTCATAGGTGTCGTTGCGTGTATTTCATAATCTTGAATTATTTTCATTTCATCACTATAAAATTGTATGATAGTTGTGCACTTAGGATTGTACATGTAGATAGATTCAGATACCATGAATTCTATTTGTTTGCAGATTGCGCAGACTGTGAAGAAGAGAAAGAGGGAGAGTGTCCGTACCACCCATTGTTCCTTATTCTGGATAACCCCGTAAGAATGAAAAATTAACTGGTGTGAAAATTTAACTAGTCACAAGCATAACTGATGATGATCATAGACACATGCACACGCACACATTTTCAAATAGCGTTATCATCCCAATGGTATGTTTGGGCAGGTTGTTCGAGACGGCAGCGAGAAAGATCGTGCTCGCCTCACAGCCCCTTGGCCCCTCACTGTACGACTCGAAAGTGAAGGGGGCAGGAAAAGGCGTGTGGACCAATGCTCATCTCCCAGCCCATCTTGTGTTTGGTCCGTATGAGGGCCGTGTCCTATCTGGCCATCCGGAAGCCGGCAAAGAATCTGGCTATGGGTGGAAGGTTAGTGTATTCTGTGGCGTAAAACATATCAGATAAATGTATTGCAGAATGATTTTTCAGCGGTTTTCTACAAACCACCAAATATTTTAAGAGGAAATCCACTTACGCAAATAGTTGAAAAGTTCTTCACCTTCCTGTACTTTCCAGATTCGAGGTGCTGGAACAAGGAATACATGCATTGATGCTGTAGACAGTGCAATTAGTAACTGGATGCGTTACGTCAACTGTTCAAGGACTGACGCTGAGACTAACCTATCTGCATTTCAGTACAAGGGGCAGATCTACTACAAGACGGACTCTGCAATTAGCAGGTCAGTATAATTCAGTAGTGAAGTCAACTTTTCCTGACCATACACCTGCATAACGTGCTTATTGATATTTAAAGATACAGACAAACAAGGCCAAACTAATTGTGAACAGGGGGAGCGAGCTGATGTGCTGGTACGGAGACGATTTCGGGAAGGATCTTGGTCTATCGAGAGAGCCATCCAAGTGGAAATCAGCGAAGAAAGACGTAATAGGTGCGCAAATACGTTTCAAAACCTTATTTTCCATTCTGAAGGGAAAGTGTATTCAGAAATTGTTGGAATGAATTTGAGATGATATAGATTGATATTGTAAGGATAAATAATCCATAACTAAGCTTGCTATAATTCCAACGTGTGTGTGTGTGAGCATGTGCATGTGCATAAGTGTATTAGATGTATGTACATATGTATGTCTGCACATCTATTACATCAATGTATTCAAATATGTACACACATACACACACATGTATATACATAGACATTTGCATGCACTCGTGTGTGTGTATTTGTATTATATTTATTTATATATATTATTATATATATATATATATATATATATTTGTGAATTTAATATGTATGTATGTGAATATGTACATATACATATAATGATGGTTTAACTGCTGTCAGTTCATCTATTTTCTTTGATAATGTATGCACTTTCCCCATGTCTGGATTCTTTTTCAGATCGACAGTGCGAATGGTCTGGCTTAGTCTACACCTCGAAAGATCTAATGCGTCCCCTAAAAGTGTTCAGAAAGCATATTCGCACTTACACGCCGCCAACATGCTCCACGCGAGGAACCAGCAGCAGTAGTGGCTCAACCAAACAATCTTTGCGAGAAGAGGCGCCGCAGTTCCCGGAAAAGGCGTCTCATGAGACGCTGTGTTCGCCAGCATGTGATGAATATAATACTGAGTGTTCGCAGTGTGATTACAAGTGTGAATCTGCTGATATCCTAAATAAACATGTGTTAATACACAGTGGAAAAGAACTGTTGGAGTGTTCAGAGAGTAGGAAAAGATTTGCTGACAGTGATAAGTTGAAGGAAACCCAAAAAATGAATCAGGAGAAAGGCCGTTCGAGCGTTCCGAGTCTGGAAAAGGTTTAAAAAGTGGTGCAGAGGATTCACTCAGAAAAGCCGTTCGAGTGTTCCGAGTGGAAAAAGGTTTAATCAAAGTGGTCATCTGAAGACACACCAGAGGATTCACTCAGGAGAAAAGCCGTTCGAGTGTTCCGAGTGTGGAAAAAGGTTTAATCAAAGTGGTCATCTGAAGAACACCAGAGGATTCACTCAGGAGAAAAGCGTTCGAGTGTTCGAGTGTGGAAAAAGAGTGGTGGGAGAAAAGCCGTGTTCCCAAAAAAAGTGGTCATCTGAAACACCAGAGGATTCACTCAGGAGAAAAGCCGTTCGAGTGTTCCCCATCTGTTTCAAGTGGAAAAGGAGTGGTCATCTGAAGGAGGATTCACTCAGGAGAAAAGTCGTTCGAAAAAGGTTTAATCAAAGTGGTCATCTGAAGACACACCAGAGGATTCACTCAGAGAAAAGCGTTCGAGTGTTCCGAGTGTGGAAAAAGTTTAATCTCATCTGAAGACACACCAGAGGATTCACTCAGGAGAAAAGCCGTCGAGTGTTCCGAGTGTGGAAAAAGATTTAGTGAAAGTGGTTCTCTGAAGAAACACCAGAGGATTCACTCAGGAGAAAAGCCGTTCGAGTGTTCCGAGTGTGGAAAAAGAAAAGTTCTCTGAAGAAACACCAGAGGATTCATTCAGGAGAAAAGCCGTCGAGTGTTCGAGTGTGGAAAAAGGTTTAATCAAAGTGGTCATCTGAAGACACACCAGAGGATTCACTCAGGAGAAAAGCCGTTCGAGTGTTCCGAGTGTGGAAAAAGGTTTAATCAAAATCTTTCACTTGTGTTCCAAGTGGTTCTCTGTCAAAGCCGTTCTCCCAAAATCTGAAGAAACACCAGAGGATTCACTCAGGAGAAAAGCCGTTCGAGTGTTCCGAAAGTGGTGATTCACTTCGAGTGAGTGTGGAAAAAGATTTAGTGAAAGTGGTTCTCTGAAGAAACACCAGAGGATTCACTCAGGAGAAAAGCCGTTCGAGTGTTCCGAATGTGGAAAAAGGTTTAATGCAAGTGGTAATCTGAAAACACACCAGAAGATCCACAGAGTGCGCTGAATTATTTGTCTCACCTGTACATTTTGCTTTAGATGTGAGGCTAAGATATAAAAGGACAGGGAAACATTTTGATATTTTTTTTTTTTTGTTTACACCAAATGAAGGCCTCAGCTGACTAGTTTACTTTACCCAGTACGACTATCTGAAAACCTTACTTATACTTTTTATTCAATCCTCAATGGTAGAGGGATTTTATTAAGGAATTTGGTGCATATCAATAAAAAAACGAAAGCAATTCTTGAGCAAGTTTGTTACTTATTTCCTATTTTTTGTCTCCAAAAGGATTGATTTATATATATAATATATCATACGATATATAATATTTAATCCTACAGATTCGTTTTAACTTAAATAATACTAGTCCTGAATATGCTAAGTTTTGATATCCATGAATTTTGGCGGGAAATCTTTGATCGTGACGTCATACTCGAGCACCTCTGAAGCTCAGACCTTTCAAGCACAACAAAAGATTCAACTTTTTACTATGAAATTTGATAATTTCTTGAACTGTCATATCTAGAGACCATTGTGGAATATGTCTCGTGGAATTTATGGGTATGGCGAAAATGCATTATGTCACGGCTTGAAACTAGCCGTTTGATCTTTAAGTTACCGAAAGCATGTAAAAAAATGCTTTGAAAATGAGGGATCCGTCAGTGACGGCTTTAGATGACGTTAAAGCAACTATAATATTGATAATGATAATAATGATAAGGATAATTATAACAATAATAAGAATAACAGTGATATAGGTAACATCACTATCACCATTATTATTATTGTTAGTGTCATCATTATTATCTTCATCATTACAATTACCATTTTCATTTTTTTTTCCTCTCGCATTTCTTTGTGCTTTCTCTCTTTCTATTTATCTCTATCTCCCTCCTTCCCTCTCTCTATGCACACTCCCTCACTTACAACACCCTCCTTCCCTCTCTCTCACTCTATCTTTATCTCCTTCCCTCCCCCTCTCTCACACACTACCCCCCCCCCTTGTTCTCCATCTCTTGGGTATCCCCACATTTCTTACCTTTCTCCTCCCCTCCTATCAACCTCTCAACCTCGCCCACAACAAACAAGCATAAGATTGCATATTTGCTTTTCCTTACTCCCGCTCACTCACTCGAGACTCGCCTCATCAATTTGCCTTGCTTCATCCTCGTTTATCGGTTTCAACTCTTCCTCTTTCCGTCTTGTTTCAGTGTTCCTGTCTTATTTTTATCATTTTTGATCTTTTATTCATTATTTTTATTTTTTGTGGCTGACTGGGTCTATGGTATCTCTTTTTTTTCTCATTTTCCATTAGATTTTGCTCTCCTTTCCCCCTCCTTGTGCCACCTCTTCTCTCGTTTTTTCTCTCTCTGACTGCCTGTCTGTCTTTCTATCTGTCCATGTGTGTGTGTGTGTGTGTGTGTGAGTATAAAAGGCTCTAAAGCCTCCTATATGGATTTATTGAATTACTGGTGGCGGTAGAGATACACTGATGTAGCTGTGCACTTTTATTTAAGAACACTAGTATGAAAGGAACGCGATACGGCTCTTGGTGCTGTGTCCGGCCTACACGCCAACGAGGTGGTACGGCCGACTACGGGCAAGCTCGCCGAGAGTATGAGAATGAGAGCTTGGGTCAAGCAAGCAAAGTTAAAAGAAAAGAGGTCGGCCCCTTATATTCTGACCAGCGGGCGCAGGCGGGCGCGAACGGACCACGTGGTCCAACCACGCGGTGCGGACCCGGTCCATGTGGCATGCTATGCAGTATGCTATATCGCTCGGCACCTACGATATAGCATACTGCATAGCATGCCACGTGGTCCGGGTCCGCGCCGCGTGGCATGCTATGCAGTATGCTATAGTGAGTCTGTCCTTCACTCTCTGTATTCTCTCTCTTCTCTCTATCTGTATATTTGTCTCTAACTAATAGCTTGCATTTTTTTTTTATAAAACGATATACTATACCTTTCAAATAATTAAACTGCATTCTAGTGTTGCCATATTACTGCCTATTTTGGAAAGCGCTGTTACGGGAACCTGTGCAATAAATGAAAATCTTAGAAAACGAAATGAAGAATTTAAGAATGCAAAACCTAAGTGTGTGTATGTGTGCGTGTTTGTGTTTAGAGAGAGAGAGAGAGACTTAGAACGACTCACCTAAGGCTTTGTACAGGAACGTTTTGTTTTGAAAGTTCATGATCTAAGCGTCCTGGTAAATGGTGCATTGGTAACGTTAATTGCATTTCGTAATAATATTAATTTTGTTTATTAAGTTTCTTTATTGATATCATGTACTGAGGTATTTCCATGGATATGACTTCAATTATAAGAACGTTTAATCCTTACCAGGGTGTGAATTCTAACAGGCTCCTCTAAACTATGTTATTTACCTCTTAATCGGT